>OU342741.1:172626081-173031926 GCA_910589775.1 Avena eriantha | reverse complement strand
AGAACACACATGCAATGAATGCTAGTGCTAGCTTTTAGTATAAGCAACACACCATTGCAATGACTCTAATGGATCCATATGTGGTTTGTGAAAAGAACACACATGCAATGACACCGGGTTGATCCATACGGGTTTGTGGAAAAGAACACACTTGCAATGAACACTGGTGGATCCATAACTGGTTTGTGGAAAGAACACACATGCAATGACCACTTGTTGATCCATGTGTGGTTTGTGGAAAAGAACTCACATGCAATGGCCACTGGTTGATCCATAAGTGGTTGTGGAAAGAACACACACGCAATGACCACTGGTGGATCCATGTGTGGTTTGTGAAAAGAACACACATGCAACGACTCTTGTGCTAGTTTTAGTATAAGAACACACATGCAATAACTGTAGTGGGTCCACATGTAGTTTGTGAAAAGAACACACATGTAATTACCACTAGTTGATCCATAAGTGGTTTGTGGAAAAGAACACACATGCAATGACCACTGGTTGATCCATAAGTGGTTTGTGGAAAAGAACACAATGCAATGACTCTGGTTGGTCCATATGTGGTTTGTAGAAAGAACAAACATGTAGTGACCACTGGTTGATCCATGTGTGGTTTGTGAAAAGAACACACATGCAATGCCACTGGTTGATCCATGTGTGGGTTGTGGAAAGAACACACATGCAATGACTCTAGTGCTAGTTTTAGTATAAGAACGCACATGCAATGACTCTAATGGATCCATATGTGGTTTGTGAAAAAAACACACATGCAATGACCACTTGTTGATCCATGTGTGGTTTGTCTAAAGGACACACATGCAATGAGAGTGGTGGATCGATGTGTGGTTTGTGAAAAGAATACACATGCAATGACCACTTGCTGATCCATATGTAGTTTGTGGGGAAGAACATACATGCAATGAACACTGGTGGATCCATAAGTGGTTTGTGGAAAGAACACACATGCAATGACCACTAGTTGATCCATAAGTGGTTTGTGGATAAGAACACACATGCAATGAACACTGGTGGATCCATGTGGAGTTTGTGGAAAAGAACACACATGCAATGAGTCTAGTGATGGTTTTAGTATAAGAACACACATGCAATGACTCTAGTGGGTCCACATGTGGTTTGTGAAAAGAACACACATGCAATGGCACCGGTTGATACATATGTGGTTTGTGGAAAAGAACACACATGCAATGAACACTAGTTGATCCATCAGTGGTTTATGGAAAGAACACACATGAAATGACCACTTGTTGATCCATAAGTGGTTTGTGGAAAAGAACACACATGCAATGACCACTGGTTGATCCATAAGTGGTTTGTGGAAAAGAACACGCATGCAATGACTCTAATGGATCCATAAGTGGTTTGTGGAAAGAACACACATGCAATGACCACTGGTTGATCCATAAGTGGTGTTTGGAAAAGAGCACACATGCAATGAACACTGGTGGATCCATGTGTGGTTTGTGGAAAAGAACACACATGCAATGAGTCTAGTGCTGGTTTTAGTATAAGAATACACATGCAATGACTCTAGTGGGTCCACATGTGGTTTGTGAAAAGAACACACATGCAATGACACCGGTTGATCCATATGTGGTTTGTGGAAAATAACACACATGCAATGAACACTGGTGGATCCATATGTGGTTTCTGGAAAAGAACACACATGCAATGACTCTGGTTCGTCCAGATGTGCTTTGTAGAAAGAACAAACATGTAATGACCACTGGTTGATCCATGTGTGGGTTGTGGAAAAGGACACACATGCAATGAGTCTAGTGCTGGTTTTAGTATAAGAACACACATGCAATGACTCTAGTGGGTCCACATTTGGTTTGTGAAAAGAAGAGATATGTAATGAACACTGCTGGATCCATAAGTGGTTTGTGGAAAGAACACACATGCAATGACCACTGGTTGATCCATAAGTGGTTTGTGGAAAAGAACACACATGCAATGACCACTGGTTGATCCATAAATGGTTTGTGGAAAAGACCACATGTGCAATGAACACTGGTGGATCCATAAGTGGTTTGTGGAAAGAACACACATGAAATGACCACTGGTTGATCCATAAGTAGAAAAGAACACACATGCAATGAACACTAGTGGATCCATGTGTGGTTTGTGGAAAAGAACACACATGCAATGCGTCTGGTGCTGGTTTTAGTATAAGAACACACATGGAATGACTCTAGTGGGTCCATGTGTGGATTGTGAAAAGAACACACATGCAATGACACCGGTTGATCCATATATGGTTTGTGGAAGAGAACACACATGCAATGAACACTGGTGGATCCATAAGTGGTTTGTGGAAAGAACACACATGCAATGACCACTGGTTGATCCATGTGTGGTTTGTGAAAAGAACACACATGCAATGACTCTAGTGCTAGTTTTAGTATAAGAACACACATCCACTGACTCTAGTGGGTCCACATGTAGTTTGTGAAAAGAACACACATGCAATGCCACCAGTTGATCCATAAGTGGTTTGTGGAAAAGAACACACATGCAATGACTCTGGTTGGTCCATGTGTGGTTTGTGGAAAGAACACACATGCAGTGACCACTGGTTGATCCATAAGTGGTTTGTGGATAAGAACACACATGCAATGACTCTAGTGGGTCCACATGTGGTTTGTGAAAAGAACACACATGCAATGACACCGGTTGATCCATATGTGGTTTGTGGAAAAGAACACACATGCAATGAACACTGCTGGATCCATAAGTGGTTTGTGGAAAGGAAACACATGCAATGACTCTAGTGCTAGTTTGATTATAAGAACACACATGCAATGACTCTAATGGATCCCTATGTCCTTTGTGGAAAGAAAACACATGCAATGACCGCTGGTTGGTCCATATGTGGTTTGTGGAAAGAACACACATGCAATGACCATTGGTTGATCCATGTGTGGTTTATGAAAAGAACACACAGGCAATGACTCCAGTGCTAGTTTTAGTATAAGAACACACATCCAATGACTCTAGTGGGTGCACATGTAGTTTGTGAAAAGAACACACATGCAATGACAACTGGTTGATCCATAAGTGGTTCGTGGAAAGAACACACATGCAATGACCACTGGTTGTTCCATAAGTGGTTTGTGGAAAAGAACACACATGGAATGACTCTAGTGGGTCCACAGGTGGTTTGTGAAAAGAACACACATGCAATGACCACTAGTTGATCCATATGTGGTTTTTGGAAAGAACACACATGCAATGACACTGCTTGATCCATGTGTGGTTTGTGGAAAGAACACACATGCAATGACTCTAGTGCTAGTTTTAGTATAAGAACACACATGCAATGACTCTAATGGATCGATATGTGGTTTGTGGAAAAGAACACACATGCAATGACCACTGGTTGATCCATGTGTGGTTTGTGGAAAGAACACACATGCAATGATAGTGGTGGATCCATGTGTGGTTTGTGAAAAGAACACACATGCAATGAGTCTAGTGCTCTGGTTTTAGTATAAGAACACACATGCAATGACTCTAGTGGGTCCACTTGTGGTTTGTGAAAAGAACACACATGCAATGACCACGGGTTGATCCATATGTGGTTTGTGGAAAATAACACACATGCAATGAACCGTGGTGGATCCATAAGTGGTTTGTGGAAAGAACACACATGCAATGACCACTGGTTGATCCATACGTGGTTTGTGGAAAAGAACACACATGCAATGACCACTGGTTGAGCCATAGGTGGTTTTTGGAAAGAACACACATGCAATGACCATTGGTGGATCCATATGTTGTTTGTGAAAAGAACACATGTGCAATGAATACTGGTGGATCCATAAGTGGTTTGTGGAAAGAACACACATGCAATGACTCTAGTGCTAGTTTTAGTAAAAGAACACACATGCAATGTCTCTAATGGATCCATATGTGGTTTGTGAAAAGAACACACATGCAATGACCACTTGTTGATCCATGTGTGGTTTGTGGAAAGAACACACATGCAATGACAATGGTGGATCCATGTGTGGTTTGTGAAAAGAACACACATGCAATGTGTCTAGTGCTAGTTTTAGTATAAGAATACGCATGTAATGACTCTAGTGGGTCCACATGTGGTTTGTGAAAAGAACACACAAGCAATGACCACTGGTTGATCCATATGTGGTTTGTGGAAAAGAACACACATGCAATGAACACTGGTTGATCCATAAGTGGTTTGTGGAAAAGAACACACATGCAATGAACACTGGTGGATCCATGTGTGGTTTGTGGAAAAGATCACACATGCAATGAGTCTAGTGCTGGTTTTTGTATAAGAACACACATGCAATGACTCTAGTGGGTCCACATGTGGTTTGTGAAAAGAACACACATGCCATGACACCGGTTGATCCATATGTGGTTTGTGGAAAAGAACACACATGCAATGACCATCTGTTAATCCATGTGTGGTTTGTGGAAAGAACACACATGCAATGACCACTGGTTGATCCATGTGTGGTTTGTGAAAAGAACAAACATGCAATGACCACTAGTTGATCCAAATGTGGTTTGTGGGAAAGAAGACACATGCAATGAACACTGGTGGATCCATAAGTGGTTTGTGGAAAGAACACACATGCGATGACCATTGGTTGATCCATAAGTGGTTTGTGGATAAGAACACACATGCAATGAACACTGGTGGATCCATGTGTGGTTTGTGGAAAAGAACACACATGCAATGAGTCTAGTGCTGGTTTTAGTATAAGAACACACATGCAATGACTCTAGTGGTCAACATGTGGTTTGTGAAAAGAACACACATGCAATGAACACTGCTGGATCCATGAGTGGTTTCTGGAAAGAACACACATGCAATGACCACTGGTTGATCCATAAGTGGTTTGTGGAAAAGAACACACATGCAATGACCACTGGTTGATCCATCAATGGTTTGTGGAAAAGACCACATGTGCAATGAACACTGGTGGATCCATTAGTGGTTTGTGGAAAGAACACACATGAAATGACCACAGGTTGATCCATAAGTGGAAAAGAACACACATGCAATGAACACTAGTGCATCCATGTATGGTTTGTGGAAAAGAACACACATGCAATGCGTCTGGTGCTAGTTTTAGTATAAGAACACACATGGAATGACTCTAGTGGGTCCACGTGTGGTTTGTGAAAAGAACACACATGCAATGACACCGGCTGATCCATATATGGTTTGTGGAAGAGAACACACATGCAATGAACACTGGTGGATCCATAAGTGGTTTGTGGAAAGAACACACATGCAGTGACCACTGGTTGATCCATGTGTGGTTTGTGAAAAGAACACACATGCAATGACTCTAGTCGGTCCACATGTAGTTTGTGAAAAGAACACACATGCAATGCCACCAGTTGATCCATAAGTGGTTTGTGGCAAAGAACACACATGGAATGACTCTGGTTGGTCCATGTGTGGTTTGTGGAAAGAACACACATGCAGTGACCACTGGTTGGTCCATAAGTGGTTTGTGGAAAGAACACACATGCAATGCCACTGGTTGATCCATGTGTGGTTTGTGGAAAGAACACACATGCAATGACCCTAGTGCTAGTTTTAGTATAAGAACACAGATGCAATGACTCTAATTGATCCATATGTGGTTTGTGAAAAGAACACACAGTCAATGACCACTTGTTGATCCATCTGTGGTCTGTGGAAAGAACACACATGCAATGACAGTGGTGGATCCATGTGTGGTTTGTGAAAAGAACACACATGCAATGAGTCTAGTGCTAGTTTTAGTATAAGAACACACATGTAATGACTTTAGTGGGTCCACATCTGGTTTGTGAAAAGAACACACATGCAATGACCACTGGTTGATCCATATGTGGTTTGTGGAAAACAACACACATGCAATGAACACTGGTAGATCCATAAGTGGTTTGTGGAAAAGAACACACATGCAATGAACACTGGTGGATCCATGTGTGGTTTGTGGAAAAGATCACACATGCAATGAGTCTAGTGCTGGTTTTAGTATAAGAACACACATGCAATGACTCTAGTGGGTCCACATGTGGTTTGTGAAAAGAAGACACATGCAATGACACCGGTTGATCCATATGTGGTTTGTGGAAAAGAACACACATGCAATGACCATCTGTTGATCCATGTGTGGTTTGTGGAAACAACACACCTGCAATGACCACTGGTTGATCCATGTGTGGTTTGTGAAAAGAACACACATGCAATGACCACTGGTTGATCCAAATGTGGTTTGTGGAAAAGAAGACACATGCAATGAACACTGGTGGATCCATAAGTGGTTTGTGGAAAGAACACACGTGCAATGACCATTGTTTGATCCATAAGTGGTTTGTGGATAAGAACACACATGCAATAAACACTGGTGGATCCATGTGTGGTTTGTGGAAAAGAACACACATGCAATGAGTCTAGTGCTAGTTTTAGTATAAGAACACACATGCAATGACTCTAGTGGGTCCACATGTGGTTTGTGAAAAGAACACACATGCAATGACACCGGTTGATCCATATGTGGTTTGTGGAAAAGAACACACATGCAATGAACACTGCTGGATACATAAGTGGTTTGTGGAAAGAACACACATGCAATGACCACTGGTTGATCCATAAGTGGTTTGTGGAAAGAACACACATGCAATGACCACTGGTTGATCCATAAGTGGTTTGTGGAAAAGACTACACGTGCAATGAACACTGGTGGACCCATGTGTGGTTTGTGGAAAAGAACACAAATGCAATGAGTCTAGTGCTTGTTTTAGTATAAGAACACACATGCAATGACTCTAGTGGGTCCACATGTGGTTTGTGAAAAGAACACACATGCAATGACACCGGTTGATCCATATGTGGTTTGTCGAAAAGAACACATATGCAATGAACACTGGTTGATCCATGTGTGGTTTGTGAAAAGAACACACATGCAATGACTCTAGTGCTAGTTTTAGTATAAGAACACACATGCAATGACTCTAGTGGGTCCACATGTAGTTTGTGAAAAGAACACACATACAATGCCACTTGTTGATCCATAAGTGGTTTGTGGAAAAGAACACAGATGCAATGACTCTGGTTGGTCCATATGTGGTTTGTGGAAAGAACACATATGCAGTGACCACTGGTTGATCCATAAGTGGTTTGTGGAAAGAACACACATGCAATGCCACTGGTTGATCCATGTGTGGTTTGTGGAAAGAACACACATGCAGTGACCACTGGTTGATCCATAAGTGGTTGTGGAAAGAACACACATGCAATGCCACTGGTTGATCCATGTGTGGTTTGTGGAAAGAACACACATGCAATGACTCTAGTGGTAGATCCATGTGTGGTTTGTACTAAAACCAGCACTAGAACCAGCACTAGAGTCATTGCATGTGTGTTCTTTTCCACAAACCACACATGGATCCACTAGACTCATTGCATGTGTGTTCTTTTCCACAAACAACTTATGAATCAATCAGTGGTCATTGCATGTTTGTTCTTTTCTCAAACCACATGTGGACCCACTAGAGTAATTGCATGTGTGTGCTTATACTAAAACTAGCACTAGAGTCATTGCATGTGTGTTCTATCCACAAACCACACATGGATCCACCACTGTCATTGCATGTGTGTTATTTCCATAAACCACACATGGTTCAACCACTAGAGTCATTGCATGTGTGTGTGTTCTTTTGCACAAACCACACATGGATCCACCACTAGAGTCATTGCATGTGTGTTCTTATACTAAAACCAACACTAGAGTCATTGCATGTGTGTTCTTTCCACAAACCACACATGGATCAACCAGTGGTCATTGCATGTGCGTTCTTTTCCACAAACCACACATGGATCCACCAGTGGTCATTGCATGTGTGTTATTTCCACAAACCACATATGGATCAACCATAGTCATTGCATGTGTGTTCTTTCCACAAACCACACATGGATCAACCACTAGAGTCATTGCATGTTTGTTCTTATACTAAAACCACAAACCAGCACTAGAGTCATTGCATGTGTGTTCTTTTCCACAAACCACACATGGATCCACTAGACTCATTGCATGTGTGTTCTTTTCCACAAACAACTTATGGATCAACCAGTGGTCATTGCATGTGTGTTCTTTTCACAAACCACATGTGAACCCACTAGAGTCATTGCATGTGTGTTCTTATAGTAAAACTAGCACTAGAATCATTGCATGTGTGTTCTTTCCACAAACCACACATGGATCAACTAGTGGTCATTGCATGTGTGTTCTTTCCACAAACCACATATGGATCGACCACTAGAGTCATTGCATGTGTGTGTTCTTTTCCACAAACCACACATGGATCAACCACAAGAGTCATTGCATGTGTGTTCTTATACTAAAACCAGCACTAGAGTCATTGCATGTGTGTTCTTTTCCACAAACCACACATGGATCAACAATGTTCATTGCATGTGTGCTCTTTTCAACAAACCACTTATGGATCAACCAGTGGTCATTGCATGTGTGTTCTTTCCACAAACCACATATGGTTCAACCAGAGTCATTGCATGTGTGTTCTTTCCAAAAACCACACATGTATCAACCACTAGAGTCATTGCATGTGTGTTCTTTCCACAAACCACACATGGATCAACCACTAGAGTCATTGCATGTTTGTTCTTATACTAAAACCACAAACCAGCACTAGAGTCATTGCATGTGTGTTCTTTTCCACAAACCACACATGGATCCACTAGACTCATTGCATGTGTTTTTTTTCCACAAACAACTTATGGATCAATCAGTGGTCATTGCATGTGTGTTCTTTTCACAAACCACATGTGGACCCACTAGAGTTATTGCATGTGTGTTCTTATACTAAAACTCGCACTAGAGTCATTGCGTGTGTGTTCTATCCACAAACCACACATGGATCCACCACTGTCATTGCATGTGTGTTCTTTCCAGAAATCACACATGGATCAACCACTAGAGTCATTGCATGTGTGTTCTTATACTAAAACCAACACTAGAGTCATTGCATGTCTGTTCTTTCCACAAACCACATATGGATCAACCAGTGGTCATTGCATGTGGGTTCTTTTCAATAAACCACTTATGGATCCATTACAGTCATTGCATGTGTGTTCTTTTCCACAAACCACACATGGATCCACCAGTGGTCATTGCATGTGTGTTCTTTCCACAAACCACATATGGATCAACCACAGTCATTGCATGTGTGTTCTTTCCACAAACCACACATGGATCAACCACTAGAGTCATTGCATGTGTGTTCTTATACTAAAACCACACATGGATCCATTTGATTCATTTCATGCTTGTTCTTGTACTAAAACTAACACTACCCCCCAATGGATCCACCGTTAGACTGAGTCTTCTAGAAGGCATGCCATAACAGAGTTGTTCCGCTTGACAATTGTTACATACCGTTCGATTGGGGCGCTTGGACGAGTGGGATGGTCTTTGCGAGAGTGATCCTCGAGTAGGCTTTTTTGCGGCATGATTGGCCACGCTTGCTCTGGACAAACTGGCATGTTGCGAGTGTTACGACTCACGAGTTCAGTGGGCCATATCCTAGTGTCATGTCCCCGTTACTTCTCTTCCTCCCCGTACTTCTCTTCCTTCCCCTTGTAGCCACTTTCCCCACTTCACTTCCATCCTGCCGTAGCCGCAAGCCGACGACATCCGCCAATTCTCCGGTCGCTACCTTCATGGTAAGAAATCATTTTACAAGCTTTTGAGCATATCCTACACATTCCTGCTATTCGCCAATCTAACTGCTAATCTTTTTTCTGATTTCTCGACAAACTTCAGTTGTGGCAGATGTGGGAGCCTAAGAATCTGGAGATCCTCGCGCGTAACTTCGCAGCGGCGTTCCCGCTCGTGTGCTCCCACCCAGGATGCTTTCTCCATTACTCCTACCGCGAGCTCCCGCTCCACGAGCTCGCATGCCCGCACGACGCGTGTGCCTGCACGGAGCCGGGCTGCAACTACACCGGCCCGCCGGCAGAGCTCGTCGTCCACCTTGCAGATGTGCACTTGATCGAAGTGATTAGGATCTCGTACGAGCAAGCCCAACTTCTCCAAGAGCAGGTGCCGTTCACTGACTCGGCACGCCGCCTGCTAATTTTCTAGGGGGACGGCTCTGTTTTTGTCCTGACCATCACCGCCGGTGTTCTGGGAACCAGAGCCGGGCCCACCGTCGTGGGTGCCGTATGCGTCAGGTCGGTCTCGTGCGCCTGGCCCGTATACATGGTGCGCATGTGGGCGAATGCCCAACCACCATCGTCGGATAGCATTCTTGTGCTAGCCGAGGCACCGAGATGCCCGACGCCGCGGGAGGTGGAGTATGTGGACCTAAGGTCGATCCTATGCGTGCCATCTCAGTACCTTGTCGGTGCTGGACCGAACAGGCAGATGCATTTCTACATTTGTATCGAGAAGACCAACAGACAAATGTAGTACTTGTGCTGTCGTTACTATTAGACTTAAGCGATGCTTCTCACATGCTTAGAGCATACGTGTTGTGCGAATGTACCCCAGTTGTAGTTTTCAGTACTCCTTAATACTTCGACGAGTTATTATATTGGTCCAATCAGCTTGTTGTTGTCACGTTGCAAAGTCCGCTTGCTCTGGACAAACCGGCAATACCGTGTGCTCCCGCTCCCGCATGTCAGTTTCACGTGTTCCGAGGGCCCACCTGCCAGTGTCCTTCCCCTCGAATCCATGATGGCTCGTGGTTGATGTAGAGCTCGTTGGGAACCCCAAGAGGAAGGTATGATGAGCACAGCAGCAAGTTTCCCTCAGTTATGAAACCAAGGTTTAATCGAACCAGTAGGAGCAAGGAAACACCCCAAAGGTGTTACTAGCTGAGCTTTGGCAGGGCACACTACCGGTGCTAGTAGCAACGTGGAGACCTGCACAACACAACCACAGAACTTTGTCCCCAACTTGCGATGAGGTTGTCAATCTCATCGTGTTTTGAGGAAAACAAAGGATTAAACGTATCGAATGGAAAGAAGTAAAAGTTTGCAGAAAGTAAACACAAAGCAGTAAATAGTTGTAGATTGTATGTGAAGAAAAGGACCGGGATCCATTGTTCACTAGAGGTGGCTCTCCTTAAGATAGATAACATGTTGGGTGAAGAAATTACAGCGAGGCAATTGACAAACACTGAGAAAGCAATACATGCATATCCTAATCATCTTGACTCCTTTGAGACTTGATTGGGCATTACAACATAATACATAGACCGCCATCCAACTGCATCTATGACTAATAATCCACCTTCAGGTTATCATCCGAACCCCCTCCAGTATTAAGTTACAAGCAACAGATTATTGCTTTACGAACTGCATGTAAAGTAAACAATACTATTTTTCTATGAACAAAGGATTGTTGTTTTCTCCCTAGTAGCAACAGCACATCTAGTACCTTAGCGATTTCTGTCACTTCCCCAGATTATCAGAGGCATGAACCCACTATCGAGCATAAATACTAACTCTTGGAGTTGCTAGCATCTACTTGGCCAAGATAGGTATTAACAACGGAAAGCATGCAAGATCACAAATAACAAATACATGGTAGAATCAATAATCAATCTGAAATAGCATCTCAATATCCATCGGATCCCCACAAACACAACATGCAGAATTACAAATAGATGATCTTGATCATGAACGGAGCTCACAAGATCTAAACATGAAAGCACAAAGGAGGAGAACCAGCCATCTAGCTACTACATGGATCCGTAGTCCAAGGATGAACTACTCACGCATCACACCGGAGGCTTGCATGGTGATGAAGAAGGCCTCCAGGGTGAATTCCCCTCTCCGGCAGGGTGCCGGGAAGAGCTTCAGATCCCTCCCGATCTAGGGATGGAGATGACGGCGGCTACAGACTCTTTCGTGGATTTTCGATCGGGTCCTTAGGGTTTTCGTCCCGAGGGCAATATATAGGCGGAAAGAGAGACCGAGGGGGTGCCGGGAGCCACCACACCACCCCCTGGCGTGGGCCCAGCCTGGCCGCGTGGCCAGGTGGTGTGGCCGGCCCCTGGCCCTTCTCCGTCTCGTATTCTGGCACTTGATCACTTCCGGAAAAATAGGCACTTTGGCTTTTGTCCCGTCCAATTCCGAGAATATTCATTTTCTGACTTTCCTGGAACCAAAAATAGCAGAAAACAGGCAGCTGGCACTGTGACTCTTGTTAATAGGTTAGTCCAAGAAATCATATGAAAAGTACTCCAAAGTTGGAACAAAACACAAGAAAGTGGATAAAACCAAGCATGGAACATCAAAAAATTTAGATACATTTGCAATGTATCAACATCCCCAAGCTTAACTCCTGCTCGTCCTCGAGTAGGTAAGTGATAAAAAGAAAGAATAATTTTTGAGGTGACATGCACCATCAAAGACTTGATCAAAGTATTTGCAAAACATTCAAAGCTAGGATCACAGTACTTCAATCATAACATGAAAGACAAAGTTCTAGCAATAAGCAAACAAACTATGATGCAACATGAAAAGGCACAAACAGAAGATTCATGAATAACAATGCTTTGCAAGACGTTTGTTTGTTTCACATAAAGAAAACATAGCATAATAGTATTCAGCCTTTCCCTCTATAGAGTAGCAAATATAAATGCATAGGACACCTTCAAAGTTCATAAGGGTGACTAGATACAATAGTTTAAAACAAGCAATAACAAGTATGCATCAATCAACTAGTCTTGGTACAATGCACATAGAACTAAGAATGGCCACTATGCTCCCAAAGTAGGTGCATAAAGATAGAAGGTGGAGACTCAATATAATGGTGGAAGAAAAGCCTTTTGTAACAGGAAGTAGGGATTCAAGTCTCATAAAGAGCTTCCAAAAATTATGGTACTTATAGCTTTCAGCTCTCATTGCCCCTATCATAAGCATCTTGAAGTGATTAAGGTTAAAGTGAACAAACTATGGTGTACATGCTTGACGAAGTATAAGTCAGAAATCTCATGTCCCTTGTATACGAGGGCCGCTCCTCATGCTACTCAAGTTTAGTCACCGAAAAGTTCTTGTCATCGTAAGTACATGTGTATCATAGAGAACCGCCAACGGGGTACCCCTTGCCCGATGATACAAAAGAATCCCCATATCAAAATGACAAGGCAAGAAGACAGCGAGCATCTCAGCATTCTTCTTATTTACCATGGGAATATGGTGCTTTTCTCTCTCTTTCCTCTTTTCATAGTATCTTTTTTTTCTCAATATAGGACTCTTTTTTTATAAGAAGAATGCTTAATAGACAGCTCATTATGGTTACGCTGCAGGTTTCCACCATGTCAGCATGGATTAGACCAATGGCCCAGGCATTTCTCTAACACATATACATAACTCCATGGACTTACAAGCTCCCCTTTCATTTCACACCGACGAAATCCATATACAAAAGAGCATGATATCGACTAGGTACAAGTACCAAGTGCAATGTTGAAAGCGTTCCCCATGAAAGCATGGTTCTGCTAATTCCCGACAAATAAGTGCAAGCATATACAACATAGAAGACACAATGGTTCAAGTTTATTAAGGGCAAGTAAAGTAAAGTGTGCCATCAAGTTCGTGAGAGCTTTAATCACTAGTTTTCTCATAACAAGTGGAAGGTAAACAAAAGCATGAATGTACTTGGAATAGCATAAGCTAGTAGGTAGGTATGGTGGACTCTTTGGAATAACTTGGTTTAGGGAGTTGGATGCATGAGTAGAACTCATACTTTGTTGTGGAGGCTAGCAAAAGACTGGGAGCGACAAACCAAGAGAGCAATAATGGCCATAATCATGCAGAGCGACAAAAGATCATTGATCAAAGCATAAAGTGATACTACAAGTTGAAAACTAAAGGATCATAAAGGCTATGGTGACTTTGGATAGTCATAACATGGTGTGAGCATGCGCCAAGTCAACCCAAATAAAGCATCAAAGGAGAATACCACTATACTATGCTTTAATATGCTAAAACAACGCATGATTCATCCAAGGCACATTAAGCAATCTCAATTATTTATAACAAGTCATGCTACATCAAGGAATACTAAGCATAAATCCAAAACAATATCAAGCATGGCATGACAAAGCATAGGCCATAGTCAAAAACAAGCTCTTTTTACCACAAAAATATGAACTTTCCTACTCTTTTCTAAACCAAACCAAACTATTTGCAAACCAATGAATGAAAGAGGGGGTCCAACCAATTTATTCATAAAACTAAGCAAACCAAGGCAAACGAAAACCAAAACAAAAACGAAAAAGAAGACGCTCCAAGAAAAACACAACTGTGCATAAAACAATAAAAATGAAGCGTTTGGAAGAAACCTGAGATTTTTATTGATGAAGAAGGGGATGCCTTGGGCATCCCCAAGCTTTGAAGCTTGTAATTCTTGGATATTTCTTGGGGTGACACGCGTGGCATCCCCAAGCTGGAGATTTAGTCCATCCTTCATCTCATTACTCATTCCTTCCATACACCTGAAATTTTTCCTTCATACAAAACTTCACACAATCTCGTTAGCAACATTAGTGCACTCAAGATAAATAAGTCTTAAGGTTCAGTTCTAACACCAAATAAACTTCCATTAGAACACTAGCTACTGTAGCACTTCCCTCAAAAATCTCAATTCCCCAAAAGAACTAAAAAAGGAACCCACAAGAAGCAAATGCAGAAAATGGCAAAAATCTGTCAAAACAGACCGGCAGGTAAAGACGAATTTTTTCGAAGACCTTCTGTTGCTCAAATAAAAAAGTGTTGAACTAACTAAAGTTAGATAACAACGTGGGGCAGAAGCAAAAAACATTACAGCTCAATCCGACATACATAGCTCTCTCACGAATTTTTACGGTGAAGCACAAAAATCTGTTTCGGGACAACAACTTTCCCAATCATTACTTCACTCTCATTAGAGGTTACTCTTGGCACAAAAAGCAAATAAAAAGGATAAGGAGCGGTTATTACAGAGGTAATAACTTCCAAGACTCATCTAAAACTTTTGGGTTATCTCCCAACAAATACTTTTCTTTAACGCCTTTAAGTTAGGCATAAGAAGCAAAGAAAGAATCAAGTGTTCTCAAATGAAGAAGCATTAAGATCAATACCAGAAATATTTTCAACAAGGCAAGGTATATCATCCAAATAAGTTCTAGAGGATCCTCTCTCAATGCTCTTAGGTTTACTAATCTCATCAAAGGGGTTTGCAGGAACAATCCAATCAAGATTCTTTTCTCTGGCATCATGCATTGCTACTAGTTTAAAGGGTATTGGTATCTTAGGTTCCTCCCCATTAGGTTCGGTTTTGTTCATATTTTCTCGTGTACCAACAACATCTACACATGAGCCTAGCATATTGAAATGTTCAAAAACTTTTCTAGCTTCCTTAGCAACATCATATAACTCCTTAAACAAAGTTTCTAGAATAAAATCCCTCTTTTCAGGATCCTCAATTTCTTTAAGCTTAAGAAACATTACTTGCATTAAGGGGTTGAGGTTAACAAACCTAGCTTCTAACATGTGAATTAAAGAAGCTGCAGCAATCTCATAATTTGGAGCAAGTTCTACAAGGGACATATCCCCGGTATCTTCATGTTTGCTAACATGATTAAAGAATTCTTCAATATTATCTTTCCCAATTATAGAACCACAACCAATTGAAAGGTCTTTCAAGGTGAATGTAGGGATCAACATGGTGAGCTAAGGAAGAGGTGACAACTAAAGGAGACTTAATTTTTGTGTGTTTTTGATAAAGAAAGCAAACTCGTAAAACTAATTTTTTTGGATTTTTGAATAACAAAACAAGCAAACACAACAAAAGAAACTAAGCAAAACAAAAACAACAAAGTAAAGAGATTGGTTATGAGGTACTCCCCTTGTGAAGATGTCCTTGACTCCCGGGCAACGGCGCTAGAAAAATGCTTGATGGCTCGTGGTTGATGTAGAGCTCATTGCGAACCCCAAGAGGAAGGTATGATGAGCACAACAACAAGTTTCCCTCAGTTATGAAACCAAGGTTTAATCGAACCAGTAGGAGCAAGGAAACACCCCAAAGGTGTTACTAGCTGAGATTTGGCAGGGCGCACTACCGGTGCTAGTAGCAACGTGGAGACCTGCACAACACAACCACATAACTTTGTCCCCAACTTGCGATGAGGTTGTCAATCTCACCGTGTTTTGCGGAAAACAAAGGATTAAACGTATCGAATGGAAAGAAGTAAAATTTTGCAGAAAGTAAACACAAAGCAGTAAATAGTTGTAGATTGTATGTAAATAAAAGGACCGTGATCCATAGTTCACTAGAGGTGGCTCTCCTTAAGATAGATAACATGCTGGGTGAACAAATTACAGCGGGGCAATTGACAA
Organism: Avena eriantha; assembly: GCA_910589775.1. Classification (NCBI taxonomy): domain Eukaryota; kingdom Viridiplantae; phylum Streptophyta; class Magnoliopsida; order Poales; family Poaceae; genus Avena; species Avena eriantha. Next base: position 173,015,521 of record OU342741.1, on the reverse strand, counting down.
ACACCGAGAAAGCAATACATGCATATACTAATCATCTTGACTCCTTTGAGACTTTATTGGGCATTACAACATAATACATAGACTGCCATCCAACTGCATCTATGACTAATAATCCACCTTCAGGTTATCATCGGAACCCCCTCCAGTATTAAGTTACAAGCAACAGATTATTGCTTTACGAACTGCGTGTAAAGTAAACAATACAATTGTTCTATGAACAAAGGATTGTTGTTTTCTCCCTAGTAGCAACATCACATCTAGTACCTTAGAGATTTCTGTCACTTCCCCAGATTACCGGAGGCATGAACCCACTATCGAGCATAAATACTAACTCTTGGAGTTGCTAGCATCTACTTGGCCAAGATAGCTACTAACAACGGAAAGCATGCAAGATCACAAATAACAAAGACATGATAGAATCAATAATCAATCTGAAATAGCATCTCAATATCCATTGGATCCCCGCAAACGCCACATGCAGAATTACAAATAGATGATCTTGATCATGAACAAAGCTCACAAGATCTAAACATGAAAGCACAAAGGAGGAGAACCAGCCATCTAGCTACTACATGGATCTGTAGTCCAAGGATGAACTACTCACGCATCACACCGGAGGCTTGCATGGTGATGAAGAAGGCCTCCAGGGTGAATTCCCCTCTCCGGCAGGGTGCCGGGAAGAGCTTCAGATCCCTCCCGGTCTAGGGATGGAGATGACGGCGGCTACAGACTCTTTCGTGGATTTTTGATCGGGTCCTTAGGGTTTTCGTCTCGAGGGCAATATATAGGCAGAAGGAGGGGCCGAGGGGGTGCCGGGAGCCACCACACCACCCCCTGGCGTGGGCCCAGCCTGGCCGCGTGGCCAGGTGGTGTGGCCAGACCCTGGCCCTTCTCCGTCTCGTATTCTAGCACTTGATCACTTCTGGAAAAATAGGCACTTTGGCTTTTGTACCGTCCAATTCCGAGAATATTCATTTTCCGACTTTCTTGGAACCAAAAAGAGCAGAAAACAGGCATCTAGCACTGTGGTTCTTGTTAATAGGTTAGTCCAAGAAATCATATGAAAAGTACTCCAAAGTTGGAACAAAACACAAGAAAGTGTATAAAACCAAGCATGGAACATCAAAAATTATAGATACATTTGCAATGTATCAACATCCCCAAGCTTAACTCCTGCTCGTCCTCGAGTAGGTAAGTGATAAAAAGAAAGAATAATTTTTGAGGTGACATGCACCATCAAAGACTTGATCAAAGTATTTGCAAAACATTCAAAGCTGAGATCATAGTACTTCAATCATAACATGAAAGACAAAGTTCTAGCAATAAGCAAAGAAACTATGATGCAACATGAAAAGGCACAGACAAAAGATTCATGAATAACAATGCTTTGCAAGACGTTTGTTTGTTTCACATAAAGAAAACATAGCATAATAGTATTCAGCTTGTCCCTCAATAGAGTAGCAAATATAAATGCATAGGACACCTTCAAAGTTCATAAGGGTGACTAGATATAATAGTTTAAAACAAGCAATAACAAGTATGCATCAATCAACTAGTCTTGGGACAATGCACATAGAACTAAGAATGGCCACTATGCTCTCAAAGTAGGTGCATAAAGATAGAAGGTGGAGACTCAATATAATGGTGGAAGAAAAGCCTTTTGTAACAGGAAGTAGGGATTCAAGTCTCATAAAGAGCTTCCAAAAATTATGGTACTTATAGCTTTCAGCTCTCATTGCCCCTATCATAAGCATCTTGAAGTGATTAAGGTTAAAGTGAACAAACTATGGTGTACATGCTTGACGAAGTATAAGTCATAAATCTCATGTCCCTTGTTTACGAGGGCCGCTCCTCATGCTACTCAAGTTTAGTCACCGGTAAGTTCTTGTCATCATAAGTACATGTGTATCATAGAGAACCGCCAACGGGGTACCCCTTGCCCGATGATACGGAAGAATCCCCATATCAAAATGACAAGGCAAGCAGACAACGAGCATCTCAGCATTCTTCTTATTTACCATGGGAATATGGTGCTTTTTTCTCTCTTTCCTCTTTTCATAGTACCATGAAAATACTGCAGGAAAATTTAGCAACTGCAGCATCAGAGCGGTAAGTTCCTACTGTAGGTACAATGGTAACTTGGATCCGTAGAGCGTAATGTAATTATTTTTTTGTTTCCTTCGATCTACTACGCAGGAAGGGAGGGGGACTGGCTGTGACAAGTTTGTGTGGATCAAAAAGCCACTGACAGGTTTTCATAGAGAGCTTGTTCAGGATCTGCGTGATGCTGTGTGGGACAAGAAAGAGGAGATTTGTGCGATGGAGCGAGAGATCCGGGAGCTTCACCAGGTGCAGGGGAGGCAGGGGCAGGGAGGTGGTGAGACAGACGGGCTCAAGATTAGGCCAGATAGTGGACACAATTTCCTCATTATCTGGGCATTATCTGTTTCATTTGTAGTTTATGTTGCCATGTCGTTGTCGAGTAGCTGAAATAAGTTGCTGCTTCCTGGAGTGTAGCGGCCAGCTTAAGAAATTGTTTTCCAGCCCAGAAACTTATCATAAGTGTAATGCCAACAACATGGATTTATTAAGCGCCTATAAATAAATCATGTCTGTGCCACTAACACCCATCGATTTTGGAGAGTATTTAACCGATCAGCTATCGCGATTGTTCAGAGAGTAGTGGCACAGTCACAGTTTTGGATTCAACTAGTGGCCTCGGCCGTATCAAATCCTAAAGTCGCGATACATTTTACTCCGAGTACGAGAGGCAGATTGTTTCGCCCGACAAGTTCCACGCACACAGCTCCAGAGTTTAATCGAACTACATATATAGGTTCAAGTTCAATACATCATTAGGCTGCTACACTGCTAGCCCTCTTTCTCTGCTTGGGTGCCAACTTTCTTCCTCTTTCCTTCACGTCCACTGGCTTCTTCATCTCCTTCCTTCTTCCTCTTCCTGGGTGCCAATTTTCTTACCTTCACGTACCCTGCATCTCCGGGCCGAGGGAAGTCAGGCCAATCAGCACCAGAATCTTGTCCGGCGTCATCACTCCACTCGTTTTGGTTTTCTTCCTGCAGCAAAATCACTGAGTCGGCTGTCTTATTTCTTACCTTGCGCTTCCTGTAAAAAAACAGTACGTGGATTACTACCTTATATCTACAGACTATAAACAATTTTTGTGTGTGAATGTACCATCTCATACCTAGGTTTGGGAGCATTAAGGGGACATCCATCTGCTCTATGGCCTATAAGATGGCAGGTCTTACATCTGTTTTGCCCTTCTTTGTAGCACAGAAAGCCGAACCCTTCTTCTCGAGAAAATTCTTAAACCTATTCACCTGGGGTCTTCCTCAGCCCCTTTTTGTAACTGGCTGGCAAAGCTCGAAAGACAGTTGGACTTGAGGCCACTGAGATGGGTCTGTACATGGCTCGACGGATCCAACATACGTAGCACTGAACTTTTCCATAGAGTAGTAGTCTGACAAATACTGATCCAAATGTGGTAGAGTTCTTTTTTTCACCAAGAAGGCCAAGGCGTGGTCGCAAGGTTTCCCGGTATGCTGCCACTCTAAGCAGGTGCATTCTCGTAGCTGGATGTTTACAACATCCCTTTTGCCACTCTTGGACATATCGACAACCTCATAGCTTCTGCTGGTTGACGGGAGAACCTTAAGATGAGCAAGTCCTCGACTTCTCTTGTGCACTTGCTGTACAACTGGCGGTAGCATATGTCCTCTAAGTCTCCTACCGATCTCTCTCCTTATATTTAATAGCTTCATGATCATACCACGTATGCTGTCCATCAAGATATGAACAGGACGCACTTTTATGTCCTTCACCGAGTTATTCAGGCATTCTGCAAGGTTGTTGTTTATGTAATCAACTTTGATGTCAGGGTTGAATTGACTCCTCTTCCATAGCTGCGAATGATGGATGGCTAAGTACTCTGGAAGTTCAGGGGCTTCGGCAAAAATCTTGCTCATGAAATAATCGTTGCTACTAGGTTTGTAAACTCTAGGAGCAGGAAACATGTAACGAAATACGCTGCTTGCGTAGTGTGAGTACAAGTTGAGCATCATATGGGCATGGCATTCTCTACCTTCAGATCATGGGAACACCCCCTTCACCGCATTCGTCAGCCCTTTGCATTCATCCGTGGATATAGCCAATGGATCCATGTGGCCTATTGATCTCCTGAGCTGCCTCATAAACCAGACCTAGTTTTCCTCCATTTCTGTTTCAAACAACCCGAATGCCACTAGGAACATCCAGTTGTGACCATCAAGTTCTGTGGCAGATGGCAGGCAGCCTTTCCATTTGCTAGTTAGGACAGTGTTGTCTACACTCAGATACGGCCTACAGCCGCCCTTGAATCCATCGATGCGAGGTTTAAGCGCCATGAAAAATCTTTTGAAATATATTTTACCACCTTCTGATTCGGTGTGAATCTCCACAACACTCCCCGGACACCTAGCTTGTACCTCCGCCTTGAAGTTGTACAGCATCCTGAAGCTATTGGTCCAATCCCCGTGCAAGACCCCCAGAGCTTTCTCTTTACCTTTCCAAACCGTGTAAAACGGAAGGACAATGTTGTATTTAGAACCGAGGCTAGTCTGAATATTCTTCGCGGTCTCCTCAGGGTTATCCTTTAGTATGGACATAGATTGCATAGCCACCCACTCTGTATCAGCCATTGACGATTTCAGTTTGCTGCTTGTCGGTCACATGTGTGGAGGGCCCATTCTGTTCACCTGTAACACAGATTCGTTTAAAAGATAAGCGGAGTCGACTAGTTGCCAGAAAGATATCGCACATCAATTGTAGTTATAGAGTGAAAAGAGAGAGAGAGAGAGAGAGAGAGAGAGAGAGAGAGAGAGAGAGAGAGAGAGAGAGAGAGAGTTCTAATGGTTTGCTGAATTCATTGCCCCAATACCCTAATTGCAGTCGATGCGGGTAAGGATCTTGCTGTGATCCTCCATGGACAATGTATCTGGGCCCGTCCATTCATCCACGTTAACTTGCAAACGGCCTCATACCTCTCGGCAGAGTTCTTCAGTCGATAAACGTCGAACTCCCCCTTGATACAAAAATGCCGGAACGACATCCTAAACTCATGCATGCTCCTAAACTCGGTGCCGACCGAAATTATAGGATACTCGTGGTCATCTTTCATTTCTTCTACTTCAAGACCCAAATCATGGACTGGAATACCAGCCTCATCGTTAAGTTCCTCGTCTATTTCATCATCACCAGATTCTCAATCCTCTACAGTGCCTGCTTCTTCATCTGATTCAGAATCTTCGCCATCGTCTCTAATGCCTAGTACTGCACACATCATATTGACTCCCATGGGTGGGGCTGCACCATCGTCTCCACTCGGATGGACAGGAACATTGCCCCAGTCCACCTCACCGGCAACTCTGTTTTCTCCAAGACACTCGGTTGGTTCTGCTGCAACCACATGGGGTGGTCTTAAGTTTGCACGCATCCCAGGTACTTCAGTGGACAAACAGCAGTCAGAATCAATTTCATCTTGAGTGTACAGAACCCTCTTGCTCTTCCTGTGTACATCCTCCTTCCTGATGTAATCTTTTCTGATGGTATCAGTAGGGCTTGACATCCGCGTTCCATTCCCCATCGAACTAGGCCTTTTGCTGCCGCTCTTGGGTGTGATCTCCTTACTGCCTCCCCTCACGGGTGCTGGCATTATTGCCTGACCTCTGCGGCGTGTTCTTCTTCGAATTAGCCCTTTTGCTGCTACTATTGGGCGTGTTCTCCTTCGTGCTGACATTATTGCCTGACCCCAACGGCGTGTTCTGCTCCAAATTATCCCTTTTGCTGCTACTATTGGGCGTGTTCTCCTTCGTGCTGGCATTATTGCCTGACCTCAGCGGCGTGTTCCGCTCCAAATTAGCCCTTTTGCTGCTACTATTGGGCGTGTTCTCCTTCGTGCTGGCATAATTCCCTGACAGTGGCGTGTTCCTCTCCAAATTAGTGTTTTTTCTGCTCCCACTAGGTGTGGTAGCCTCCGTGCTGGCCATCTTTGCCTCTTTGCTACCACTCCTGGGAGTGTTCACCACTGTGCTAGCCCTCTTAGCGTTTTTGCTGCTACCATTCGGTGTGGCATTTTGACTGGATCTCAGGGGTGTACTCTGCGGCGTGGTGCCTTTTGTCATGTGACTCTTGGGCTTCCTCTTCTCTGGCATGGTCTCCTTGGTGACGTTCTTCTTTGGGGTGCCCTTTCTGGGGATACTCTTCCTGCTCCTCTTTATGACGCTCCTCTGTAAGACTCTCCTCTGTTCGAAGCCACCCTCAGTCGCACCAGCCCCAGTGATGCCATGGATCAGGTCACCCCTGCCTTCTAAAAGTCCATCATCTCTATTGTCAAGTTCCAATTCCTCTCCAACCGTGAGCACTACCAAGTGGAAGTAAACTTCACCTCTATAATGTTTCCTTGTAAACGGTACGACTAAATCCCTGGTATCTTTCACTTCGATAGCCTTTTTGCTCCTGTAACCATAATATAACAAATGTGCTTCCTAGGAGGACCCCCACAGCACCTTCACACGTAACGATGCCATCAGGTCAGATAACTCTACCACTTCAGGGTTGTATCTTCCAAGGATTACATCAAACTCGTCATAGAATTTTTCTGTGCCATCATCTAATTTTGCAGTATAATCCGCGACACTGATACGAACGATTACTTTGCCATCATCAAGTTCTTCAGGATAGAAACCTCCGAGAGGTTCGAGAGATGGAGCGGCACCATCAGACCCAGCCCCAATGCCACCGCCGCCATCACCAAAGTCATCTTTAGCTGGATCAACCTCGGTGGAAGTACCATGACCAGGAGCAAGGCGAGGGCCCTTAGCAGCGGGAGCTACATTACTTGGTGGACAGGCAGGGCCCCTTCTAACGGCAGCCACAATAGGATCAGCTGCTGCCATGCCACCTCGACGATCAGGAGCAGTTCCCACAACAAAAGTGTTTTGAGTGCTAGCAGAGTCCAGACCATGAGCTGGCTTCAGACCAGCAACTCGCTGAACCCGAGCACGGGTTTGAGGAGGAGAGAATGGTTCAGTCTTTGCAACAACAGTGGGCAGCCTCCGGAAGCCTTGGTTTGCTCAACAACGTCAGGGATTGGGTCAACAGCGTCTAGATCAACAACAACACGAGGACGAACAGTACCAGCAGATTCCAGAGCACGGGTTCGCACAACTTGAGGACGGTTTCGAGGAGGAGGAGCACACAAGGCGGTGGTCTTGGCAACAACAGTGGGGCAGCCTCCAGACGCCTTAGTTTGCTCAACAGCGGCATGGATTGGGTGAGCAGCAGCCGCAGCAACATGGGCACGAGGAAGGGGACGACCAGTACCAGCAGATTCCGTAGCAGAGTTTTCCACAATGGCAATACGGGGACTCCTACGAGGAGGTTGCCTGACAGAAGCATGTCATGGACGAGGAACCACATTTTGCTCAACAATAGGAGGGGTTCGAGTTAGACCTCCCTGTCCAATAATAGCTGGGCGACTCCTAGTAGCAGGAGCTTCCTCATCCACTATGTTACACACCAGCATAACCATGTGAAGCCTAACATGTCGTTTCATCAACCCAATTAGCTGACTGTCACACGCTATAGGAACCTTGAAGCCTCGTTCATCAAGGAGGCTGAACCGTGCAGTCTGCTCCGGCCTCATTTCAGCAAGTTCACGCACAACAGCAACCAAACCAGGGATAGTGCATAACTGCACATGCGCTACTTCCATCTTCTGATTCTGAGCCTCTTTCCACATGCTCTTCCCATGTGCTAATTTAATGAGGTAGCTGCAGATGGTGACCAGAACCGTGTAGTTGGGTTTAGCGGAGATCCTAGTTGACAGAAAATTGGAGACAAAAGATAAGAATTGTTTGTCAGCGTCGTGCTAGCAAACAATTCTATGTTCGATATATCTCTGTAATGCCAATAGCCAGCTAGCAGTAATAGGTAGTGCGAATAGCAAAGAGAAGAGTAGCTCACCCGAAATTAGCCAGAAGTACTTCTTCATCGGCAAATGGATCTGCCATCCTCTGCACTGCTCAGCTCGTCGGCGGTAGAGGCGGGCTAGATCATCACAACGGCTGGCACAACATTCGGAATTAGAGCTCGGTAGCAGCGAGTAGGCGCAACAACTTGGCGCCAGAAGTCAAATGCCCGAAGAGATCATTCTGGTTGGAGAGGGGTTTTCGACGCCACCGGTGCTAGGGTTCAATCGAAAGGAGGGAGGGGTGGATGTGTGAATTTTTTCAAGGCATGATGCTCCTTTAGTATCTCGTTTCGCCTACGTGGTTGCCGCGTTGGCGCTCGTGTCACGGAAATATTACTGACATGAGGGTCTCGACCGTCTACTTCACGGGCCACTTTCACGGCATGTTTGGATTTGGTAGGGGTGAGACGAGTTTGCATCGAAATAGCCCCTCTCGGTAGTTGACGGCCCAACTTTTCGAAACGCGGTAATTTCAGGCAACTTAGGTACCGCCATGTGCTGGCCTGCCAACTTTGGTACCGCAGACGAACAAGCCCCACTGGTTGATCCATAAGTGGTTTGTGGAAAAGAACACACATGCAATGACCACTGGTTGATCCATATGTGGTTTGTGGAAAGAACACACATGCAGTGACCACTTGTGGATCCATATGTTGTTTGTGAAAAGAACACACATGCAATGAACACCGGTGGATCCATAAGTGGTTTGTGGAAAGAACACACATGCAATGACTCTAGTGCTAGTTTTAGTATAAGAACACACATGAAATGACTCTAATTGATCCATATGTGGTTTGTGAAAAGAACACACATGCAATGACCACTTGTTGATCCATGTGTGGTTTGTGGTAAGAACACACATGCAATAACAGTGGTCGATCCATGTGTGGTTTGTCAAAAGAACACACATGCAATGAGTCTAGTACTGGTTTTAGTATAAGAACACATATGCAATGACTCTAGTGGGTCCACATGTGTTTTGTGAAAAGAACACACATGCAATGACCACTGGTTGATCCATATGTGGTTTGCAGGAAAGAACACACATGCAATGAACACTGGTGGATCCATAAGTGGTTTGTGGAAAGAACACACATGCAATGACCACTGGTTGATCCATAAGTGGTTTGTGGAAAAGAACACACATGCAATGACTCTGGTTGGTCCATATGTGGTTTGTGGAAAGAACACACATGAAGTGACCACTGGTTGATCCATGTGAGGTTTGTGAAAATAACACACCTGCAATGCCACTGGTTGATCCATGTGTGGTTTGTGGAAAGAACACACATGCAATGACTCTAGTGCTAGTTTTAGTATAAGAACACACATGCAATGACTCTAATGGATCATATGTGGTTTGTGAAAACAACACACATCCAATGACCACTTGTTGATCCATGTGTGGTTTGTGGAAAGAACACACATGCAATGACAATGGTGGATCCATTTGTGGTTTCTGAAAAGAACACACATGCAATGAGTCTAGTGCTTGTTTCAGTATAAGAACACACATGCAATGACTCTAGTGGGTCCACATGTGGTTTGTGAAAAGAACACACATGCAATGACACCGGTTGATCCATATGTAGTTTGTGGAAAAGAACACACATGCAATGGCCACTGGTTGATCCATAAGTGGTGTGTGGAAAGAACACACATGCAATGAACACTGGTGGATCCATAAGTGGTTTGTGGAAAGAACACACATGCAATGACTCTAGTGCTGGTTTTAGTATAAGAACGCACAAGTAATGACTCTAGTGGGTCCATATGTGATTTGTGGAAAGAACACACATGCAATGACACTTGTTGATCCATGTGTGGTTTCTGGAAAGAACGCACATGCAATGACTCTAGTGGTTGATCCATGTGTGGTTTGTCGAAATAACACACATGCAATGACTCTAGTGGTTGATCCATGTGTGGTTTGTGGAAATAACACACATCCAATTACTCTAATGGATCCCTAAGTGGTTTGTGGAAAAGAACACTCATGCAATGACCACTAGTTGATCCATATGTGGTTTGTGGAAAGAACACACATGGAATGAAACTGGTTGATCCATGTGTGGTTTGTGAAAAGAACACACATGCAATGCCACTGGTTGATCTATGTGTGGTTTGTGGATAGAACATACATGCAATGACTCTAGTGCTAGTTTTAGTATAAGAATACACATACAATGACTCTAGTGGGTCCACATGTAGTTTGTGAAAAAAACACACATGCAATGACCACTGGTTGATCCATAAGTTGTTTGTGGAAAAGAACATGCATGCAATGAACACTGGTGGATCCATGTGTGGTTTGTGGAAAAGAACACACATGCAATGAGTCTAGTGCTGGTTTTAGTATAAGAACACACATGCAATGACTCTAGTGGGTCCACATGTGGTTTGTGAAAAGAACACACATTCAATGACCACTGGTTGATCTATATGTGGTTTTTGGAAAAGAACACACATTAAATGAACACTGGTGGATCCATAACTGGTTTGTGGAAAGAACACACATGCAATGACTCTAGTGCTGGTTTTAGTATAAGAACACACAAGCAATGACTCTAGTGGGTCCATATGTGATTTCCGGAAAGAACACACATGCAATGACACTGGTTGATCCATGTGTAGTTTGTGGAAAGAACTCACATGCAATGCCACTGGTTGATCCATGTGTGGTTTGTAGAAATAACACACACGCAATGACTCTAATGGATCCATATGTGGTTTGTGGAAAAGAACACACATGCAATGACCACTGGTTGATCCATGTGTGGTTTGTGGAAAGAACACACATGCAATGACACTAGTTGATCCATGTGTGGTTGGTGGAAAGAACACACATGCAATGACACTAGTTGATCCATATGTGGTTTGTGGAAACAACACACGTGCAATGACACCGGTTGATCCATGTGTGGTTTGTGGATGGAACACACATGCAATGACTCTAGTGGGTACATATGTGGTTTGTGAAAAGAACACACATGCAATGACCACTGGTTGATCCATATGTGGTTTGTGGAAAGAACACACATGCAATGACTCTAGTGGGTCCATATGTGGTTTGTGAAAGGAACACACATGCAATGACCACCGGTTGATCCATATGTGGTTTGGGGAAAGAACACACATGCAGTGAACGTTGGTGGATCCATATGTTGTTTGTGAAAAGAACACACATGCAATGACTCTAGTGCTGGTTTTAGTATAAGAACATACAAGCAATGAATCTAGTGGGTCCATATGTGATTTGTGGAAAGAACACACATGCAATGACACTGGTTGATCCATGTGTGGTTTGTGGAAAGAACACACATGCAATGACTCTAGTGGTTGATCCATGTGTGGTTTGTGGAAGTAACACACATGCAATGACTCTAGTGCTGGTTTTAGTATAGGAACACACATGCAATGACTCTAGTGGGTCCACATGTGGTTTGTGAAAAGAACACACGTGCAATTACCACTTGTTGATCCATATGTGGTTTGTGGAAAGAACACACATGCAATGACACTGCTTGATCCATGTGTGGTTTGTGGAAAGAACACACATGAATGACTCTAGGGCTACCTTTAGTATAAGAACACACATGCAATGACTCTAATGGATCCATATGTGGTTTGTGGAAAAGAACACACATGCAATGACCACTGGTTGATCCATGTGTGGTTTGTGGAAAGAACACACATGCAATGATAGTGGTGGATCAATGTGTGGTTTGTGAAAGGAACACACATGTAATGAGTCTAGTGCTGGTTTTAGTATAAGAACACACATGCAATGACTCTAGTGGGTCCACATGTGGTTTGTGAAAAGAACACACATGCAATGACCACGGGTTGATCCATATGTGGTTTGTGCAAAAGAACACACATGCAATGAACACTGGTGGATCCATAAGTGGTTTGTGGAAAGAACACACATGGAGTGACTAATGCTAGTTTTAGTTTAAGCACACGTATGGATCCATATGTGGTTTGAGGAAAAGAACACACATGTAATGACCACTAATTGATCCATAAGTGGTTTGTGGAAAGAACACACATGCAGTGAACACTGGTTGATCCATGTGTGGTTTGTGAAGAGAACACACATGCAATGCCATTGGTTGATCCATATGTGGTTTGTGGAAATTACACACATGCAATGACACTGGTTGATCCAAATGTGGTTCATGACAGGAACACACATGCAATGACTCTTGTGGATACATATGTGGTTTGTGGAAAGAACACACATGCAATGAACTCTAGTGGATCTATCTTGGCATAATTTGATGTATGCCACGATGCATTTCATTGTAAAAGACACCCACTTTCCATTTTTATACTACTTAGCTTTGCCCTTGGTTTTTTGATACTACCCAGTTTTGCCCCCCTCTCTCTTTCGTAGAATCCCAAACATGTGCCCACTCTGTCTGCTATGCCTTGATTGGTTGTCACAGTTGTCATGCGGATCGTGCGCACCCGTCGTTGATCCTGTGTGATCCAACGAGGCTCGTTGCACACGTCGTGCCCTTCACAGGACAGCGCGAGACAACACGGATGTCTCCCTCAACGAGACTTCTACAAGAAGGAACATGATGTCATCCATGGAAAAAGTCGTCGAGTGGTCATGTCATGTTTAATCTAGTCTGCAAAGGATACAAGTCTACTGCATGGCAACTAGTCATCCACGGACCACCGGCTATACCATTTTTACTATGCAGCGCACCTGCACTCTCACTTCCGACAGGCCCCCACCACACGAACCTTCCACGCGGCAGCCGTAGCCGGAAGAGCTGCCAACCGGGGCCCTCGAGGAGGCCTAAACGTCCCCGCATTAAAAACCCAGCCTATCGGGTCCTCCATTCGCACTCATCCACTACTCTCTCTCCCTATCCAGCAAAACCCCACAATCTTGAACGTACTTGAACGAACCTTCTCCATGAAACCAGTGTGTGGGGGTGAGTGTCCGGGCATCGCCGCAGGGGTGGTGCTTCACGCGGCAGATCTAGAGGAGCATCACGCAGCACAAGCCGAGGAGGACGTGCAGTTCAACTCCTTGGGGGACCATGTGCTCGCCGGTGCTGACGACTTCGAAGGCGCCGATGAGGGCATGGAGTTCGATGAACACGCTCCGCTCATGTACCCGAAGGTACATCTATTTCTACATGTTTCATATTTTCTACTCAAGCTTAATCTATCCTGGCGTCATGAAAAATCTAGTCCTAATGATTAGATGCCATGTACGAACCGGTACATGGAGAGATCTAGTCGGTTCTGAATGAATCCACATTATTTATTTATTAGTAAGTTACCAAGAACACAAACCACCTTAATTTAGGAGCGAGCTGGGGAGACGGTCGTAATGAACTGTTGAACCTATATAGACATGTTATTGCATCGAAAGTAACTTGGAATGGTGGAAGGAATATATATTTATTATTTTGCTCATTTCGGTTTGTATTCCATACATTACAGGTGTATTCAAGTGAGATGGACTCTGACAAGGAGACCAAGGACAACAAGAGCTGCCATGTCATGAAGAAGCTCAAGAGCGGGATAATCCCTTTCCGCACTTGACTTGGGGAGCTCAAGTGCCCTTTATGTAAGAAAAGAGTCAACCCGAGGATTGCCAGCTTGATTCCGCATGCGGTTGGCATCGATAAAAGCCCAGCTAGTAAACACAAGTCGGCGACTAAGGCTAAGCACACTGCTTATGGCAAGTTCCTAAGGGAGTATGTCAAGACCGGCCTAGTGTCCCCTTACTTAGGAATCAGCAACTTCTAGCCGACCGACCCCATCACTATGCTGGCCCAACCACTAATAATATTTAGTTCTCTTACTGTATCTAGACCCTTAAACTATGGGGATTTCTATTTTCGTACCCTTCAAAATATATTCAAGTTGATCTGTTTACGGAGTTAAAGTTCTGGTGGCATACTCGTTATTTTGCATGGATAGAGGAGTTTCCCCGATAGATATAAGGGTTATCCTATCTGCTAGATCATAGAGGATCAACGGTTGGTGGGCAAAACTGAGTACAACTGAATCGCCATGGTTAGACACGAGGGAAAAAACGTGACTCACAGTACGTGTGTGCGGTGCACGGGGCGGTAGCGGACACGTGTGGCCGTGCACAGTGCATTAGCGTACGCGGTGCACGGTAGTGCAACGAAACGTCGCTTCCCTTCTCCTTTAATAGAGGCCTCCCCACTCCCAGTTATCACGCACTCGCTCACTCAACCTTCTCCACTGTCCCATCACCTTCTGCAAACGCCCAACAAAACCCCAACCACGCCGGCGATGGAGAAGATCGGTGCGGTGGCCATCGGCGCCTCCAAGGCCGCCGGCGAGGAGCCCCCCGTCCCCATCCCCGCATCCGCCGTAGCCGCCAGCGAGGAGGCCCTCGCCGGTCTTGGACAAATCCCGCTCGGCTGGGACCCCTACGAGGAGGTTGTCTACATAAGGCCGGAGAACCCCTACGACACCAGCATCGCCGACCCCTGGTCTGAGGTAACAGGGTTTTCTCCCCTTCCCTTGTTCTTCCCCCGTTCCCATCATTGGATGCTAGATCGTATGTTATTAGGGCTCGGTTGTTCGTATTTTTTACAGTAGCTAATCCTCTTGTGTTAGATCTCGATTTTTGATGAATCCCCCTGTTCGTAGTTGGGATCAGTATTCGATTTGGTTTGAGATTTGGGGAATAATCGGGAGATCTCATTCGGTTCATTTATGCAAAAAATCAATCCCGATAATTAAAGTATCTCAATCATGTCCTTATTTCACTCTACTGTTTTTTCCAACAGGAGGATAGCAGCGACCTCCGCAGCGACGATGAGTCCAAGGACACCAAGACTCGTCATGTGTTGAGGAGGCTAAAGTCCGGTCAGTACAACAACTTCTTCACCGGCGATGTGTACAGGTGCCCCTTCTGCCCCACCAGGAGGCTCCACGGCACGGAGTTCAACTCCCTCGTGAAGTATGTCGAGGACGTGAGGACCTGCGGCGAGTCCGTGAATGTCCACGGCTTCAGGGCCAAGGACCAGGCGCTCGGTCTTCACCTCCGCAACCTCCCGAAGGTGGCTATCGAGGAGGGTCACATGCCCCTGATCAGACCCAAGGCGTCCAAGGTCAAGGGGCTGGGAAGCAAGAAGTGGAGGACGCGCTAGAGGGAGGAGGCGGATGCCCTCCTGGCAGAGGCCACGAGGGGCCACTGATCAGCTGTTGCTGCTGTAAAGAAGCTTCTTTTGTCTTGTCTATGTTGAAGCAGTCCGCTGCTGCTATTGCTGAGCAGTCTAATTGTCGAACCTCATTAAGTACCATACTATATAACCTATATTAGCTGCTTTATCTACATCTGCTCTGTTTACTGAATTTATTTATGGTGCTGGTTTGTTTTGCTGCTCTAGATTTGCTACCAGATTGGGGAAAAACGATCGCAAAAGGAACAACGAATGAAGAGAGAAGCTGCTCTAGATTCCCTACCCTTTTGGAAAAAAACACAACTGTTAGAGAGAGAGGGGAAAAGACGCTCTTAAAAAGGCCAAATAACAAAAAAAAATCCACTTTAGGCATCATGGCGCACGTAATGGCCAAGCCTTTGACCAGGCGACACCCCCCTCCGAGCGCATGTGAGGGCTTCGGAATATCGGGAGGGAAAAAGTGAGGACAAACGAGACACAATGTTGCTATAGCTAAATCTGACAAAAAGCTGACTTTGGCTTTACCATGCAATTTGGCTTGAGCTCCAAAGTGTAGCTATTCTAAATCCCTAAACTATGTGGTGCGTTGAAACCTAATGCTTTTCCACCGACACGTGTGTTGCAAAGTTGCTTGATCGTGCATGCTTACACAAGTGGCCTACAGAGAAACTTATAGAAGCATGGGCAAACGAGCTTCATTTTGCCAAATTTGGGACAAGCTTTGCGCAATCGGCAGGCCTGATCGGCTGGGCGGCTGCCCTAGGGTGCATGGATGCTAGGTCCATGTAGGTCCATGTCTATGCTTACACTTCTTAAACTTGTTAGGAATTAATAATAACTGTACACTTCCTTCTGTCATGTCATGTTACGTCGTGTCAGCACCACGCACCTGCTGCGGATCGGCAACGGGACGGTGGTCTATGTGACCGGTCTCTGCCACGCCAAAGCCACGTCACAAACCCATCCCATCGCCTACCGGGACGGACGCCGAATTTAATCTCTAGGATTGGAAATCATCGGTGCTCGCCCGGTCAAACTTGCTTCCGCATGGGTATGATCGGAATATTGGTAAACGGAATTTAAGCATCGCCTTCCGTCTCCTCAGCACATCACTGTGCAGAAATCCCCAACTCATTCCTTCCGCCGGCGCCGCCACCACAAGAACCATCGACGCTGCCGTAGGCACCGCCTCCGCCTGGCCATACCACTGCAACAGATCACTCCACCTCCACGATCAGTCCCAGCCACCGCTACCGACCCTAGGCCACCGCCGCCGCATTAGCTGCTGCCATGGACGCAGAGTACGGCGTGTTCGGCGACGGGAGCGACTACACCGACGAGTACACCGTCACCGCCCATGGCACCACCAAGCTGACGGTCGTCGGCACAAATGCATCAGCGGAGGTCACTAAGGTCATCGCAATGTACGAGCGGTGGCTATAGGAGCCGATGGATAGGTACAAGATCATCGGCCTTGACCTCGAGTATACCGGAGATAGGAAGAGGACGGTGCTTTTGCAAACCACTGCCTCCTATATCACGTATGTAGGGCCAAATCTGTATGCCCGGAGCTTCACGAGTTCCTACACAGGAGGGAGATCTACTTCGCCAGCGTCGACATCAAGAACGACACGCCGAAGCTAGAACATGATCTCCTCGTTCATGTCTTCAATCACGTCGATCTCCAACGTTTGTGGAGGTACCCGGATGGCGGTACGGGGAAAGCCGACATGGCTAGACTCGCTTCCGACATCATCGACCGCGAGTACGCCGGCATTAAAATCGAGTTCCCGAAGCACCTGCACGGGCGATGGGAGTGGAGGCACCTGGATTATGATGTGATCAAGTACGCAGCCAGGGACGCGTATGTCTGCTACGAGATGCTCAACAGGATCTGGCGGGTGGGTGAGTGTGCTGTTTACCACTACTAGTTTCGCATTTCGTTCCTAGTTTTATCTCGCTTGTATTTTATCTCGCATGTATTTTCTAAGCATTCTGTGTGTAAGAACAAAGCTCGTATGATCCCTATGCTATTAGCTAGTTTGAAATGGATCGTATGGGCACCTAGAGGGGGGGTGAATAGGTGCTACACCAATTTTTAATTCCTTTTCAATTTTAGGCTTAGCACAAAGGATAAATTCACTAGATAAACTATTAGGTGGAATTTCCCTATATGCAACCCTATCTACTAGCGAGTAAAGAGCGAGTGGAAGAGGAACGGGTAAACTGAAGTGAAGCACGCGGAGACACATGATTTGTTTGACCGCAGTTCCTTCCTTGTTAAGGGAAGTATGTCTGCGTTGGAGGGGTGGGCGGTACTAAGACCACCACGCCACCAAAGGCCTCACCCTGTTCTCCGATGGATCTCGCCACAAAAGGCCTGATCCACCTTCCACTATAGGTACCCTTCGAGGCGGGCACCGGCGCCTTTACACAACTAGCGGGGCAAAAACTCCACAACAACTTGGAGGCTCCCAAAATGACAACAAGCTGCCACAAGAACAAACTTATCAAATACAATAAACAAGATCTAGGTATTGACAAGAATACAAGATCAGGGATTTCTCCAAGTGAATGGAGAGGAGGTGAAGCGCTTGATTCTTGATGATGATGATGAACTTCTCCTCCTTCAGTTCCACCAAAGATCAACACCTTCGGGTGGTTGAAGTGGGAGATCGAGAATGACAGCTCTTGCACAATGTCTGGTCAATTTCGAATGAATCAAGAGTTCTGAACGTTGGGGAAGAAGGGGTATTTATACCCCTTCAGAAACTAGCCGTTGCAACCTTTGGGGGCCGGATTATCCGGCCCAAGTGAGGGCCGGATTATCCGGTCTGGGGAAAACACCACCCCAGACTCGGAATATCCGGCAGATAATCCGCCCCCTCTCAGAGCGTCGCGCCGAGCTTGCCCTTGATCAACTTCTAGGGGCCGGATTATCCGGTCCTATGCGAGGGCCGGATTAACCGGCCTAGGGAAGAAAAACCGCCCCAGTTCGTATTTTTCGGGAGAAAATCCGACCGGATACTGAGCGACGCGCCTGGGCTCCTTTTGCTCGAAAACTGGGGGCCGGATTATCCGGCCCGTGCGACACCCGGATTATCCGGCCTGGGGAGGAAAAACCGCCCCAGTTCGGATTTTCTGGGAGAAAATCCTACCAGGTACCGAGCGACGCGCCTTGGCTTCCTTTGAGCGATGAGGTAGGCCGGATTATCCGGCCCTTGGTGGGGCGGATTATCCGGCCCCCTCAAAACTTCATGCACACTTAGCGCACATGAATAGTCTCCATAGTATTGTTATCTAACACGCAAAACATAGGAAAACATGAAATGTTCTTTCAATCTCCCCCTTTTTGGTGTTAGATGACAATACCAGGATTTGCAGGAGAAAGACACAAGACAAACAATGATAACCATGAAAGAGACTCCCCCTCAATGTGTGCATAATAAAGTTTTGCATTGGAACACAAATGCACACAAATAGGTGAATCTATTCCATAGACATATGAGCAATAAAGATATACCACCGAAGTAGAGAGTAGGCATCCTTGACATAAGTCATAATTAATACCGGATAACCATTATGAGCGTGCCTTCCGTGATAAGCCTCCAGCAATAGGATATGAATAGATAGATCCATAAGCATAATCCATGATCGAAATCCATAGGCATAATCCAGACAACCACATAAAGTCTCAACCAACCACAAATCACGAATTTAAAGTTCAACGCTAAATGGGCATAAGCAAAAAAAACGAATAGAGAAAAGTGCAAGTGCTTATGCCCGACCCATGCAAATCCACGGACAACCTAATAGAACTACTGCTCCCCCTTTGGCATCAAGACACCAAAAAGGAAGAAGAGCGATGCTAGCGCCCCATGGGATCACTCGTAGTCCTCATCCTCGTCCTCTTCTTCATTCTCTTCCCCATCCTCATCTTCGAGCTTCTCAGTGTCACCTTCCTCATCATCAGCATCAGCAGCAGGCGCAGAGGGGAACAAGTGACGCTCCAGCTCACCATAGTTCAACCCGGAGGAAGAGTTCCACCGAGCATACGGAGTGGGAGGTGTAGGAGCTGGAGGAGCACCCGAAGCGCCGGACACATGGTGGAGAATGAGCTGCTGGGAGTGAGCCAACTCATGGCGCTGCTTCTAAGCCTCATACTAACCCTTGCGCGTGTCCACGCCCATGCAGAGAATGTGACGCTGGAACCAGTTTAGCTGCTTGATCTCACGGGCAACGGGAGGTACAGGGGGCCTGCGAGCATCCCTCACGAGGCCCTCAGGAGCAGAGGAGGGGTGAGAGGTCTTCCGAACCTTGGTGTAGATCTTCTTGGCCTTGTGCACCAAGTCGATGTGGAATTCCTCAGCAGGCAGCAGGTGACGAATGAGCATCATAATGTAGGGTGCATAGGGAATGGACAGACGGTTGAACATAGCATCACATAGCTCATGGTAAATGAAGTCCATGACATCCAGCCTGTACTGCACCGACTCGTCCTCGCAGGAGGCAACCTCATGAGAAAATTGAAGTAGCTGAACAAGGTAACCATAGATGCTGTCATTGTTGCCCCCACTCGGTGTAATGGAGTCACGGAAGAGACCCACTAAAGCAGCATAGGTGGGAGCAAGGCCAGCCACAGTACCGATAATGCCATTGTCCACAGTGCAAGGGGAGAGAGCTGCATCCTTGTTGGGCTTCGGCTGAGTGATGATGTGGTGGCTGCTAGCTCTATCCCTGCTGTGGAAGGAGTACCCCAGAACCTCAGCAAACACATGAAAATCAGCAGTCATCGGCCTGTCATGAGTCATCCACTTCATAGTGCGACGCTCATCCCCACAAATCACCAAAGTGGAGAAGAACTGCTTCACCACCTCAGAGTCAAAGGAGCACTGGAGAGACATAAGATGGTGCAGCCCCATCCTCTCAGCAACATACATCGCATCCACAAGATGCGCCTTCTCCAAAGCATCGGCAAGTACCAGTGGGTGCATAGGCCTAATGTTCAGCCTGGCATATATGTCTTCATAGATCCCCTTCTGTTCTGCACACCAAAAACGAGTATCCCCCAGCTCATCATCACGAGGCAGCTCAACAAACAAGTCACGGTGACGGATGGAGGAATAGGAGACCGCATCCAAAGACCTGTAGTTGATCTTGGGCTCCTTGCCGTTCCTCTTGGACACCCCCTTCCTAGTCCTCTTTGCTTGTTCAGCCATGCGCTTCTCTTCATTCTTCCTTCTCCTCAACTCAACTTCGTCCACTAAGTTACCCTGTCCGTCGTCCCGAAAATATTTGGCGTGAGGACGGCGCGTGTAGGTCTTGGGAACACCGGAACCACCTGTGAGGAGAATAAGGGCGATAGCAAGGGGATAAGCATACACACAAGTCCAGGAGAGAGCATGGAAAAAGTAGTCAAAAAGTTCATAGGACAAAACTACTCAATGCATACTCCATAGTGAAACTGAACCAAAATCGAATCTGTTAGGCCGGATTATCCGGCCTGGCCAGGGGCGGATAATCCGGCCCTGGCAGAAATTTTCGATTTCACCTAGATTGAATGCAAAAAAAAGTAGATCGGGCCTAGAAACTGTAAGACTACAATTTCTATGCGAAAACACAACCTTCTAGACAACGTTCCACCCAACAAGTTACACATCTAGCCAAAGATAGGGAGAGAGGGAGTTACCCTCACTCATTGGAGGAAGAACGCAGAGGAGAAGGTACCGGAGGCGCGGAGAAGAAGATCCGGGGAGGCCTGGAAAATCCGGTGGCCGGAGAGGCTCCGGGGAGGGTGAGGGGTGGCAGTCGGCGGCTGGGGAGGAGGAGAGGGCTGGGGGAGAAGTGCTGCTCATTATGAGCCCTTCCCCCCGAGCCCTGCCCTTTAAGATGAAATCTGCCAGGGCCGGATTATCCGGCTTACACTTGGACCAGATTATCCGGCCTGAAATCTAGGATTCTGTTATACACAGAACCAGGCCCGCGCGTCCCCAAACAACACCCTCACAAGGTGTACAAGGGACTTGTGTGCTAGAATAGATGGCTGAGAGGTAGGGAAAGGCTTAGGATTAAGAGAGCCAAACTAAGATGGTACTAGACACTCAAACTTGCAAAGTCCAAATCAAATAAAATCCAAGATTGAGTGTGATTCCCATAAGAACATGAGAGAGCAAATAACATCCAAAAAGATCCAATTCTCCTCAAGGGAGAGGGCGGTGGCCGGAGCCACCTTGTTGGAGTGTATGGTGTGACACCGTGAAAATATATCTTGGGTTCACGACCAATACTCATCAATAAGCTCACATATCACAAAATGATATTAAGAGAAATGAGTTATCTTGCTTTTGGCATTATGGGGGGAGGATTAGCCCAATGAGTTAGGACCACACTCCCCCTATATCCATGCCCACACCTAGACCAAAGAAGGATTAAGATGTACGAGTGAGTGCATGGGTAATCAAGATAACCTCCTGGAATCAATGATATTTAGCTCATTCCTCAAGTAGCAGAATCTTGCTTCATCAAGTGGCTTGGTAAAAATATCCGCAAGTTCGTTCTTCGTGCTCACAAAAGATAGATCAATATCGCCGCAAGCAACATGGTCTCGAATAAAATGATTCCGAATCTCAATATGCTTCGTCCTTGTGTGTTGAACATGATTGTACGCAATTTTGATTGCACTTTCATTATCACATAAAAGAGGCACTTTGTCACAATTGACACCGTATTCCTTTAAAGTTTGCCTCATCCACTATAATTGAGTACAAGCACTGGTAGCAGCAACATATTCAGCTTCGGCGATGGAGAGAGATATACAATTCTACTTTTTAGAGGACCAACATACAAGAGATCTTCCCAAGAATTGACAAGCTCCAGAAGTGGACTTCCGATCATCCTTATCACCAGCCCAATCTGAGTCAGTATAGCCACATAAAGAGAAATTGGAGCCCTTGGGATACTAGAGACCAAAGTTAGGGGAATGAACCAAATATCGAAAGATCCTCTTGACCGCCACTAAGTGGCTTTCTTTAGGAGATGCTTGATACCTTGCACACACTCCCACACTCAACACAATATCAGGTCTAGATGCGCAGAGGTAAAGAAGAGATCCGATCATGGACCGGTATACCTTTTGGTCCACATCTTTACCATGAGGATTAAGTTCAAGATGACATTTTGTTTGCATCGGAGTGGCGACACCATTGAGATCCGTCATCTTGAATCTCTTGAGCATGTCTTGGATGTACTTTGCTTGATTAATGAAGGTTCCTTCTCTAAGTTGCTTTATCTCGAATCCAAGAAAGAACCGTAATTCCCCCATCATAGACATCTCAAACCTGTCAGTCATAAGCTTTGAAAATTCATCATTAAAAGCTTTATTAGTAGAACCAAAAATGATATCGTCAACATATAGTTGGCATACAAAGAGCTCCCCCTTAACCTTCTTAGTAAAAAGAGTGGGATCGATTTGCCCAACTTCGAAGCCACGATCTAACAAAAGCTCTTTAAGGTGCTCATACCACGCACGTGGGGCTTGTTTAAGGCCATAGAGTGCCTTATCGAGTTTGTAGACATGGTTCGGAAAGTTAGGATCCTCAAACCCCGGGGCTGCTTTACGTATACCAACTCATGTAGAGGACCGTTCAGGAAGGCACTCTTGACGTCCATTTGCTACAACTTAAAAATGTTATGTGCAGCATAAGCATGAAGGATACGGATGGACTCAAGGCGAGCCACTAGAGCATAGGTCTCGCCGAAGTCTATGCCCTCAACTTGGGAGTAACCTTGTGCTACAAGTCTTGCCTTGTTCCTCACAACAATGCCATTCTCATCTTGCTTGTTCTTGAAAATCCACTTGGTGCCGATAACATTGCGGCACTCTTTGGGTTTCTCCACGAGTTTCCAAACTTTGTTGCACTCGAAGTTATTCAATTCTTCATGCATAGCAACAACCCAGTCTGGGTCTTCAAGAGCTTCAAAGACCTTCTTAGGTTCCACCATGGAGATATGAGCTTGATGCTCACCAAAACTGGCCAATTCTCTTCTTGTAGAAACCCTTCGTCGAAGATCACCAACAACCTTGTCGAGAGTGTGACCCCTGAACTCAAGGTTTCGATCAGCCCGAGCCTTGCGATGAAGTTCAATAAGTTTGTTGTCTCTTGGAGGAGGAGATTCATCACTTGAGTCTTCATTGGAAGCATTTTCTGGACCTTGATCAGTAACTAGAACATCAGCAGAAGGTGGTGGAGACGCGTGCCCTTGAGGTGAGTCCCTACCCGTAACAGGAGGCTGCAGAACTGGAGAGTCAGGGCCGGATAATCTGGCCGATGGAGAGGCCAGATAATCCAGCCTGGGAGAACTTGCAGCAGCTTCATCAGGAAACCTGGGACTTGCTTGAACTGGCGAGAGGCCGGATAATCCGGGGTTAGCCAGAAAATCCGGCCTGGAGCTTGTGTTGAAATCTTCACCACCAGGAGCAACATGGTCAGCTAGAGCGGGGTGGCCGGATAATCCGGTGTCAGCCAGAAAATCTGGCCTGGAGCTTTCTGGAACATCTTGACCTTCAGCAGTTGATGGAGATGGTGTAGAAGTTGCCCCCGTGGTTGGAACACGTTGAGTATGTGTAGATGAGGGCTCTATATGAGTAGAGCATTGTCCTTCCCGGTCCGCCACAAGGGGTTCCTCAATGGGGCAGAAAAATCCCATGCCCATTCTTCTTATGGCATCTTGGGGTATTTCAACATCTGCATCACAAACACCAACTTGCTCCGCACGGGAACCGTCATTTTCCTCGAACACCACACTACAAGATTCTACAACAGTTCCGGAGAGCTTATTGTAGACTCTATAAATGTGGGATTCGGCACCATAACCAACAAAAATACCTTCTAATGCCTTAGATTCAAACTTAGATAAACGAACTCCTTTAATAAGAAAGAAACACTTACACCTGAATACTCGAAAGTATGAGATGTTTGGCTTGTTACCGGTAAGTATTTTATACGGAGTCTTGTCCAAGATCTTACGGAGGTATAAACGGTTGGATGAATGACAAGCAGTAGAGATTGCTTCAGCCCAGAAGTTATATGGAGATTTAAATTCGGCTAACATTGATCTTGCCATATCCATTAGAGTTCGATTCTTCCTCTCGGCTACACCATTTTGTTGAGGGGTGTACGCAGCGGAATATTGATGTCTTATCCCCTCTTCACTTAGGAACTCATTTAAGGTGTAGTTCTTGAACTCAGAGCCATTATCACTCCTTATAGCCAGAATGGGGACATTGTGTTAACGTTGAACCTCGTTGGCGAAGTCGATGACAGTTTGTTGAGTTTCACTCTTCAGCTTGAAGAAATAAACCCAAGTGTATCTTGAGTAATCATCAACAATCACTAGACAATACTTCTTCCCACCGAGACTTACATGAGATGGAGGTCCAAAGAGATCCACATGAAGGAGCTCCAAAATCCTTTTTGAAGAGATAATGGTTTTCCTTCGATGAGGTGAGTCATGCATTTTCCCTTCAACACACGCCCTACAAACACGATCTTTGGCAAAAGAGACATTTTCTTTTAGTCCAAGAATGTGGCCACCCTTGTGGAGACTTTGTAAAGTTCTCATATTGATGTGGGCTAGTCGGCGATGCCATAGCCAACCCGCGTCAGCCTTTCCGAAAAGACACATCGGGCCTGTAGTGGTTTTCCCCGAAAAGTCCACCACGTACAGGTCGTTTTCGACATATCCCACGAAAGCGACTTTTAGAGACTTGCTCCACAAGAGTACCACTAAATCAGCATCAATATAAACTGCAAAGCCCATCTTACCAAGGGCACGAACTGAAAGTAAGTTGTACCCGAGGGTCTCAACAAGCATGACGTCCACGAGAGAGATATCGTGAGCAACCACAACTTTGCCGAGACCCAATACCTCAGATTTTGACTTGTCACCATAGGAGACAGTTATGTGATCAAGGTTTGGCCGCATCTCCGTGATGATCGCCTTGCTTCCGGTCATATGACTCGTGCACCCGCTATCGAGTACCCATTTAGAACCACCGGAAACATAACCCTGCAAGAAAATTACTTCTTGGTTTTAGGTACCCATTTTTCAATGGGTCCTCTTATGTTAGTAACAAGGGTCTTGGGAACCCAAATAGACCAAGGAATGTAACAATCACAAGGGCCTACATAACTAGCATAAACATCACCATAATAATCACAATATAGTTCAAAGTTAGGATTGTTGATCCCTGCAAAACCATCATAATTAGTCTTGTCATTGGTAATGTTGCTAGTCTTTGGTTGAGCAGTCTTGCTCTTCTTCTTCTTGTTGTTTTTCTTGCTCTTTGTCTTGGGTATGTAACCAAGACCTTCTTTACTATTGTTTGTCCTTTGCCTGCCCAGTATCTGATCAATAACCCCTTTACCTTTGTGTTGAGAACTTCTTGCAAGGTCTTCTTTTCCAGAGGATGAAGTGGAGGTACTTGGCACATCATACCGTTTCAATTGAGTTTGGAGCTGGTCATGAGAGTCATTTAAAGTAGAATGATCACTCTTCAATGCCTTGTGAGCACTTTCAAGATTATCAAACTTCTCCAAAAGTCTAGCATGAACAGCCCCAAAGTCAATTTTCTTTCTTTAGTTTCTTTACCTTGGCAAGAGCATGGTCACGTTCTTTAATGAGCTAAGCTACAGCTTCTTCTTGTGACTCCTCAAGGGATTCGAGTCTTTCTTCCAAAGATACTCGAGCTTCCTCTTCCTCTTCCAAGGCATTCTTTAAAGAAGCAATCTCCAAGGCATCTTCTCTTTCAATTCTACCCTTTTCTTCAAGAAGATCTTCGGCTTGAGCAAGTTGGCTCATAAGAGCATCAAAATGGAGTTTTTGCTCACCTTGTAGGTTAGTGAAAAAAGTATCCAAGGCAATAACTTCTTCTTTCATTTTAAGACTGTCATGATCATCCATATCCAAAATTATGTTAGTCTTAGAAAATGAAGAGCTAGAAGTTGATACCTCGGACCCTCTTGCCATTAGGCAAGTGGCGTTGTTGTTGATGGCGTTCTCGTTTGGCGAGTCGAAGAGAGATGAGGGAGTCGATGTGGTGGCTATAGCAGCCACCTCGCGGGAACTATCATAATCCTCTTCATCTTCACTTGCGGAGGAGTATTCCTCTTGAGCTACCAAGACAATCTTGGGTTGCTTCTTGAAAGGACCATTCTTCTTGATAAATGGCTTCTTCTTAGGTGCTTTAGATTTCTCTTTAAGAATGAGCCTGCCACCATTGTCTTCTCTATTTTGATAAGGGCACTCGGCTACAAAGTGCATTCTATCTCCACAGTTGAAGCAAGTTCTCAATTGGGCCACTTTCTCTTCTTCCATTTGACCCGTTCTTGCGCTCAAGTTCAGACTTGGCTTTCGCAGGGTCCTTCCAAAAGTTCCTTGCATAAAATGCCATGTACTCACCATGAGCACGTTTGACTTCATCGGGGCAGTCCATGGATACCCCCTCAAAAGCTCCTTTATCTTCCTCTTGTTCAACAACATTGGCTTTGAGACCCACATTGACACCCTTTTGCATTCCAATGGCTCGTGCACGGGCATCTTCAGCATTCTTTGCTGCCACTTTGAATGACGCCATTTCTTGCATGACTTTGTTGGATGTCATTTGATGATAGTTATGTCTACCTTGCAGGCTCTTCAAGTCCGTTGGCTCGAAAGGCATTAAGGCACTCACATATTTCCTTTTTATCCATGCATCATCAATGTGAGTGGCCCCATGCTTTCGAAATGTTGTTGCGATGCCCTTGAGTCTTCTATACATGTCCTCATAGTTTTCACCATCCAACATGTAGAATCCCCCAGCTTCATTACTAAGGGCATCATACCTGTTTCTTCTCATGCTTTCATTTCCAACGAAGAGATCCGTAAGAGCATCCCAAGCCTCTTTAGCTATGTTGAGATGTTCAATGTGTGGCATGTCCTTGGGACCCACACCCAGCTGTATCATGTGGAGAGCGGTGGCATTCAACTGGCTATCCACAACTTCTCTTCTCGTTAGATTGGTTTGATCTCCAATATGAAGACCCTCTTCAATAATCCTCCACAATTCAATAGAGGAGCTGCAAACATGAGATTTCATTAGGAATTGCCATTGATTAAAAGAGGATGCAGTGAGCTTGGGTGGATCACCCCTATTGTTTATATGAGGATGAGGAATAGGTGGGTCGGGGGAATATACGTGGCGAACCTCATTACATTCCTCCTTACCACTTCCCTTCTTGGAGGTGGAACCATTAAGTTTTTCACCTTCCACATCATCATCCTTGGATCCGGTGTTACCCTTTTCCTTAGATGATGGTGTGGCACCCTCAGAGGAGGATGGAGATGGGGCTATCGATGATGTAAGGCGAGCAATCATTTGATTCATCTCCTCCATCTTGGCCTCAAAGGATTTCAACAAGGTTGTTTCCAACGACTTGAGATCATCCATTGTGACCTTATCCACAGCCTCATTTCCATCATCCTTGGTACCCATACTACTCTTAGGCGGTTCAGCCCAAATTAAGAGTCGGGGCTCTGATACCAATTGAAATGGATCGTATGGGCACCTAGAGGGGGGGTGAATAGGTGCTACACCAATTTTTAATTCTTTTTCAATTTTAGGCTTAGCACAAAGGATAAATTCACTAGATAAACTATTAGGTGGAATTTCCCTATATGCAACCCTATCTACTAGCGAGTAAAGAGCGAGTGGAAGAGGAACGGGTAAACCAAAGTGAAGCACGCGGAGACACATGATTTGTTTGACCGCAGTTCCTTCCTTGTTAAGGGAAGTACGTCTGCGTTGGAGGGGTGGGCGGTACTAAGACCACCACACCACCAAAGGCCTCACCCTGTTCTCCGATGGATCTCGCCACAAAAGGCCTAATCCACCTTCCACTATAGGTACCCTTCGAGGCGGGCACCGTCGCCTTTACACAACTAGCGGGGAAACAACTCCACAACAACTTGGAGGCTCCAGAAATGACAACAAGCTGCCACAAGAACAAACTTATCAAATACAATAAACAAGATCCAGGTATTGACAATAATACTAGATCAGGGATTTATCCAAGTGAATGGAGAGGAGGTGAAGCGCTTGATTCTTGATGATGATGATGATGATGATGAACTTCTCCTCCTTCAATTCCACCAAAGATCAAGACCTTCGGGTGGTTGAAGTGGGAGATCGAGAATGAGAGCTCTTGCACAATGTCTGGTCAATTTTGAATGAATCAAGAGTTCTGAACATTGGGGAAGAAGGGGTATTTATACCCCCTTCAGAAACCAGCTGTTGCAACCTTTGGGGGCCGGATTATCCGGCCCAAGTGAGGGCCGGATTATCCGGTCTAGGGAAAACACCGCCCCAGACTCAGAATATCCGGCAGATAATCCGCCCCCTCTCAGAGCGTCGCGCCGAGCTTGCCCTTGATCAACTTCTGGGGGCCGGATTATCCGGTCCTATGCGAGGACCGGCTTATCCGGCGTGGGGAAGAAAAACCGCCCCAGTTCGGATTTTCCGGGAGAAAATCCGACCGGATACCGAGCGACGCGCTTGGGCTCCTTTTGCTCGAAAACTGGGGGCCGGATTATCTGGTCCGTGCGACACCCGGATTATCCGGCCTGGGGAGGAAAAACCGCCCCAGTTCGGATTTTCCGGGAGAAAATCTAACCGGGTACCGAGCGACGCGCCTTGGCTTCCTTTGAGCGATGAGGTAGACCAGATTATCCGGCCCTTGGTGGGGCGGATTATCCAGCTCCCTCAAAACTTCCTGCACACTTAGCGCACATGAATAGTCTCCATAGTATTGTTATCTAACACACAAAACATAGGAAAACATGAAATGTTCTTTCATACTTAACCTGTATGAATTACATTCCCTCTTTTGTATGCTCAACATTCATTCTTACAAATTCTGTCTGTGCCATTTGCATGCGGCAGAATCCAGGACTGACATGCATAAGGTGTGATACAGTTATAAGTCATAACCAAACCCAAATTATAGCGAAGGATACGGTCATAACCCAGATTATAGTTTGACAAAGGTAATACACAACAGTTCGTAATTGCTCACATTGTGTACTTATGAAATAACATGTCTTCATAAACACAACAATCATGCACTAATAGTCTACATCCCAGCCTGCTGGAGAAGGCAACCGATCCTAGGATGCCTTCGGTCGCTTGCCCCGGTTTATAGATTCATCTACACTCCAGCATCTCGGGCAAACAACCTGCCTTGGTGGTGGTTCAATGATGCGATGCCTAGAACGAGATTTTACAATCTGACGATATAGCTCGTGGCTAACATACCCGTCAATTGCAGCATACTTCAGATTAGGTTCAGAAAGTGGCTTATCCTCCCAGTAATCATGCCCTAAACGCCTCCACGAACATCTCGGCAATCTGTCCTTCATGTCAGCGTACCACGGGTCGATGAGTTCAGAGGCAAGAGCGGCCATCCCGGTCTTGCCGCCCTTCATCCCTAGGATCTAGTAAATTTCCTGGATGTCCACTCTGCACTCCTTTGGGATTCTAATGTTGACAGTCGGGCTTTCAAGCAGTTTACTGTCATTCGTGATGTCAACACTAGTAAATGTTATGTGTTGGTTCATGAGAAAGTCATGAAATAGATCCCTAATGCTTTAGCCCCACCTGCATGAAAATGAATTCAAACAAATAATATAGCAATAACTTTTGCAAACAGATGGTTCAGGAACAAAAAGACAGCAAAGTCTACCAGATCCCATCAGCCCCTTTCTCGCAAAAAGGCTGGCATACGAGGACGTGCCCCTTCATGGAGAGTTGCACCACAGCGATCCTATGGTGATCGCGGCTGTACTCGAGGTCAAGACCTACGAACCTGTCTTCTTCGAACTATAGCCAACTCGTGTAATTATTCAGAGTGTTCCTCACCGTCCGAGGGTCGGTGGTGTAGACGACATCGATCTTCTTCCTGCCATGTACTTCGATGTCGAAGTGCGCAGTTTCTTGCCTGCCATCGTTTCGGACGTCCAGAGCATCCATGACTATAGGCAAGAGGGAAAGGATACGAAGGAAGAGGGTGATGTGATGGTGGAGGAAATGGATGAGGCCGTGGAGGAGAAAGACGATGAGGCCGTGAAGGAGGAAATGAGACGGAGAAGTGAAAGATTGGAACCTCCCTTACCAATATATGGAATGGTGCATGACCGTTCGTAGTAGGGTTAAGGTGGAGAAAAATGGTGGTTTTACACGTCGACGCTAGCATTTCCTAAAATTTGTTCTGCACCACTTGCATGCGGTGGAATCAATTCAAACTAGGCACGTTTGCGCGTGCCGACCTTCACTCACTGATAGGCGGGCCGCACATTTCTCTTTTACGTTTTCTTTTTTCACTTCCTCTAGACGGCTCCGGTACCCGCCCTCAATAATTACGCCCCTCCCCCTTCTTGTCTTCCACACGGACGAGAACCGGCGGCGGCGGCGGTTCCTTGCAGATTCACTCCCCACTCGAACAACTGCCCCATCCCTGATTCCACCCCCTCTCGAATCCATCTGCCTCCTTATCACAATGCCTCCATTAATCTACCAGATTCCAGACTCCATTTGCCGCTATGGGTAGAGCTTGGGGTAGCAGCAGGCTGAAGCGAAAGGCATGCGACGACGACGCGGATGGCCAGGGCAACCACTACCGCGAGGACTGGGGATGGACGAACCTCAGCGCCGCGAACATGCACATGATCGCCTCAGGGTTGGACATCATCTCAGTCGGACGCCTCGCTCGCTACATCCCTGGCTACCGCGTGACGATGCGGAACATGGACGAACAACCGTTCGGCACACCAGGCCTTCTTTACCCCGATAACAGCAAATGGCCAGACGACCGCGATGGCCACGTAAGTTCCAGTATCTAGCTTATTCATTCAGTCATATCGTTGATTCATACGTGCTGAACTCTCATCACAATCCTATGTTCCTTTCGTCGAACGTGTTGTGTGCACACGCGGTTTGAACAAATTGAACCATTTAAGAATATTCTGTACAGCAGAAGCTCTGCTCGTACCTGATATTCTGGTATTTTCGTAGTGACACGGTCTTACTTTATGTGATAGACGAGTTGTCAATTTCGATTTTGTAATGGAATGCCTGCTAGATGATATTATGTTTCCTAAAATAAAAACAAACAGATTAGACGATTTAAGGCTGTTATGTCCCGAGCTGTTTATGATCATCGTCAGGAGTTTGTTCTGGGGGCTCTGCTACTACTCCATATATTGAGTATCTCCGTAGTGACACAAGCACAATTTAGGCGATATCTAAGGAGACACTCGTATTTAGGTGATATTTTGTATACTTTAATCTGAAGGCCCAGTTGTCAAATTGTATTTGCAATGGAATCCATGCTAGTTTATTGTACCAACTGACAACAAACTCTGCAGAATATTCATGCAAAACTGATGCTGCTGGATACGTGATCCGAATCAGTAGTGGAGAATATCAAGGAAGAAGAAGAGACGGAAATGGCAGATGACCAGAACTGGGTGGGTGGCAACGGCGAGTGGCTGGTCCTTTTATCACAGGATGGCAGTACTTGGACTCTAAAAAATGGCTACAGATCGAAGAGACTTGTAGTGCCATCTTTGAAGGGTGTCGGCATTACTGCATTCAACAGCGGGTGGCCGCCACCCATTTCCGAATTCGCTTACAGGTTCAACATGGCAGAACTTGACCTCGTGAAGGTACAGCTCCCACATAGACCGCGGGAGGGGGTGTGGAAGAACTGGGAGTATGACCTCTTAGCGGTGTTCGACAAGGAAATCACATTCATTAGATGCCCAGAAGACAAGGAATGGACAGTCTTGCGCGACGACTTCCTGCAGTCGGAGAATTATGTCGACGCCGTCTTCACCTACGGCTACTCTTCGTACAGACAACAATGCATTTATGCGGTCACTGAACCTAGCGGCGACGTGCGTGTTTGGGAGCCGTCCATTTGGGGTGAGTCATGGTGTCATATAGCATGTAAAATCCCATTCAAAATTCTTCTTACTAACTGTTAGTAACACGCATGTACCCACACAGCCCCGCACATCATTCTAGCTCCGGTCATCGAAGATGCAGTAGCAGATGCTAAACTTGGGACACGGCGCTGGTTCCTGGCACCTCTCGAAGATAACACGGAACAGGATGATGAACTCTTGTGGATTCATATCAGGGGAGCACTAAACAGTGTTGGTGATACAATAGAACATATGGGGACACAACTTTCTTCATACCCATCGCTGCGGTGTCACGTTTTCTCAAGGTCCGCATGCCCATCCGAAGACCCGATA
Organism: Avena eriantha; assembly: GCA_910589775.1. Classification (NCBI taxonomy): domain Eukaryota; kingdom Viridiplantae; phylum Streptophyta; class Magnoliopsida; order Poales; family Poaceae; genus Avena; species Avena eriantha. The sequence continues at coordinate 172,982,946 of OU342741.1, read as the reverse complement.
GAGGAAGTCTGGAGCAGAGTCAACAATCCGAAGGGACAATCTGTGTTTCTTGGGATCAACTACCCTTTCTTTGTCGGAGCCCTGGAGCTGTTGAACTTGTAATTGCTCAGGCACCCCTGGCCCCTGATGCTGCTGCTGCTGCTGGTGGTGGTGGTGTTGGTGGTGGTGGAGCTGACGAAGAACTAGCTGTTGCTGCTCCTAGTGAAGCTGACGAAATACTTGGTGATGTTGTTGTTGGTGAAGCTGGCGAAATACTTGCTAATGCTGCTACTGGTGAAGCTAACGAAATACCTGATGAGGCTGCTGCCGGAGTCCAGGAAGAACATGCTGGTCTTGTTGCTGAGGTGCTAGCACTTCCAGTGTTGATAGCAGACTGTGTGTTTGCTGTACACTCACGCGCCTATCATGTTGACACTCCAGATCTGACCTGGAGCCGAATCCACATCGGAGGGATGGGGCCTACAATTGGCTCATTAGTGGGGTCGTACTATTTGAAGGAGAATGAAAGACGACCAAACGCAACATTGTGGTTCGTTCCGACGATACCACCAGCTCTAGGGACCTAGTACTCATACTGGCAAATCCGATGAACCATTTGTCTTTATATTTATCATTAGTTACGCTTCTGTGTGTAAAGACTAAGCTGTGCTTATTTGTGTAAGACTAAGTTAGGCCTAACTGCGTAATTCAGTGAAGCCCAGCTTTTCTTTCCACGCCCATAACAACATAATTGCAGCATAGAACATACAAATGTAATGTGCATACCAGGCATTTTTGCTCAGGATAACAACCACTTCAAGCAAATGATACATCGTGTACGCATTTGAACGCATCACTAGAATGTGCCACCTATTGGTGATTGATGACATGGATCTAGCTTTTCTGCGCGTAATTGCATTGAATCGCTCATTGATTTGTTCACATATTTTTTGGCAATGGCTAATGAACTCCACTCTCTTGGTAACTTGCTTCATCAGCGACCACTTGTTGATGCAATGCAAAGTACAGAACATGATCGTCATCGTCATTCCATTTAGGTTCTCTATGTTTCATCATCACGGAGCTACTAATTTCAAATGAAAATCTAGTAAACAATATATGTGTACATTGTTAGAGTATGCTACGGCCATGGTACATACATGTTTTTCTACAATCACAAGAAGAAAACTTGATGCATTTTCACCTTGTTGGTGTTGTGCCGAACTGGGTGGATGTGGCTTTGGGGTTCCGAGAGGAAGATGCCGTGGCTGGTGCATGTGCGACCACGGCGACGACGAGCTCGGATTCTGGAGGAGGCCAACAGAACCGAGCATGGTCGGCATGGTGACAGATCTCACCCGGGAATGAATTCCTGTCCCCGCGCCGTGCCAATGGTGCGGTCATGGTGAGGGCGAGCTCCGATTCGAGATGGAGAGGAGAACGGGCCGAGCAGGTTCGTCCAAGTCCTAGCTCCACACCATGGCCGCGACCACAGATTGCCGCCCCGGAGAAAGAAGAAGACACATAAAGGATGTATGCGCCAAAGCTGCAAGCCTACATGGCAGCCTACATGGCAGCGACGACGGCAGCGACATAACTGCAAAAGCTGACAGGAGGGTCCCAACTTAACGGCCGTTAGCCAGATTTTTTGTATTGAAACATAAAGTTGAATTCGTGCCGAAAAAGACCCTCTGAGTATTTGGCATGCCAACTGTAGTCAGCGCGGCTGATTTCAGGAAACTCGGATACCGCGTTGCCTGACCATCCCAACTTTCGGACTAAAAAATGATATTCTCGTAATCAAGATAATGCATACCTGGAGAGTGAAGATGCATGACGAAGCATTGATGCAATGGTAGGTGAGACTCCAACCAGGAGCATGCAAGGGACCACGTATCAACATCCATTCCGTTCATAAAATTCTGATATCATTTTCTGCTATTGTTTATTTTCTGACTATTTTGGAAAAATGTCCTGGTCAAATATCTATCCTAATTTTGTATAGAGACGCTTTTATTTATTTTTTGCTTCATCTTATAGAGATGCATGACGAAGCATTGATACACCTTCTGCTTTGATTTGGTAAGATGAGTTAGGAGAGGAGGATCAGCCACAAGATGAAGTTTATGGGAAATTAAAAATTCCCCTCATGGAAATTATTTATGGACTGTCAATTGCAAGTTTGCAAGAGTGCTCTCACAGATAGTTTTTGCGCTCGTCTCCTTCAAAAAATGAAAATCACATGGTTGGTTGGACTATTTTAGTGAATATAGCTTCTAGAAATTGTGTATAAACCTCATTGTTGACTTCCTAAAAGCATCTCTAACGAAAACCGTAAAATCACGAACTGTAAAAAGCGGATACAGTCCATGGAAAACGGTATTGCAGATCGCAAAACAGCCGGCACAGAACGATGCCCGCAAACTCAACCCGTAAAAGCGCGGCACAGAATGATGCCCGCAAACTCGACCCGTGTAAGGGTCACGGGTCGATTTTGCGAGCATCGTTCTGCGCTGGACACAGTTTCAAAACGGTAAACCGAGGATTTAAGCATTTTAGCATATTACATAAATCATATGCAAATTGATTCATAAAAATGATAGCAAATAAATTAACAAATTATTACACAAATCATCCTCATCAAATCAAATCAAATTATTACACAAATGGTTTGATCAAATGAATGTTTTACATAAATGGTTTGATCAACTAAATGTTTTGGTACACACACAAATGAATTAACAAATGAAACACCATTGGCGGCCATGCCGATACCAGTGGTGGTCAATCAGATCTTTGCGAACCTTTGCGAACCTCCGAACAGATTCAATGGTGGTATCTTCACCAATACGAAGATACTCATCATAATAATCTGCAGGCATGCCATACGCAAGCACACGAATAGCTGTGGAGATTTTTTGGTACGCGCTAAACCCTAGCACCCTGGCGCCGTCTCTACGGCGCTGGAAGTACGTGCAGCTGGCTTCGCAAGCCTCTACGATTTTCACGAACAACTCTCGCCGCATTCGAAACTACCTACGGAAGAGATGCGGGGGTAGGTGAGTACCTCGATGAAGTAGTCTTGCATCAGCGAATGGTGCCCTTGCCAGCGGTTGTGCAAGAGACAAATCCGGCTGGGCATCGATCCGCTACGCCGACTCAACATCCTCCTCCTATCCTCGACCTCCTTGACGGCGAGGATGATGGCCAGATGCTCGGTCCCATTGTCGTGGAACAACTCATGGAGGTCCGAATCATCGTCGGAGGAGCAGTTCTCGAAGTACATCTCCTCTCTCTCCGTCAACGACGAACTCATCTGAATCAAGCAAATATGGCCGTCAAAATCCTTGAAATTTAGCCATGGCGGGGAGATCGAACAAGTTTAAACCTTGGTGGCGGCGACAGGCGATTCGGTCGACTCACGAAGTGATAGCACTCCCAGATGCAGAACTGGCTCCGAAAAGGGTGGATCTATCGGTTCCGATTCAGTGTGCTGGCAAATCAGGCAGAAAAGGACGGGCTACACAGCGGGGGACGGTGGCAGGAGGAGGAGAGGTGAACAGAAATGTCAACACGCCAACACCTGCGAGGGGATATGGTTTCACGCTTGGTTCGGCCCCTCGATCCGTGTATGCACCGACCGTTCGCGAAAATTCACCACCCCCCTCAAAAATAAGTAAGGGCCGACAACTTTTACGGGGATCACTAGATCGACTGATTTTTGCGCAAATGGTAAACGGACGGTTATTTTACAGCTTCGAGCTATGTACAGTCTTCGTTAGAGATGCTCTAAGACTTCACTCGTCATTTTCTTAGATGTAGTCCTTGTGGTACTAACACTGGAATAAATGATGTGTGGCACCTCATTTTGAATAAACTTTATTGTCATATCTCCTTTGTGATATAATTTGATGATATGGATTCTTTTCGAATCATGTGTCCCTGACTATGTAGAAGTAGTATTGTAGCATGTGGATCATTGGATAGCAGTTGACATCACCCTGCCTTCTCTAACTTGTTGATACTTAAATCTTTAAGCAAGTCTTGCATGGCAGCATTGTTTTCTACCTATTTTCTGAATTGCAGAATATTAGTTCTTTTTAGAGAGGAATTGCTTCTTTCTATTACCAAGTTCATATGCTATATTCAAAATACATCTGCCATATTCAGAGTTATACAAGATTCATAGATTTGATGTGATTTGGAGCTTTGCAAGATTCCCCAGGAACCCAACGTCCAAGGAACATTGCTTGGATAATTTTGTGAATAACCTTTCTACTTTCTCTCTGAAGATTTACTGCTAGCTTGTTTATTGTGTTTTGTGTGATCAGCTAGACTTGCTTTCCAGAATCTCCAAGCGGTACCGAAATCGCATTTGAAGCATAGCACAAAGGTTATGAAGAAACTACACAGAGGATATAATTTCCGGGTATATTCACTGTGACTCGCTAACCAGAGTGGCCCACTTCGGGTTAGAACTTTGCTTCATGGGCGATCTAGTCAGGGAGAGAAGACGGAGGTCCATCCGGCTACGGGAAGACCCAGAAGACTTACCGACTTAGACCTATTTAGTTACTTATAGTCCAAGATATACTATATAACCGACTCTGTATCGTAACCGGATAGGTTTTTCCTGTTACCCTAGGACGGATATATATATAAGCTATTCTAGGGACCAGCATTTAGGGTAACCCCACAATCTACAACCTCAACTTGCACAGGCGAACCTCTTTTGTAATCTGTACTTCCGGATTTACCGTATTACTGGATTGCTAGCAGGAGTAGGATCCGTCCAAAGCCGATGGATTCGAACCTATGTAAAGCTTGTGTGCTCACCGTCCCAGAATACCGTTGCCTCACACCCCATTTCTCCACACACCTCGAGGAACCCCTCTCGGCGTACATGTATTCAATCCGACGATAGTAGGCACCCACCATTGGGCAGGTGATTTTCGGATCTGCTTTCCAGGCGGAATCTGCGCGAATTGGAATCGGCGAGACAATCGTCGTTGGCCGGGTCCTCTACGCCGGTGACATACCTCTTGTCCTTCTCGACGAGACTTGGATTCTGTCTAGGGAACCTATGACCACCTACACCATCTGTCTTTTGGCAAGATCGATGTTTACCTCGGTTTTACTGAACCTGCCCAACCCACCCTAGTGGTGATGGTAGAGGCAGAAGAAATTTCTTGATCCACTTTGTCTGCGGAAGCGACAGAGTTCCGGGTCTCAGAAAACCCTAATCCCACATAGCCCGCACCTGAAGCGGAGATAGTGGAGAAGATCATATCTGAAGCAGATCTCCCAAAGGAGGTCGAATCTCAGGAAAATCAAAGCAGCAACAGCTCTTAATCCGAATCTGTTGATGTTGGAGCAGGAAAGTCACTTATGAGGCACACGCTGAGGCGGATGATGCTGGGCGGAAACACCAGATCCTTGAGACTATCAAAAGTTTTGAGGAAGCCAATGAGGAAAGTCGCAACTATCTCAGGACGCGCACATCGCACTTCGTCGGATACGTTGGATCTAGATCTGTCTCTTTCGATGCTGGAGACGACAACGACTTAGTGCTGGAGGCAATCGGAATAAACACCGACTTACCGACATCTTCGAATGACTCCATGATGTCGGCAGATTTCTGAAAGTTCTTTGTGGAAATTGAAGAGGAGTTCAACTCCAAGGCTGCAGAAGAAGGAGAAGTTGTGGATCAAAGCCCCTACAATAGTATGGATGAAGTATCTAGAGAAAACTCCCCCGAACCGCATGACGATATGGATCTCGGAGATAATCCCGACGTTCAGATGTCCGAGAGTACTGATAGAAGCTTGACTCCAGGAATCGGACCCAAAGCTGTCTTTGCTACCAGTGCTACCAAGAAGGCAAAGAAGAAGAAGAGGAATACTCCGGCTAAAGACCTTCCAATTGATGAGGTAATAGTCTAAGAATACAAAGAAGACCCAGATGGAGCTTTATGAAAGGAATATACCCGAGAGGCAATAATAATGTGGTTATTATGCTATTCCAGGTTTATAACAGATGTTTATTTTTCATGCTAGAATAGAATTAATAAGGAAACGTTAATACATGTGTGAATTATAATCAGATAAGGTTCCTAGTAAAGCCTAATCCCCTACCACCAGTGCAATAGTTGAGGAGAAGCGGAAGAGATGTTGTACCTTCTAGAAGGTATCCACCACATCAATATATGTTGATAAATGACGCAGGTGATCCCTCATGTTATGAGGAGACAGTGTCTAGTGAGCACAAGAATGAATCGTCGGAAGCCTGGCAGGATAAGATGAAATCCCAGTATGAGAATGACACTTTTGAGTTGGTGCCTTTTCCAAAGGGCAAGAAAGAGTTCAAGAACAAGTGAGTGTACATAGTGAAGACCAAAGAGCATAGCTCACATCCAAGGTACAAGGCCATATTGGTTGTGAAAGGTTTCAGTCAGAAAAAGGGTATTGACTTCGATGAGATATTCTCTCTAGTGGTCAAGATGTCTTCGATCCAAGTTGTGTTGGCCATGGTTGCCACCATGGACTTGGATATCTAACAACTCGACATGAAGATAGTGAAGGAGATATGCCCTAGAGGCAAATAATAAATAGGTTTTTATTGTCATATCTCAATTAGTTTATAATAGTTTCATATTGTGCTATAACTATGCCAAGTAGAAACATTGGTACAGGTGTGGTATGAAACAACAAAGTCCCTAGTAGCCTCTATTCATACTAGTTCGTTGGTCACGAAGATGATCTGGGTTTCAAGATCATGGGCATTTATGCCGACTGACAACAGGATCATATCATTGGAGAATAATGTGATTGGACATTCCTCGAAGGATTGCAACACGATCAAGTCATATAGTTCATTGTTGCAACAGCTATACCTAGACTCCTTCTCCTTAGACTGTGAGCTCATATTACACACTGTTTCCCTAGGATGCTTAGACTGCATCAACCGTCATCTGGTAATACGGTGGCCATAAAGGTGTATGTTGGGTATTCCGAAGGAACAGTAGATGACATGTAACTGCAAGACCGAGATTTGTTCACCCACATGACGGGTAAAGATACATACGGCCGGCTTGGTGAGATTACATCCATAAATGTTGTAACATGTGACTAGGTCACGGGGATGTAATATCACGGTAACAAGAAAACAGAACTTGTTGTGAACGAGATTGAACAAGGTATGGGATACCAATGATCGGATCTCGGACAAGTTGTATCGAGAAACAAAAGGAAGAGGATTCTACATTTAGATGGTTCAAACGACATTGTCATCAGGAATACATAGGGGTCACATGGACATCCCTGGTCCCTCTGTTGATCATTGATACAGATCATGTCTAGAGCATTCCCGAGCCGTGAGAGGATACACTTAAGGGTATGATGAGAGCGATCATTCGTAAGACAGAATCACAGTAGAGAAAGAGAGAAAGCCGGAAATGTTCCACGAAGAGATCCGAAGTTGTTCGGAGAAAGAATAAAGGAAAAGACCGGAAAAGTGTTTTCAGATAAATGGGAATTTAAATATATATTTATTATATGTTAATTGTGAATTAATATATTCTAAATAATATTTAAGTTAAGATTTATAAAGGCAACTTTTTTATTAGGCCAAATCCCGGAGGGAAAAGGCCTAGAATAAAAGCTGCAGAAAAATAAATGGAAAAAGGAAAAGAAACAACCAATGTGGGTGGTTTTTATTAACAGCCGCACGGGGGGCGGACCACAGCTACCAGCCGCCACCCGGGCCTGCTTGAACTGGCCCACGCGGGCGCCAGGGAGCTGGGACGCCGGGGCACCTGTTGGGGGGATACCCCCGGGTAGGGTCACGTCAGGGTATAAAGGCCGAGTTAGCTGAGGTACGGCAAGGTCAAAGCAAGTGCTGGCCGAGTCACCTCAAGGCAGGTCGAATCACGGAGTAACCCGGACCAGGGAATGTCCGCCTAACTGGGTCTCAGCCGACTTATGTCGTATGTCGGCAGGATATCTCTAACTTGTATGCAGGTACAGGTGTGGCTGGATTAACCAGGCATGATCCGGGTTATATCAGGCTTGCAAGAGAAGGAAGGTATCTCGCTGGTCAAAAGGAGGTCACTGTACGCAGAGCATGAGCGAAGCGGACAGAGGCTAGGACCACCGAGGCATGGCCGACAAGGGTGATGTTGCCTGTGTCGGATGACGCTGGCACCGCAGAGGCTCACGTAGCCTCTGCATGGCTTACGACGAGGAAATGTGACCCGGTCGGTTTACTATTTTGGGAAGAGGCATATTCCACTCCACGTATGCCCTAATTGGAGACCTAGCCACCCCTATATAAGGAGGGCTAGGGCCTCTGTAGAAGGGGTTGGTCTTTACTTGTACAATTCTAGGTTCCTGAGAGCTAGCTAGTGGTGAGAGTAAGAGAGTTCCTTCTTCCTCCTCTCCCCAATACAGCTTGAGGAGCATTTGTAACCTTGGTAACCTGTTGAATACAAAGCAACTATGTGTGGAATCACCACACTATCCCTCCCTGGATTCCTCTAGTGCATTTAGTCCCCACCTTTAGCCTATCCATGGCATCTGCCGTGACACCACCACGACATTTGGCGCCCACCGTGGGGCTAGCGGCGCTAGAAGGAGTGAAGATCTAGACGGGAAACCTCATCGGCACCTTCGAACGTATCGTCTCCAGGCTTATTCAGCGCTTTGGAGCGCTGGACTTTGTTAGCGACAACGCTGGCTGCTTCGGCAAGTGACCTCTCCCGTGCAACGGCCTCTTCGTCAAGCTCGGCGCGCACAAGATCTATGTCGCTGTCGATGTGTCGTGCGTTCACCCGTGGCACGTTGTTCAGGGAAGCGAGCCACCCCTTAGTGCGGCTCGTGGGGCGCGTATCACTCACTCCCCGGACCGCGTCGAGGTGATGATGACCGCGCCTGGCGCAGGCGCAAGCAAGGATCCGGCACCAGATCCGGAGGTAACACCCAAGGCACCAAGGAAAAGTAGAGGTCCTCCGCTAGAAAGGCCAGAGAATGTGCTGCAGCAAGCAATAGATAGCTTAGCAAGCCCCATAGCAGCAGTGGTAGATCCGGCTCAGGCACATGCCGAGTTAGAGGAGAGTAGACAGAAAATTCTAGAGGGTGAGAAAAAAGATAGCCGCGGCTCAACAGTCGTTGAACATGACACTGCGTGAGTACGCAAAGGCAAATAAGGTGGATGCGGTAAAAGTGAAGGGGAGAAACCTCATGAGTGAAATGAATAAAGAGGGTGATACCAGAATTGAAAAATCAGAGAACTGTCTGTCTGTGGGGCTGCCGAAGTACAGTACCCCGGAAAAGAACCTCAGGGCAGCAGATGCAGCTGCATCCGAGTTAGAGGGTTTGACGGGTGAAACCCGTCAAAGACAGCAGGAAAGGGTCAACGAGTTAGTTCGGATCGCAAACAGACAGAATGGGGAGTTGCTTAGGGTAAACTCGGATAGAGCTGGGGCCTCCAAGATCGTTTATTCGGCAGTAGGTAACCCGGAGAAATCCGTTGGATCTGCATCGTCTCCTCATGGTGGTGCTAGGAGAGAAGAGGTAGTAACCTCGGCCAGGAGGAACAAACAGATAGTCCCGTATGACCCGGCAAGGGCAGGGAAAGGAAAAGCAGTGCAAGGAAACGAGGATCGATGAAGTGTGAGCCGAGGTGAAGCTAGCTGAGGTAACCGCGACCAAGGCAATGTCGGTCAAAGGAACACTGTGAACGGCAATGCCAGACAGCGTAACCCGGCGGATGCGGGGCAACCACAACAACGGAATATACCACGACAAGAGCGCAGTGCCGGCCAAGGTATGCAACAGAGAGCAGCTCCACAAGAGCAAGATGGATATAACGATGGTGATTCGGAGATGATGAACGCAGGGTATCCCAGGCCGGACTATCACGTTATAGGGTCAAGATTGGGAAGCAGGAACTTGATGCCTGATGACGCCAGGTTAAAACTGGATCGACTTTATAGGTCGGAGCAAATTGAGTGTCAAGGTCCTCCGGGTCCAGCGTGTTTTGGGCCCCGGATCATGAAGGAGCCTCCAGTACCTAACTTCCAGTTACCTAGAGGCACTAAGACATATGACGGCAGCACAAAGCCGGAGGATTGGTTGATTAACTATGCAACAGCGGTGAAAATCGCTATAGGCAACTTGAGATGGGCTGTGAGATATGTACCTCAGATGCTGGAGGGACCAGCGAGGGTATGGCTAAACAATTTGCCACCCAGAAGTATTAACTGTTGGATCGATTTTGAGGAAATGTTCGTTAGTAATTTCTCAAGCATGTATCAGAGGCCCAACAGACCGCAGACCCTAGAAATGTGCAAACAAAGACCGAATGAGACAGACCAGGAATTCTTAACCCGCTGGTGCACAGTGCGAAACTCATGTGAGGGTGTGATTGAGTCACAGGCCATAGCTTGGTATGTCCAAGGGTGCAGATATGCAAGCATGCTATGGCAAAGTTTGCAAAGAGATATGCCAACTACATTGGCAGAAACAATCCAGATTGCTGATTCATATGCCTTGGGTGATCCGACCCAGCCTAGGCTCATGTCCGACGAGTCAAGCGAGGAGTACTATCAGCGAGATGGAGCCGGGTCATCCCGATAGAATGATTACCGGGGTAAGAGAAGAGATGACAGACCGGATTACAGGTATAGTTCGCAACAAGTTGTTGCTGTGAATCAGGACCAACCCGGAGCAGGAAGCAGTCAACGCCAGAAAACTGGAGGACAACAATGGACACCAAGAAATGATGGCAAGAAAACTTGGACGCTAGAAACAGTGGCAGGAAAAGAAGGACCGTCCAAGGTATACTTATGAGGCAATGCTGGATCAGCCGTGTAAATTTCACACGCCAAATCCGAGTAACCCAGCGGGTCACACTACTCGGCAGTGTGAGTGGATGAGGAAGATAGAACAAAGTGGCTTGGGGAATGCTCATGCACCTCGGAGTGATCAACCTCGGCAGGAGTTACCCTGACAACAATTGCTCTCCGGAGCAAACACGCAACAGTTAATGTTGCCACCCCCTCCGCCGAGGTATGAAAACCATGAGAGAAGAGATGCAATGCATCAGGTGGAAAACCAGAATCAACCGGATCAAAGATACCCCGGGAATGAGGGGAGAAATGAGTACAGAGAGCATCACCAGAGTTACTGTGTGTTCACCACAGAAGAGACAGATAGAAAGAGCTTGCAGCGCCGACATATGGAAGGCAATGCAGTAATGCCAGCGGTGACGAGGTATATGCCTTGGTCGGATCAGGAGATTACCTGGAGCATCAAAGATCATCCGAAGCTTATGACAAGTCCTAGTTCGTATGCGCTGGTGTTGGATCCAACATTCATTGGCCCTAACATCAATGTGAGGTTCTCAAAGGTGCTAATTGACAATGGCAGTAGCATCAGCATCATGTATGTGGACACAATGCGCAAGTTGGGTATCTTGGAGAAGATGCTCCAAGCTAGAAGGACAACTTTCCATGGCATTGTGCCAGGCATTTCTTGTGAACCCATTGGCAAGGTCCGGGTTGACGTGTTGTTCGGCACAAGAGATAACTGCTGGACTGAGAATTTGGAGTTCGAAGTTGTCAATTTGGAGAGCGCATATCACGTGTTGCTCGGCAGGCCAGCCCTGAACAAGTTCATGGCAAGTACTCACATTAGTTACTTGAAGATGAAACTGCCCGGGCCAAATGGTGTGATTACCGTAACTGGTGATTTCCGATATTCCATTGAGTGCGCGTCAGCTGGGTCTGACCTGGCCGAGTCACTCGTGATTGCGCAAGAGAAGAGAAAAATCCAGGAGGTGGCGGCATTGGCTCAATCCGCGCAGCAATATATGCCGGCGTTGAGTAACCCGCATGGTAGTGTCTCATTTCAAGCGACGAAGGATACCAAGAAAGTACCTGTTGATGATATGTTCCTAGAGCACACGTAACAATTGGTGCCGGGTTAAATGACAAATAGGAAAGTGAGCTCGTCAACTTCCTCCGTGAGAATCGGGATATTTTTGCTTGGTCCACACAGGACTTGCAAGGTGTCCCGAGGGAGTTGGCTGAGCACTCTTTGAATGTGAGACCCGGAGCAAAGCATGTGAAGCAACCTCTCCGCCGCTTCGCCAAAGACAGGAGAAAGGTCATAGGAGATGAGATATCTCGGCTGCTAGCAGCTGGATTTATCATGGAAGTGCTTTACCCGGATTGGCTGTCTAATCCGGTGCTGGTGGAGAAGAAGAAGGACGATCCGAACGTGGCAGTGGTTTGGCGCATGTGTATCGATTACACGAACCTGAATAAGGCGTGTCCGAAAGATCCATTCCCACTGCCAAGGATAGACCAAGTCATAGATTCTACTGCTGGGTGTGAACTGTTGTCATTCATTGATGCATATTCTAGTTTCCTCCAGATACCTCTGAACCCAAGTGATCAAATAAAGATTGTGTTTATCACCCCATATGGGGCTTATTTCTATCGCACCATGCCATTTGGTTTACGTAATGTAGGGGCAACGTACCAAAGATGTATGCAGAAATGTTTACACGACCAAATTGGTCAAAATGTGCAGGTATATGTGGATGATGTTGTTATAAAGACCAAGGAAAGCAAAATGCTCCTTGACGATATCAGGCAAACATTCGCGAACCTAAGGAGGTTCCGAATGAAGCTTAACCCGGAGAAATGCACCTTCGGTGTCCCGGCTGGAAAGTTACTCGGATTTCTTGTCTCCAGCCAAGGTATCGAAGTTAATACAACTAAAATCCGGACCATAGAGCGAATGGAACTGCCGAAGTGCCTTAACGATGTCCAGAAGTTCACTGGTTGCCTGGCATCCTTAAGTCGGTTTGTATGTCGGTTGGGAGAAAAGGCACTGCCTCTCTATCAACTCATGAAAAAGTCGGATAAGTTCATTTGGACGCCGCAGGCCAATGAAGCCTTTACCCAATTAAAGAAGATGTTAGCCACTGCACCAGTGTTAGCCTCTCCACAATCAAAGGAGCCAATGTTGCTCTATATAGCCACAACCAACCGAGTTGTAAGTGCAGTAATTGTGGTAGAGCGCGACGAAGAGGGTAAGTTAGTGCAAAGGCTAGTATATTATCTGAGCGAGGTATTATCAGCTTCGAAACAGAACTATCCCCATTATCAAAAGATGGCATATGGTGTGTATATGGCGACTAAGAAGCTAAAGCACTATTTTGAGGAGAACCCCATCAAAGTAATATGTGAAGACCCCATATCCGAGATAATGAGCAATAAGGATGCAAGTGGCTGGATTGCAAAATGGGCAATTGAGCTAGCCCCTTATGCGCCGCAATATGACAGAAGAGAAGCAATCAAGTCTCAGGTTGTGGCTGACTTTTTTGTGGATTGGGCCGAGGTACAATATCAGCCACCATTGCCAGATCCGAATTACTGGAGAACGCACTTTGACGAATCAAAAACAAAAACCGGGTTAGGCGCCAGAGTTGTGCTTACCTCGCCCAAGAGGGACCAGCTGAAATACGTGTTACAGATCCACTTCGTAGCATCAAACAATGTTGCAGAATATGAAGCACTTGTGCATGGGCTCAAAGTGGCAAAAGAGGTTGGAATACGTCGGATCCAGTGCTTCGGTGACTCGGATCTCGTCGTTCAACAAGTCTCCGGACAATGGGACGCTTTGGATGCAAATATGGCATCATACAGATTTCATGTGCAAAAGATATCGGGATACTTCGAGGGATGCGAATTTCATCATAAACCTTGGGTGGAAAATGAGGCCGCCGACGTATTGTCAAAGCTCAGATCAACCCGACAAGCAATCCTGCCAGGGGTAGCACTAGAGCACCTCAGAAAACCATCTATCAGGCCATCTCCGGAATCCGACTCAATTTTTATCTCGGCTGATCCAGAGCCTAGAGCTGTACCCATGGACATTGATGTAGGAAGTGGTTCGCGAAACCCGGGGACTGCTTCGCATGACCCGGGGACTGCGTAGCGTGATCCGGTTGAGGTTATGCCGGTGGATCAGATGGAAATTGATGAGGATGTGTTCCCAGTACGAGCTATACTAGCTTGGGCACTGCCCATATTTCAATTCCTGAAAGATGGAACTTTGCCCAGTGAGGAGGTGCTTTCTAGGCAAACTCAGAGGAGAGCAAGGGCATACACGATCATCAATTCCGAGCTATACAAGAGAAGTGTGACAAATGTCCTCCAATGATGTGTTGACCCGGAAGAAGGACTTGACATCCTCCGGGATATACATCAAGGGGAATGTGGGCATCACGCCTCGTCCAGAGCCTTGGTAGCAAAAGCTTTTCGTCATGGATTTTACTGGCCAAGTGCCTTGGAACAAGCAGAGGATCTGGTAAGAAAGTGCAATGGTTGTCAAAGATACGCTACCAAGACACATATGCCTATGTCGGAGCTCAAGACCATACCAATTACCTGGCCATTTGTTGTATGGTGTTTGGATATGGTTGGCCCGTTTAAACCAGCAAGAGGGAACATGACGCACATCTTGGTCATGGTTGACAAGTTTACGAAATGGATTGAGGTGAAGCCAATAAGAAAATGTGATGGAGCTACTGCCGCGACATTCCTCAAAGATATCATCTTGAGATACGGTTATCCTCACAGTATCATAACAGATAATGGCACAAATTTTGCTGAAGGAGCATTTGCGTGATTCTGCCGAGATAAGAAGATCCGGCTGGACGTTGCCTCGGTAGCCCACCCCGCATCGAACGGACAAGTGGAGAGATCCAACGGATTAGTATTATCCGGGATAAAACCCCGGCTCATTGAGCCGCTGCAAAGATCAGCGGGGTGCTGGATAGAAGAACTACCAGCGGTGCTGTGGAGTTTAAGAACAACTCCGAATCGATCAATAGGCTATACGCCATTCTTTCTGGTATATGGGGCAGAAGCTGTATTACCAGCTGACATAGAGCATGATTCGCCTAGAGTCACCCAATACACAGAGGACGAAGTGCAAGAAGCCCGGCAAAATGATGTTGATCTGTTGGAAGAAGAGAGAGAATTGGCATTGTCCAGATCCTCCATATTTTTAGGAGGCATTGTCCAGAATGATGTGATTGGACATTCCTCGAAGGATTGTAACACGATCAGGTCATATAGTTCATTGTGGCATCCCGCCAAAACCACTACTAGAAAATCGCGTTGTTTTTGTGCATTGCATCATCATGACCGCATGCTCATGTCATCATGCCACCTTGCATTTGAGCATCGTCATGTCTTCTTGCATTCAGTTTGCATAGAACTATTTTCGAAAAGTCTATTTTTGTTTTCTAAACGCCCCGTCTTTATTTCAAATACAAAAACCGGGTCTCCGGATTATTTTGTTTTGTCTACCAGCGGATTTCAAAAGCCCCTGTTTTAAATAATAAAATATTTTCTTTTATTTTTAGGAGGCAGCCCGCCAGACCCGAAAGTCTGACCAGCCACCTCCAAAATTCCTAAAACTACCCAAACCTAATCTACCCAGCCCCTGCCACCTCCCCCCGCCCAATAGCCATGCGACACCTCACCCAAACACACACCAAACACACACACACCCACCACACCGGATCCACCCGCCTACCCTGGCCCCCGCCCGACAGCCCTGCCACCTGGGCACGCGCCCCCAGGCGAGCATCTCCCGCCCGCGCCAAACTCCCGAACCACCGCCTGGCCCCACCCCCCGCGCGGTGGACGCGTCCCCCCCGTCGTGGCCCCATCCCCACCCCACCGCGCGTCTCTCCCTCCCTCCTCGATTCTCGCCCCGTCGGCGCAGATCCCCACGCGGCCTCGCCCCACCAACCGCGCCGCTCCCCACCGCCGCCGCTCGGCTTCCGTCCTTCCCCGGACCGCCGCCAGAGCCACCCCCGCCTCGCCGGCCTTCCCCGTCTCCCCACCCGCGACCTCCAGCACCACCTCCCGGCCCGACCTCGCCGCGCCAAGCCCGCCACCGGCGTCTTCCCGACCCAGAGCTTCTCCGACCCCGAGATACCCTGCCTCCGTCGCCGTGCCCAAGCCACCGCTGGCCCCGTCGACCGCGTCCCCCGCCTCCGCCCCGCCGTCCGCGGCCCGGCTCTTCGTCGCCAGGTCCCGCGCGTCACCTCCGGTTCATGGACCACCGCCGCCCGGAGCTCCTTCCGCCTCCCCACGGTCGCGTCGCGCGCCGTCGACGCCATCTTCCACCGCGCCTACCGCCACCAGCGAGCCGCCCCCGGTCGCCCTCCGTGCTCGCCCACGACCAGCGCCTCCGTGTCGCTTCCGTCCTCGGCCTCATGACCTCGCCGCCGGACCCCTCCTGCGCGTCCGCCGCCAAGGTCGGCCGGCCCCTTCCTCCCTAGGCTGCGCCCCTGCAAGCCCTCCTCCTCTCCACGACGCCTCCCCGTCTAGCGCCTCCACCCCGCAGTCGCCTCCTTCCGCTTCCCCGCCGGACGCCGCTGCCCGCCGCCCTCCAGCGCCGGCCCCGGCCGCGCGAACCGCCGTCGTCCTGGCCGCCTCGCGACCCGTGTTACCCCGCCTACCTCCGCCTCGCGAGAGCGCTGCTGGCCGCGTGCCCCTTCGGGTCATGGTGTGCCGCTCGTGCCCGTCTCCAACCATGCGTACACCCGACCGCCTCCTGGATGTGTTTTTGTGTGACCAGTACCAGGATGCATGCGTGTATGCTCATCTACCCCTGTTATCGTGTTGCTGCTGCTCCGAAGTAGGTACGATATGAAGATCGTTTAGGTGCGCATGCCAACCGGAGGACTACGCAAGATATTTCTCGCCGACAAGACCGGCTTGATGCCGAAGAAGTACACAGCGTTACCCGAAGACCGCCAAGCACTTCATCTCAGATGACAAGGTCGACCCGATACGCGGACCCGACAAGATCGTCCCCAACCCGCCAAGTCCTTCTTCCCGGATGCGACAAGATCTACTTCCGTTGCCCGAGACCGATTCCGTCGAACCCCGAACCCCTAGGAGCCCAAGTTCACCGAACCCTAAATGTGATTCCCTATCCAAGACCCTCATTATTTTTATAATATGGCATTACCGGTTGCCGCATATTAAATTGTTCATCTCGCATGCATATCATAATCATGCCGGATCTTCTGCTGTAGTATTAAATATTGCACCCGGTGTTTCTTCTAGTGTTTGCTTCTTCGCGGACTAGGCCGATGAGTTGATGCGAGTATCGACAAGTTCTCCAGATATGATCCGTCGGCAGTGTTTTCTAGGAGAGCATCTCTCCCCCTTCCACCTATTTTGCATTTTATAGTCTTTATTTCCTCCTGTTGATCTATTGTTATCCGTGTCGCGATGCTTTAGTTTCCGTGCACCAGTTATATCCCGTGCAGCCTCTATATTGCCTTGGACAACTCCTATTACCCGTGTGTGGTAGATAGCTGGCATTGCGAGTCGTAGTTGCTTGCTCAGGTGCGATCTTGTGTTGTTAGGTACCACAGTTGTTGGAATGCTGCCAGATGTTTATTGGTGGAGATGTTTATTGGTGGAGTTGATCATGACTTTAAATACAACTATTAAAATGCTAGATATAATTAATGCAGAGGCATCGGTGGGCAATAGATGTTATTTGGTTCTTCCACGCTCACTTGTGTCCCGTAGGACCTCGAGTACTTGATACCTGTTCCTTGATTTTTCGCACTATCCACGTCCGGGAGGCCTTATGGACCCCCCTGAGCCAGAGCTTGATTCATTCTTATTTCTTGGGGCCACAAAGTAGTTTGGGGCTTTATTACTATCCTATACTTATGCCATGCTTTACTGCTTTATTTAAGATTGTGCGTGGAGCACCTGTACTGTTTAGGATTGCGGAGTGTTTTCGCGGTATCGACAAGCCCAGTCACACTTTCGGGTTCCCAGTCGTTTACAGCCATTGGCGCAAACCTTGGGTCCGTCTCGGAGCCGGCCAACTTCGTTGCGGGTAGCTTAATGGGGTGGCCCCCTGAAATATTTATGAATCCTGTGATTGCTTTGTCGTGAAAGCCTCGTTGGGTTTTGAGTTGGTTTTTCCGAGGTTGATCGAGTGTGTGTTTCTATTTGTGCACCCCTGCAGGGTAAAACTTTCTGAAAGCCGTGTCTGCGGTTATGGACGACTTGGAGCATAGTATCTCGATCATAGACAAGCATAACTAAAGTAGTGCTATAAATTTGACTAAATATGTGACTAGTAATCAGCTCAAGTATAACGGAATGGATATTAAAAATGCCAACAGCTGGTGGATCTGGATTGTTTTGTGACATGCTATATGCCTAGTAAGTATTGCAACTCCAATGGAATGTGATAAAAGTGCCAACAACTGCTGGGCTTTGGGATTCCTCAGGACAATTATATCTGACTAGTAAATGTTCCAACTACCAGGGATTGATTAATTAAAACTTCCCACTAATTATGCTTCAAGATGACTCATGCTATCTATATCTGAATAGTAAGTGCTGCAACAAAAATGGAATGAGTAAAATTGCCAACTGTGTGAGTTCCTTGGTCCGACTTCCTCGTTGGGTCTCGAGGGGGAAATACCAGGATGGGTTTGTTTGGTGTAGTCTCAGGTTGGATCCGTATAGGTCTTTCTTGTCCCTCTCTAATAGCCGCCAGGTTCACAAAGTCTCTATAGGTTGTTTAGTGTCGCTGCGCTGCCGCTTCAGCCCACCATACCTATGTAGGCGAGAGCCGCCGAATTCTAGCCTCGCCATGTACTGGCCTCAGTACTGACGCTCCTCTTTTTCCTTCGCCCTTTGTCGGCACCCCTTTTGTTTTAGCAGGTTTGAGATCGCCGTCGTTAGCCGGGTTACCCTTCCGGCTTGGCCTGGGCAAGGTTATGGACGCCATTGGTTATTCTTCAGGGCTCTTAGCCCCATTTGCATCTTGTCCGTAGGCGGACGCTCTATCGTTTACAAGGTGATCTGGATCTTTGTATGGTATATCTGTATTCTTGACTTAGGGAGTCACTGTTGTATATATATATATATCTGTTCTGTGGGTCCCATCGAGGACTGTTGTGTAATGTTATTACTTCGTTTTCCACCCGCACGAAAGTGCCTGGTGGGCGTCCTTGAATCGTTTCTATGCGGGTTTGGCGGAAAGCGCTAAAACTTGCATAGGGCCGATTGGAGGGTGTTACATTCATTGTTGCAACAGCTATACCTAGACTCCTTCTCCTTAGACCGTGATCTCATATTACTCACTGTTTCCCTAGGCTGCTTAGACTGCATCAACCGTCATCTGGTAATACGGTGGCCATAAAGGTGTATGTTGGGTATTCCGAAGGAACAATAGATGACATGTGACTACAAGACCGGGATTTGTTCACCCACATGACGGGTAAAGATACATACGGTCATCTTGGTGAGATTACATCCATAAATGTTGCAACATGTGACTAGGTCACGGGGATGTAATATCATGGTAACAAGAAAACATAACTTGTTGTGAACGAGATTGAACAAGGTATGGGATACCAATGATTGGATCTCGGACAAGTTGTATCGAGAAAAAAAAAAGGAAGAGGATGCTACATTTAGACGGTTCAAACGATATTGTCATCAGGAATGCATAGGGGTCACATGGACATCCCTGGTCCCTTTGTTGATCATTGATACAGATCATGTCTAGAGCATTCCCGAATCGTAAGAGGATACACTTAAGGGTACGATGAGAGCGATCATTCGTAAGACAGAATCACAGTAGAGAAAGATAGAAAGCCGGAAATGTTCCGCGAAGAGATCCGAAGTTGTTCGGAGAAAGAATAAAGGAAAAGACCGGAAAGTGTTTTCGAATAAATGGGAATTTAATTATATATATTTATTATATGTTAATTGTGAATTAATATATTCTAAGTAATATTTAAGTTAAGATTTATAAAGGAAACTTTTTTATTAGGCCAAATCCCGGAGGGAAAAGGCCTAGAATAAAAGCTGTAGAAAAATAAATGGAAAAATGAAAAGAAACAGCCCACGTGGGCGGTTTTTATTAACTGCCGCACGGGGGGGACCACAGCTACCAGCCGCCACCGGGGCCTGCTCGACCTGGCCCACGCGGGCGCCAGGGAGTTGGATCGCCGGGGCACCGGCCCACCCGGGCGGCGCGGGGCGCAGGCCGCCGCTGGAGGGTGAGCTGGGCCGCGGGGGGAGCAACCGGCCCACCCGGGCGCCAGCCGCCACCGCAAGCTGGGCCACCGGGGCGCCAAGGCCCACCTGGGGCTGGCTCTGCCTCGCGACGAGCTAGGCCGCCGGTGTGGCGCCTGGCCCACCCGGCTGGCTGCTGTGCTGCCTACTGTTTCCCCTTTTCTTTTATTTAGTTATTTTATGTTTGGCTATTGGGCTGAGTTCTTTTGGCCCATCTGGCCAAGACGAAAATACCTGTTATTTTTCCTTTATGAATAGTCCCACATGGCTAACCCAATGGGGAGGGCACACCCTCTCCGCCTATATAAAGGGGTGCCCATGGGTGGGATTAAACACACAACTTGAGAAGTCCTTTGGTTGACTTTCTCCCTCCCTCTCTCTATACCTTGTGACCATGGCCCCAAGTCTGGGCTGTGCGATCAAGGCACACCTGCAGTATGCCGTTGCGCTGCAGGGATTCCTAGCCGGATATCAACTTTCGCACTTCCGGCGGGATTGGGGAGCCAGAGGTCTCATCGTGCACTGAATGTGTATGAAGACACGAGGCGCAACACTTGGGGCGCTTAAATGTCGTGAGCCGGAGCTGTTGCACGATGAAGATGGCGAAGGAGCAAGGGGTGACCTGTGAGGAGCTTCGCGACCTTGAGGTCGGCTACGAGTATGACTACTTCAACCACATTCCCCGCGGAATGTTAACCGTGTACGGTCTACAAGGGTATGTATTCTATACGCTTCGGCCGTTACCGCATTACTACATAGATAGATCCTAGGTAGCTTTTGGGGTTGCATCATAGGAAATTTTTTGTTTTCCGCACCGATCCCCAACAGATAGCGTTCATACATGGTGACCTAGAGGAGGAGATATACATGGAGAAACCAGAAGGATTCATGGTTATAGGCAAGGAGCACCAAGTGTGCAAATTGAAGAAAAGCTTGTATGGCTTGAAACAATCTCCTCGGTAGTGGTATAGTAAGTTCGTCATTGATGAAAGATCTTGGATACCATAAATCATAGCCTGATCATTGTGTCTTTACGAAGAGGTGCACCGAGGGTGACTCCATTATTCTCTTGCTATATGTCGATGACATGCTGATTCTTGGAAATGGCACAAAGAGGATTGCTCTCCTTAAGAAGGCATTGAGTAAATCATTTGTCATGAAGGATTTAGGACCAGCGAAGCAAATACTTGGCATAAAAATCTCTCGTGATAGAGCAAATAAGTTGCGTTGGCTCTCACAGGAACGATGCGTTGAGAAGGTACTTGAAAGGTTCAATATGCAAGACGCAAGGTTTGTAACCTCTCCACTTGCAGGCCATCACAAACTGAGTTTACAACAATGTCTTAGCAGTAAGAAGGATAAAGAAGAAATGAGTAAATTATTGTACCAATATGTCGTGCGTAGTTTGATGTATACCATGGTGTGCACTAGGCCTGATATTGCCTATGTAGTTGGAGTTGTTAGCCGGTTCATGACAAATCCAGGTGAAGCTCACTAGAATGTAGTGAAGTGGATTCTCAGGTATCTCAAGTACTTTTAGACCGTGCTTATGCTTTGGAAGCAGTGATCCTGTATTGCAATAGTATACAGATGCACATTATGCTAGGGATGCAGACTCTAGGAAGTCTACTTCAAGATACCTAATGACTTATGTAGGGGGAGCAGTGTCATGACAATCAAGGTTGCAGAAATGAATTTCACTATCAACCACAAATGCTGAGTACATAGAAGCAGTTGAGGCTTGCAAAGAAGTGTTGTGGATGAAGAACTTCTGCAAGAGTTGGGCCAGAAGTAAGAGAGTTACAATCTATTTTCGATAGCCAAAGTGTTATCCATCTTGCCAAGAATCCAAGTTTCCACTCTCGAACCAAGCACATTGATGTGAGGTACTATTGGGTTCGAGATGTTGTGAGTTCCAAGTTGCTGAAACTTGACAAGATCCATACTGACAAGAATGGCTCGGATATGCTGGCCAAGAAATTGACAAGTGAGAAGTTGTGTGTATGTTGCAGGGCAGCGATCATGGCGGTGCCCCCACATGAGTCAGATGGGGGAGAATGTTGGGTATCCTCCTCATGCAAGCTTTGAGGAGATGGCCTTAAGAAGACTTTAAGGAGGCACAAACAGGTGCAAGAGCCCGCCAACCTTTAGGGTTATGACCAAGGGTTATTTTGGACATTGCACATGAGGGGAGGGAGAGGTAAGCCTCGCATCCAACCACCACAAGATAGAGTGACGAAAATCCCAAGTTAGCCTCCATTGGAGTAGAAAACCAAGAGAAAAAGGAAGAGGGATAAGTTGAAGAAAGAAGCTGAATTAAGCACTAGGCTCTGCCCACACGGCTGTGAATACCCATATCGACTACCTTGTCTCCTTCAAGTTGAGGTTCCACCATCTTTGGTGGGATTGTTTCGGTCCTATCCCTTGTGCCCCAAATCTTGTTGTTGGTATGCAAGATCCGTGTGTATCTTGTTCTATGAGTTCCTCTAGTGCTCTCTAGAGAACAACAAGTTGTATCCCCATTTGATTATAGTGGAAAAAGATTTCGGTGGCTTCGGCCCGTGGTTTTTCCACTCAAGTTGAGAGGTTTTTCACAAAAAAAGATTGCTAACCCTCTGTGTTGATTTGCTACTGATGTTGTTGTTATGAGAACCTCTCTCCTTACCATAGACACTGCCTAGGGTCAGGAGACAGCTTCTCACCAATGGGGAGACAATGTCTATGGCTCAGTGTGAACTATGAAGTGTCACGTTTCCTCCATATATGTTTGATATATATATTTCCTTCTGTAAAGAGCAACGATCTGTGGGTACATGAGTGGTACTGAAGTTTACATCTTATTTCACTGCGTATTTTCAATTCACCAACGGAGGATCCCTCTCGTCTTCAATGACTGTTTGCCAAGGTAATCAGCACCTTTGATGACCTATAAAAGCCTCAACACAGCTACTTACATTAGCAGATCATCCAAGACGAAATTATCTGGGCAAACACAGTCTAGAGGTTTGAAGGCCTTTTATACATGTTTTAAAGGTCGCGCGGTTTTAAGTGATCTGCTAGAGTCGTTCTAGATCAAGAGCACAGGGATCTGCTAGAGACCTAGAGTCGCTCTAATTCAAGAGGAGAGGGATCTGCTAGAGTCGCTCTAGTTCAAGAGGACACAAACAGCAAACCCACGGGCAGCCATGGACGCGCGCACTTACATGCCTAGCATCAGTGAGAACATATGACATGCCATGCTAGCAGGTTGAGAGAACTAGGATAGTGCAAATGATCTATTTAGTTATATAGGATATACTCGTGTTGATCCTACCAGCCTTTTCCTCCAGATCACACAGCCAGTATGGAACGTACACAACGCCACCAATACGTAAGCGCGACAGAATACATAGGTACTAGATCAAGACGACGGCTCGCACGGGATGTCACACTGCTCGCACCGGATGTCAGAAGCGACGACGTCGGCAACGTCTCGTCGAACTGGACGAAGGATCTGTATGCTGCATTGGGCATCCAGTAGGCGGGGATGACCTGATTGGCGACGACCGACCTGCCGGACTCGTCGGTGACACGCAGCGAGAAGGGCCCCTGCAGCGGGCGGAGCCTGTCCAGCCGCCAGATGGAGCCCCACGACTCCCTCATCGGCGTCCAGTACCCCGTCGGCACCCTGTCCGGCAGCCGTGACTCCATTATGTCCACCTGCACCGCGTCGCCGTCGCCGTCCTCGTACTCCACCAGGATCGCCAGGTAGTTCGGGTTGGACCCGTGCTGCACGCGGAAGGTCACCGTAAGCCCCGGGTACTCGCAGGGCACTCTGCAATGTGTGCCATTCCCAGGATCAGTGTCAGAAAAACAAAAGCACCATTGCCTTGGATAACGAAAATCTGCTTTTCGGTGTTTTCAGCTTTGATACTAAGAAAATCTGCCACTAGGATATTTTTTTATTAGGACGTGCAGGATTGGTTCTGTGGACAATTAGCGAGGTGAAAGTGCAGGCAAAGCACAGAGTTGGTTCTAACAAAGTTTGCTTTTGAAATACAGAAGCGGCCGTGGCAAGGAAAGTAGCCAATTGTGGAGAAGGAAAGCCGGATGCCCATATCGTGGTCGGTTGAAGTTAAGCACGTTAGCACTAAGTAATGTGGTAACCTCTTGAACTGCATGTCGATGATGCCGGCGTGGCGGAGCTCGTCGTTGCGGCCGTACTTGGCCATGGCGCCGAAGGCGGTGCCGCTGAGGTCGAAGTGGTAGCGCGAGACCGGGTAGTAGTTCATGTCCGTGATGATCACCTTCTCCGGGACGCCGGAACAGGCACGGTGGGCGACGCACCTGATCTGCATCGCACGCAACGATCCAAGATCCATGGAATCAAATTAGGCCATCACAGGCTGTCTGGGGGAAAGAAATCGTACTAGTACTAAACGACAACAACGTCGGCACGTTACTGTCAGTGTGAAACAAGTGCAGTTTCGGCCGCCGACAGTAGCTAGCTAACCTGGTAGCAGGAGCCGCATCCCTTGCCGTCCTTGAAGAGCGGCTGGTTGCCGCACGACGTCATTGCCGAGAAAGGCGGCAGGTTCACGTTCTTGAACCCGCAAGCGCCACCTGCATCAATGATTTGGTGATAGAAGAACAAGAACCATAATCAGCATTCAGCAATGTAGTAATTGCGATGCACACAGACATGATAGGCACGGAAGTAGCAGTACCGTTGTCGTAGGGTCCGGCGCCGTTGGGGGCGCCGTACCAGGTAGCCCGGGCAGCGATCCAGCTGCCGTCGTCAACATCGGTGCCGCCGGAGCTTGAATTGGAGGTGGGGACACTGGTGGCAGGGACATTGGTTGCAGGGACATTGGTGGTGGGGGCAGGTGGAGGAGGTGTGTAACAGAATAGATCAGGCAGATAACCGCAGCCGCAACATCCATGGGCGGCGACCAGGCAGAACAGAGCAGCCACAAGGGCAAAGGAGAAGGCTGTTGCCATCGCTCGGCCGCTGGTGTGCTGTGGCCAATGCCGTACTCCGGTGGTTAATGCTGTTAGCGAAATGCCAATTTGTAGGCCCGCTCAGCCAAGGGATCCAACTGAAGCGTCCTCTTCTGCTTGTGGAGGGAAGGAATACAGAAGTGGACCAAGAGCCGTGATTCTTCGCCTTCCCTTCGAACGGCGTTTTCACACGCGAGGACGAACAGGGACGCCGTCGTAGGAGCTATGCCACTCCCCGGTCTCTACTACGGCAGCTTCGCCGGCGCATCAGATCCAGCCACCACATTCGCGTACGCGGAGACAGAGAGCACGAGCTTCTGAAGCTTCATGGCGCTGTAGGAGGGCGTCGAGGTTGACGAAGATGGCCTCTTCCGTCTCCACCCCCAACCTCTTCACTACAGAGGATCAAGAAAGATCCAAGAGGATTCCTCAATAAGGACACAGTCTACCGAATCCTTGAGGCAAGAAAAGAGATCAAGGTAAGAGAAACGATAAGACTCACATTCTTCGCCAGTATGAGCAGTGCAGCGCAGGGAAGCAGATATGCCACTCCGGCGAGACCAGACCGGCGGACACGGAGCTGGAGGCAAATGGAAATGGGCCGCCCAAGGAGATACCAGCGGGGGACCTGAATAGGCCGGGGCACAAGGCCGCTGCCGTCTATGGGGTCCCTAATGGTCAGGGCCCCGGCGGCGGCGGCGGCGGCGGGGAATGACGCTGGAGAAATGGCAGAGGCGGAGCCGAGTGTGGGTGTGAGTGCTCGAGGATTTTGGTAGGGGAGTGGGACTGTGGGAACCAGACATGATCAGATGAGGATGTTCGAAGCACTTGTGGGCTTTGATGCCCCGAACAGGTAGTAGTACTATTAAGTTCTAGCCCAACATATCGGTGGCCCGATATGCTCTTCGAATAGCTCGTTCTCGTTCACACGTTGGTGGCCCATCAATAACAAAACTTGAGCGGTAAATTTGACAAAGATAATGTCCGTTCGCAAACGGTTAGGAAAAGGTCATTTAGGGAGCTGCTATTTCAGGCCACCTCCACCCTCCCCAAACGTGTACTGCGCGAGTCTGATTGTGTCTTTCCGGACTAAGACCACGGCCCAGCATGCACACACAAATCGTGATTTGCGGGGGCACGGACATCCCGTGTCCGTGTGTTATTCTGTCCTTTTCCCATCCTAGCCCTCTCCTCAGACATAAAACGTGCGTCTCGGCCCGTTCTTCCCGACCTTCTCCCAACCCCCGCTACCACCACCGCGCCACAATCCCTCCAGGAAGACAACCAGCGGACCCCGTTGTCTCTCCCGTTGCCTCCTCCTCCCAATGGCCTCTTGCCATTGTAGTTGAAGCTCTTGGCTTGTCTACTATCGCCACAGTACCGAAGCAGTTGCAATTATTGTCGGCCGCTCTCCTTCTTGCCCCCTCGCTGTCTTGTCCTAGTCCTGCAACGTGTGAACTGGGGACCTAGGTCGCCTGTGTGTGGTACCTAACCGGCCAGAACCCGAAGATCTTGACGGCCACCACCTCCAACTCGGCCTCCTCCTAGGATGCACTCTACCTGTTCGACCCTTGATACGTACTGCATTCTACCACTTTTTTGATTGTCGTGTTTGTCGTCATCCTTGTACGCAGGCCTGAGCTCATCTGTCTCGTCATGTAGACCATGGACGATAGTAGGGATGAGTTCTTCAAGAACTGTGTCGTGCCATCCTCCGATGATGATAGTGAGCTTTTGCTGGCCATGGCCGTGCTCCTCCATTAGTACAATGAGGGCGTGAAGCAAACGTATCGTGGCTCGGTCAAGGGCCAGGCGGCGGCACTAGAACGTGCCTGAGTCGCCAGCCACGAGCTATTGTTTCGGGACTACTTCCATCGCACAAACCCTTTGTACCCTCCTGCACTTTTACGGCGGCGCTTTCGGATTTCAAGGAATTTCTTTGTGCATCTTCTTCACGGGGTGAGGGATCATGACGGATACTTCTATTTGAAAAAAGATGCGACTAGTAAGCTCGACTTCACCTCCTAGAAAAAAATGCGCCGCATGCTTGCTTATGGAGTAGTTGTTGATTGTGTTGGTGAGTACTTGCGCATGAGCGAGTCTACTTGTCTAGAAGCAATGTACAAGTTCTGCAAAGCTATGGTAGAGGTTTTCGGTGAAGAATTCTTGAGGGCACCCAATGCTGACAACACTCGCTGGCTCTTGGCTTTCAATGAAACTAGAGGGTTTTCAGAAATGATTGGAAGCATAGATTGCATGCACTAGGAGTGGAAGAACTGTCTTTTTCCTGGCAGGGTAATATAAAGGACATTCTAAGGGGTACACAATCATACTTGAGGTTGTTGCTTCCCATGATCTTTAGATTGGGCACTCTTTCTTTGGCATGTCTGGTTCCCCCAATGACATATATGTTGTTTAGAGGTCCATGTGTTTTCTAGGCTTGCAGAAGGCACCACTCTCCATGTGAACTTTCAGTTGCAAGGCCACACGTACAAAAAGCATATTACCTGGTAGATGGTACCTATTGTGGGGTCCCCTAGATTTATTGTCCGAGTATTCCCTGTTATGCACATATCCACGTCCACATGATCATTGAGTCGTTGAACATAATCGACAAGTATCATTACAATATCCAAAACTTAACGAGAACAAGACTTACATTGATGCCATTATGGCTACACAATCTTCAGTATCGGATCTTCATCAAACACAGAGCCTAATCATGCCCTAACCTATAGGCAACTGACTAGGAAGACGGCCTAGCTCGCATAGACGTTAACAACTCCAACATCCCTCGTGCTTCTGCAAATCTAGCCAAGTAAATAGCTAGGGACAATGCTAGTGAGTACTTTGACTATACTCACAAACCACTAAAGATAAGGTAAACAAGATCATGCAGTTTGGCTGTGGCGAGATAGCTCTTACTATGGTTGTATTTGAAAATCCTAGTTTCTCTTGTAGATATGGCATCTCTATATCTTAGTTGAAAAAGAGTTTTGAAAACATGTCTCCGTTTTAAAATATAGATATCTCCATATCCTTGTTAAAAACCTTTTTGAAAACCAGTTTTAGAGGAAAACCCTTTTAAACATCTTCGACCATTCATGGTCAAACCAAAACCTTAAACTCAGGTCACCTCGTGACCTCCATATTTTATTCCATCCTTTACAGAATCACCACTCGGTACTCCTAGCAATCACCTTTTCAACTGTCCTTGATCGTGGACACGGCTATTTGAAAAGATTATACTCTGCAAAGTTTGTGCACATTACTCACAAGAATCAATACATCCGACGGGATTCAACCACGACCCGCTACACATGATACACGGGGGTTCGGATAATCAAACATAACTTTTATTTTGTCAACCCTAGCAAAGGCACCATTTCCTTTCGGGTTGTTCTCCCGGGCATGAGTACACCATGGCGTGAACCCCATACTCCCTCCCGTACTGCCATGATAGCATAGTCCCGGACTAGCATATCATTTAAATATCTTCCCTTCTGTACTACCGAAACCATACCGTCCGCGGGAAACCAATTGTTGCGCCCGACCTATTAGAGACAGGACATTAGCCCAAATTCGTAGACCTTTACAGGAGAAGACCAGGGATTCAGGGGATTTCTCCCTTCTAGCACGTGTAGGGGATGCCCATGCTAAAGAGAACAAACTACGAGTTAAGCAGCTCCTGGGGTAATGTGGTTGCACGGGTAAGTTGTTCCGCTAAAAGCGTAGAATATCCCTTCCATTTCTCAAATCCATCATTCTCATTCTTCCTCATCAATTTTCCTTCTTTAAAAACCTCCACTTGGAAACGATGCCTCGTTCCAAGAGTTTTGTCAAATCATTTTCCGAATATAGGGTAATCCCCCCAAAACAGTTTTGTTCATCAAATTTGTGGTTTTCAATGAGGTAGGATGCTAACCATCGCACTCTCGATCAAAATGGAAGATGGGAGGTATACATAAGGGTGGGTGCCACATGGGACACCAAGTCATGACTTGGAGGAGTCAAGTTACTAACGTTGTTGTAGTAAAACAAACATGCAGGTAATAATGCAATTTATAAATAAGGTACAAAGTAGGTAATAAACAGGAGTAGGACAAGTATCAAAATTCAGGAATGGTGGCTTACATGTGATAGAAATATGTCCTCGGGCTTCTTCTTAAATAACCAAATAATAGTAATAAAGATATGATCCCTTCTTCTCGATGTCAGCACAGTTCCAATTATCGTTGTCATTGAGCATACATGCAAACAAGCAATACCACAATCAATACAGGGCAGACAAGCACCAATGCAATACATCATACAAACATATAATACACTACTAGCTTCAGTAGGTTTGGGTAAAAGGAGTTCATGGCAAGTGGGGATACTTTAGTTGTATTTGTGGAATTTTTTTTATGTTTTATTAGTCCAAAACAACCTCAGTAAGGGGTTTCTAACCAAGAATTAGTTATGGATTTTGTAGTGAAATAAACCCTAGTTTTAGGGGATAAATCACCAGAAATGATCTGGAAGTAAAAAATTATTTCCTTGGATGGTTAAAAAGGTATTGTAGCTCTGGTTTACTAGGAGTTATTCACTTCAAAATAATTACCAGAATGCACCTAAGAAAATCCCAAAGTCAGTTCTATAGTTATTTTGTCTTTTTTCACTAGATTAAATCTACAGGGACATTTGATATGAATCAAAAGACACATGTTACATATTGTACATAATTTTCTATATCAATTGGATTCACCAAAATAGGAATTACAGAACTCCTGCAGTGAATTATTTGGTGCAGAACACTATGCATAAGGTTTTTTAATTCACTATAAAACAACTAGGGCTCAATAAATCTTGAGATCCTAGGTTTTGGTAGCCCCTGTGATGCACGTGTACTAGAAGTTGGAATTAGGTCAAAAAACTTTTTTATTTTGGCCTAGAAAATTTACCAAAGGCAGATATGAAATGGTTTTATTATTTTTACTACAAATAAACCAGATGGATTTAGGAGTAGGGCCAGGGTGACAATCAAGGTATCTCCACTACCTTGGAGTACCAGGTGGTCCTAGGTCATTTGGATTTGTCAAGTTTCTTGGAGAAATTATTTAGCTAGAATGGAACTTCTTGATATAATAATTTTTCAAAATAAGTCTAGGCAATGTTTTGGCTGGGTTCTTTCTCTACATGTTAGAGAAAACCCAAAGGATCATGGTAAAAATGTTGTTTGGCCAAAATGATGTATTTTCCAAATTTAAACAGATTTAATCCAAATAGCCGGATTTGGAGTAAAAGAATTACTTAAAAGAAAAGGGGAAAACAACGCTGGGCTAGACCTTCACACTTTTGGGCCACTTCAACGCAGGCTGGCCCGAAAAGTGTTAGGAATGATGCCCTATAGGCTCACATTTCGCCTTGTATTTGTAACCCAGTATCCGGCTTAGAGCTAGTTGTATGTGTCACTTCAATTGTTGTAGTTGTGGGACCACATGCTTATATCTAGCTCTAGCTAGTTTGTCCTTAGTTATTTGAGGTTGGGAGGGAACCCACTGCCGAGACTAATTTGTAAGTCGAAAGATGACCATGTTTCACGTGTCATGAGCATGGAGATGTTATCCGCCTTGCATTGGCTAGTTGGAAGAAGTATGACCGATCCAAAGGTTAGTAGGACATGAACACACCGTCATACGCTCCGACTGACACAATGGAATCCTTAGACCTGAGGGGATCGCATGATTCGAGTTATGGAAAACCCGACTTTGACTCCATATAACTCTCACCATAACTAGGAGTCATAAGGGTGGTCTTGGGACGACTTCAAAGCAAGCTGCATGACGTGGATCAGCCAAGACGGAATTTTCCCCTCCATCTCGGAGAGATATTCTCTAGGCCCTCTTGTGTGATACGATTCAGAAGCATCACCATGCGCTACTCGATCAAGTGTTGATCGAGGTGGTACAACTTAGTGAAGTTAGGGGAAATCAGTTATCACTGCAACGGGAAGAGAGTAAACCAGCACTAGGCTGATGGAATCTCCCCATCAGTTTATCACCAATATCGTGAGGCAAAGGGACCCGGACAGATCGTCACATTGAGAGCACTTGCATAAACCGGGAGTCAGCTAGTCTTGCTAGAGGCCACTACCGATTATCAGCTCTAGTCGGAAAGTCACAGACCTACTGCTTGACTGAATGATTACTGAGTTGTCTCCGGCTTACCGTAAGCCTGCGGGATCTCACACTTAAGATAGTGGTACTAGGCGTATGTTGATCTAATTATCAAGAGCCTGCAAGATGGACAAGTATCGGAATTCAGGAATGGTGGCTTGCCTGTGATCAGAAATATATTCTTGGACTTTTTCTTAGATAACCAAATAATAGTAACAAAGATATGATCCCTTCTTATCGACGTCGGCACAATCGCAATTATCATCGTCATAGAGCATACATGCAAACAAGAAATACCACAATCAATACAGGGCAGACAAGCACCAATGCAATACAGCATACAAACATACAATACACTACTATCTTCAGTAGGTTTGGGTAAAAGGAGTTCATGGCAAGTGGGGATACTTTAGTTGTATTTATGGAATTTCTTTTATGCTTTATTAGTCCAAAACAACCTCAGTAAGGGGTTTCTAACCAAGACTTGGTTCTATATGATATCCATGTACAAAAGTGATATCATCATATAGGTAGTGACATAACAAAGCCACCAAAAGTGGTTTCATCATTTTTGCACTTCTCTTTAATTAGTTATGGATTTTCTAATGAAATAAACCCTAGTTTTAGGGGATAAATCACCCGAAATGATGTGTAAGTAAAAAATTATTTCCTTGGATGGTTAAAAGGTATTGGAGTTCTGGTTCACTAGTAGTTGGTATCACATCAAAATAATTACTAGAATGCACTTGAGAAAATCCCAAAGTCAGTTCTGTAGTTATTTTGTCTTTTTCACTAGATTAAATCTATAGGGACTTTTGATATGAATCAAAATACACATGTTATATATTGTAAATACTTTTATATATCAATTTGATTCACCAAAATAGGAGTTAGAGAACTCCTGAAGTGAATTATTTGGTGCAGAACACTATGCAAAAGGTTTTTAATTTACTATAAAACAACTAGGGCTCAATAAATCTTGAGCTCCTAGGTTTTGGTAGGCCTTGTGATGCATGTGTACTAGAAGTTGGAATTAGGTCAAAAAACTTTTTATTTTGGCCTAGAGAATTTACCAAAGGTAGATATGAGATGGTTTTATTATTTTTACTACAGACAAACCAGAGGGATTTAGGAGTAGGGCCAAGGTGAAAATCAAGGTATCTCTAGTACCTTTATAACATCCCAAAATTATTATAATTTTGGAATTTTTAATTATTAAAATAAGATGATTGATTTGTTTTGTCTCGGTTGAAATTTGTGAATAATTTAAAACTTTCTAAGACTATATAATTTTCCCAAACCATATTGAAAAGAGTGAATTAACATGATTATCCAAACATAATTATTGCTTGGGAAAAATTTATACAAATTATGGAAACCACTAGTCATTAACCCATGCGACCGCACGGGCTAGTAATTTTGAAATTTAATACAGATTACTAGAGACAATGTGCAATACTTTTTGTTCATGAAATTTATTACAAATAAACAAATTATCTGTTTGGATTTATTTAATAGAGGATGAATTGCATGCTTTCTGCTCCAATTACCATGTGAGATATTACTTATAACAGTATTATGTCTTAATAAATAACTCTTGATCAAAATGTTCTTACTCATTTAATGCGTAGAAAATGAATATATATATTCTAAATTAGTCTTTCCAAGATAGATCCCGGGCATATATATGTAAGATGGATAGCTTGAAGTTTCATCTATTTTATTGAAGTCAGAGTGTCTTTTATTTTTAAAAATAAAGCATGGAAATATTCAGCTATAATGGGTTTTTGATTACTATCATGAAATTTGACAATTGACAAAAAAAACATTTTTGAAGAAAAGGACGATTTAGTGTACCTGCTTGGCTAGAGAATGTCCATGTAGCATCCAACTTGACATACGTAAACCGCGCATAGCCTCAATCCAACACTGTGTGTTAGTGTGTATGATCAAAAGTTGAAGTAGATGTATTGACCTTCACAAGAACCAATTCAGGGTCTCTCAAAGATTGAGTGAAACACGATTGAAAGCAATAGTCGGGATGGTATTCTCATGGAAGATGTACGGTTGCATGAGCGATAGTGCGAGTGTCATTCTTTACGTATAAAAATCTAATAGAAGAATTTAGTTAGCCATATATATAATACCAGTACAAATTTGAGAACTAACTATATTATGTTTTCATATGGATGTGAAACGCATTAGTTTATCAGTTACAGTGACATAATATTTTACATATATTGCGAGTGTAATATATTCCTGAATTCTTGAATTAATTCATTAGTTTTATTATCGTGCCATTACTCTTAAGATCACTCTCATACATAAGTATTGGACCGATGGATCTTTACGCATTATAATCATACCCTCAGTTGACATGTTTAAGTTACATTCGTACTGGGAGGCATAAATCTTATGTTTTTATCCAGTTCAATGATCAATGAAGTTACTATTTTTTTTCATACTGTGGTAGCTGGAAGGAGTTCAAAAGAAAATTAAGGAATTCTAAGAAAGTATATGACTGTTAAAAACCTAAGTCAACTGTCGGATAATCCTTTAGCATATCAATTAGGCCAACTGTGATAATAAGAAATTTCTCCCTATTCAAGCTGTCATGTTTATATAATTCTTCTTTCCATTCAATAAGATTATACTCTTTCCGTCCAAAATATAAGGCGTTTAAGGTTTAGTCAAAAGTCAAGTTTTCTAAATTTGACCAAGATTATACACAAAAATATAAATATTTATAACACAAAATCAATATCAATAGATTTATCATAAAGTATATTTTCTTAACGTGACCATTCTATAATGTAGATATATACATATTTTTCCTAAATATTTGGTCAAAGTTAGTAAGATTTGACTTTTGACCAGTCCTTAGGCGCCTTATATTTTTGGAAGGAGGAAGTACAATGTAGTTGAGCGCATATAAATTGACTAATAAAGCCACACCAATAGGGTATTAGGAAAGCATATCAAGATTAGCTAGAGGAGAATAATAAATATTTGTTTTGATCCATGCTCATGACTATAATAATACTATTACAAATATACTGTGGTCTCTAATTCAAGTTAATTTACAGTTGCCATTGACGCTGAAAATTTGCTATTGAACACATGTATTAGTTAGCCATCCAAGTGCTTATAACATCTGCACTCATGGTCGACACCATATCTCTATTCTATTCCATGTCAGGCGTCAAACCAAATATCAACATGATCACATCTGCACTCAAAATAGAAGAACTTATAGTCAAACATATTACTAATAAAAGTGGTAGCTGCAAACCAAAAGTCGAAAACAACATCGATGGATGTTTTAGATATCTTTGAAAATAGGGATTCTAAAACTCAAATTAGCCATAAGGTATTGAATATTATACATTGCTATTAAGAAGTAGGAATCATGGATTTTAACTTCCATTCAGCTATTTGATCATAATGCACACACATGGGAAGAACCTAACTTTTTCCAGAACCACATCCCTAGAACATGTGCAACTGATGCAAACACCAATATGCGGAGTGAATGCATCACTGAAAGCATGATGGATATGCTCACATTCGTATAAGAAAGAAAACGCAAGGCATATGCCTTTGTTTTAGAGGGCAACAACCTAGATTTTGCAGTCAGGGTAAGATTCAATGAGGAGCACATCATAAGAAAATCGGAGGGCTAGAAGTGTAAACGAACCTGGATGTGTTAACTCACCATGGCACTTGCGCACAATATATTTCCTTTGGACAAATAATAGACCATTTTTTGTTTGGGAGAGGCATCACCATTCCTGAAAACACCTTCACTCATTACGGTCGACCGATCAGCTAGGAAAGATCGATTTATCAACAATGTCAATTGAACCTGTAAGGTCAATGCTCGTAAGTGTGGCGTTCTAGGAACGAAAGGTAGCAGAAATTACCCACACCAATGTCCCTACTTAAATTTTTAGTATCGCTTCCGTGTTTGTTCTCTTATAAAAAAACATTACTGACCCCTCCATCACATAGCAAACGAAAAGACAAATCCTATAACAGATTTCTAAACATAGTTATTCCCCTCTCTAAAAGTATTTTCTAAATTGGTACCGTCTCATTTGTTGCCTATATTTGCATCCATATGCATATTGTCGTATAGAAGTATAAGAAATTCATCTTCAATAATTACATAGAACTATGAAAAATTCAATAATTTTAAGAAAGAAAAAAGTATTATTGTGAAAAGATAAACATTGTCAGTTTTTTCGGAGGGCAATCATAAAGCTACCGTATATAATCTCAACCGTGCAATAAGTATTAATGTGAAAATAAATACATTGTGAATGTTTGGTACTATTAATTTAAACCCAAATAATTTATGCTTCTAAATTTTACGTGTCATGTCGGTTCTTTAATATGGCGAAATCAATTTATAGAGCAATAAATTTGGACCTGACGCATATGCAAATCGTAAGCTGAAGCATAAGATTTTCTTCCATGATAAGCTGATTGATGCTATTGGTGTTGCTATATCTGTCACGTTGCATAATTACTCTGATACAATCTCAGTATAACTCACCCCTTTCTATATGTACACGGAGTCAATCCCTAGCGTGTTGTGCCAGGAAGTGAGAATAAAGGTAGTCAAGCCATGAGGAAATCCTGAACATAAATAAACCAAGGTAACAATTCATGGTCACATCAACATAGCACGAAGAAAAAATAGATTGTTGGAGGTAGATCAATCTTTAGTGGTGACAAGACTTTCCGGTCCTTCATGTTTCAAGTTCAAAGAAAGTCACGACATGAATTTAAAAAGAGAGAGATTAGTTTAATTATTGTACAGCATTATTGTACATATATGTCTATATTCTTAGATATGTGTACATATATAACATTTGGGCCCATGTCTTAACTTCGCCTAGGGCCCTGCAAAATATAATGCCGGCCCTGCAAACTTTGGACCTGCCTCGTCACCACCTGGAGCCACGTCGGAGCATGCAGTGGACACGGGGGCGAGAAGACCCTTCCTGGGCCCTTCCGGAGATCAGGCGAGCACCAGAGCATGTTCACGCCGTATGTCGCGATCGTCGTCTACCCTCAGTCCTCACGTTTTGCAACAGCTGGTATGTCCAAGGACTATACGTTGAAAATATAAGCAATAATCCATATGATTTAATCCGAATAATAAATTGATAAAGCGTGATCATACATATAGCAATTAAATAGATCACGCAAACTAACATAATAGATAAACATATTACATCTAAACAAGATAAACCTATCACATCTATACCAAACGCTAGAATAAAAAACTCTAGCAGAATCTAAAATAGAAAGTTCAGTATTACGTACGGTACAATAGCTGTAGCAGAAGCCACGGCGTTGGCAGCAGCAGTAGCCGCAACGGTGACAGCGTCGTTGGCCATGTCGTCGATGTAGAGGTTGCTAATGTCTGGAAAAAAGTCCTCGTCAGGGAAGGAGTCGTCCGTGATGGCGTCAGTAGTCGCGCGGAAGCACTCCCCAAAAACCTGATCGCCCCTCACCCGTACAGGTTCAAAAGAAGGCGGGGTTCCGGAGGCCTACTATCCCGATCTGCAGTGCACGCCGCAAGCCGGGATGGGGAAGACGAAGGCGGCGGCGCGATAGACTGGAAGAAGACACGTGTGGTTAGCGGTGCCGATTAGGTTTAGCGCGGAGGCTTATATAGTGCAGGTCAGGGAGATCGTGGGGCTCAGCCCACGTCCGAGTCGATAACAGCCCACATCCCATAAAGATTGGAAACGGCTGACTAATTAACGTGTTTGTTAATGGCTCGTAATTAATATATGATTAATTTTCCCAACCAGCAAAAATAAAGCTCGGCTCGGTGAGATTCTCGTAACCCGTGGCGCGCGCGCGTCGAGGCGAGGCGAGGCGTACCGAGGCGAGGGCGGCGTCGAAGGAGGAGTGCGGGAGAGCTGCTCTTCTTCTCACACCTTAGTGAGTGGTGGAACAACCTAGTATATAAGGAGGTGTAACTCTCACTCAACTAGAAATGTGGGACTAAACTTTAGCACCACTAGCACAGCCATATGCTTCCATGCACAAATGGGACAAAGAGAATTTCAGAATTTGTCTAATGGACCAACAGCTCAAAATTCATCAAATTCCAACAATCCCCTACAAAGTCTCATTGGCACATCACCTCACCTCCGTTCCAGAATATTGTTTTATATACCGGTGTGTTGTGGAGACTATTAAGTTGAACTTCCACGTTAAACTTCATGCTACACTAGCTAGCAACTTGAATAGTGGACTATGCCATGAACTACAAGTTTTCTGCACACTAGTTTCACACAAAATCTAGACCGGTACAGGGCTGCCGCAGGACTTCCCCGCGATTTGGAGCTTATGCGTCATACTCTAGGGCCTTTCATGAGTTTCTTAGAGAGTACGCAACTCTCACGGACTGCGACGTTTAACAGTCAGACTCATATAGGTATGTTCCTCAATAGATGTTTCTGCAGAACAACATCTCTGCTTAGAAAAGCCACTTGGAACACATTAAGATAAATATCAACCTGCCATGTAGAATAAGAGAGTATTGCATCTTTATGGAGATGTAAATATAATATGGGCATACTCTCCTCTCATCTGATCAATAACTTGTCTCCCAGCTCTAATTCATGGGATCTCTGATCACATAGAGTGGGTTGCCACTACGAACAGCTCATTGTTTGAGTCTCAAACCCATCTCCCTCGATGCATTATCTATCACATTACATGATAAACCCTTTGTGAAGGGATCTGCCAAGTTCTTAGATGTTTGGATATAATCCAACGCAATAACTTTGGAGTTTCTTAGTTTGCTGACAGATTTCAATCTCCTCTTCACATGCCTTGATGACTTCATATTATCCTCAGAGCTGTTTACTTTGACGATCATAGTTTGATTATCACATTTCATCGCGATGGCAGGTATTGGTTTTTCAACCACAGGCAAGTCCATCAAAAGCTCACGAAGCCACTCTGCTTCAATAATGGCTGTGTCTAATGATGTGAGTTCTGCTTCCATAGTTGACCTCGTTAAGATGGTCTGCTTGCAAGACTTCCAGGAAACAGCGCCACCACCAAGTGTAAACAAATAACCACGTGTGACCTTAATCTCATCAGCATCAGATATCCAGTTTGAGTCACTATAACCCTCAAGTACTCGAGGCTACCTAATATAGTGAATACCATAACTCGCAGTGCCTTTCAAGTAGCGCAGAACTCTCTCAAGAGCATGCCAATGATCATCTCTAGGATTTGACACAAATCGACTCAGTTTTCTTACAGGAAAGGAGATGTCAGGCCTCGTAGCACTGGCTAAATACATGAGCGAGCAAATAATTTGAGAGTATCTCAATTGATCTTTAGCATTCCCTCGATTCTTTTGAAGTAGCACACTCGGACCATAAGGCGTTGGAGAATACTTGTAGTCTCTATACCCAAAGCGACTCAATATCTTTTCCACATAGTGGGACTGAAGCAGTGTAATCCCACCATTGTCATCCTTCAATAGCTTGATATTTAAGATTACATCAGCCACTCCTAAGTCCTTCATCTCAAAGCAGCGAGATAGGAAATCTTTGACCTCCTCAATAACAGTGAGGTTGGTCCCGAATATCAATATGTCATCGACATAGAGACACATAATAACTCCCTCGCCCCCACCATAGCGATAGTACACACACTTATTAGCTTCGTTTACAACAAAGCCTTTAGCGGTTAAAGTTCTTTCAAACTTCTCATGCCACTGCTTAGGAGCTTGCTTAAGACCATATAAAGACTTCACTAACTTACAAAACTTTCCTTCTTGACCATCTACTATAAATCCATCAGGCTACTCCATATAAATTTCCTCACCTAGCTCTCCATTTAGAAAAGTTGTCTTAACATCCATTTGATGAATGAGAAGACCATGTGAGGCATCTAAGGATAGTAGTACTCGAATAGTGGTCAATCTGGCTACATATGAGTAAGTATTGAAGAAGTCTTCACCTTCTTTCTGGGTATAACCCTTGGCCACAAGACGTGCCTTGTACTTTTCAATAGTACCATCAGGTCTAAGCTT
The DNA here is from genome assembly GCA_910589775.1 of Avena eriantha. Taxonomy (NCBI): domain Eukaryota; kingdom Viridiplantae; phylum Streptophyta; class Magnoliopsida; order Poales; family Poaceae; genus Avena; species Avena eriantha. The sequence goes on along the minus strand of OU342741.1, from coordinate 172,943,597 downwards.
TTTCTTGAACACCCACTTACATCCTACAGGTTTACACCCATAAGGACGATCAGTAACCTCCCAAGTTCCATTAGCTAAGATGGAATCCATGTCACTACGAACAACTTCTTTCTAGTAGTCAGCATCTTGAGATGCATATGCTTATGAAATAGAGGTGGGAGTATAATCCACAAGGTACACAATGAAATAATCACCAAAAGACTTTGTAATCCTTTGTCTCTTAGTCCTTTTAGGTGCTTCATTGTCGTCCTCCACAAGATTATCATAGTGTTCTATCGGTATAGTGGGTTCAGGAATTATAACAAATTCCTGACTAGATGAACTAGTCATCTCCTGATTTGATGAGCTAGACACACCCTTCATGGGAAAAATTTCCTCAAAGAAAGTCGCATCACACTACAAGAAAAGTTGGCTTTTACAACGGACGATTTTCGTGGTTGAAGGCCCGTTTTTCGTGGCCAAAGTCTTGCGTGACAGATGGCCTTCGTGGTAAAAGCTCTGTCACAAATGAATTAACCACGGTTTTTTTCCGCCCATGGAGGATCGCACCCTTCAGCAATGAAAACATGTTCCATCGTAGATCTGTTCGCCAGCCACGCTGACGGCTGACGTCATGCAAACTGCCACGTGGCATCCACCGTTAGCGGCCCGTTACCGCCGTTAATGGTCATAGAAACCATGGCAGAAGCTAGGCCTAACCAAGGCCTGCTAAGTACTAACTAGGCCAGCCCATCAGGGGAGCCCAACAAGAAGATTGGCCTTTACTGTTTTGTCCTGCATTGTTTGAAATAGGCCTAAAGATACGACCCACAAACTTTTAGGCCCGATTCTGTTTCGGCCTACAGAAAGCCCATGTTTGTTCAACACTGTGCTGCCACTAGAGGCCTGCATAAGTCCGACCCTGCACTTTTCAGGCCTGTTACCAATTTAGCCTTTTACTATTCAGTCCTATTACTGTTTTAGCCTTTTAGGAATTTCGACCCGTTACTGTTTAGGCTCTTTAGTGTTTGGGTTTTTGCCTGTTAAGGCTGGCACTATTTAGCCTGCCACTGTATTGGCCTGCCACCGTACCGGCCTTTTGCTATTGATACCTTTTACTTTTCTGACATTTTCACTGTTCTGGCCTTTTACTGTTCTGGCCTTTTATGGTTCTGTCCTTTTACAGTTCTAGCCTTTTGCTGCTACGGCCTTTTATTGTTCTGGCCTTTTACTGTTCTGGCCTTTTACTATTATTGTTCTTTACTGTTCTGGCCTTTTACTGCTTTGACATTTTATTGTTCTGGCCTTTTACTGTTCTGGCCGCTTTGGGCTGTCCATGCGCACGTTGTTACTATTTTGGACCTTTTTGCTAGCGCCTACTTTTCGCAGAACAGGTGAATATCAAGACATCAATTAATAAACACATATAAATTAACATTACTTTTTACACAACAATAAAAGTTTGTTACAATAGGTTATACAACAAGATCGTAATTCCGACAGATTACAACATGTCAGTACCATCAATAAGAGATCGGTACATGGCGATTTGCTTCACTGTATCATCTGTCCTCTTCTTCAACATTTCAGCTACAGATCTAAGAGCAGCTACACTCTTTCGTTCTACATGCAATACAACATTTATATATTTATCGCATGTAGGAGTTGTTCTAGGTGGACAGTTAAGTAAGTTTGCTTCGGCAATGCAATGGGAGGATGAATGGGATGAGGGATCACAACACTTTCAGTCCTGCCTTCCAAGGACTCCTGCTGGGTTTTAACTGCAGTCTGCTAAAATATGGTGAAATAGGTTAAAACAAACAACAAGGGAAATAAGTAGTATTATATAAAGTAGAGATCATTTAAAGTAAGTATGAACTTACAGTAGCACGTTCAGGCTGACAGTAGCTCCTTCTTGAGTGGGTGCGACTCCTGGTCAATCTGCCAGAAGAATCTGAGCAGAGCAGTTGGAACTCTGGTCCTTGTACTCCATTGTCATTTCTCTGCATGACTTTTGAAACCAAGTTGGTTGGTTTGGAAGGATGAAAACTCTTGAAAAACACCAAAAACATAGCATTAAAAATTACCAGATGTATGTTTCAAACTAGATAGCTGGTTTGGAAGGATGAAAGCAGGTGAAAACACCAACATATAGCATTAAAAATGACCAGATATATCATCCAAACTAGATGGACATTTTCCGAATTAAGCATTCGCACATATATTCACGATTGAACATAAATGCAAATGTCATAGCAAGTTCTTAGGTAGAATGACAACTAATTAACATGACAAGAAACTAGCCTAAGTAACACAAGGAAACCTCACGGTTCAGCCTTGTTGGGCGTAAGATTTTCAGTGTTGGATCCTCTATGAGCTGTTTGCATGACCTGTGCGAGCGCTCGGAAAGAATAGAATCTATGAGTTCGTGTTGGAGGATTAAACCGATAGCGTGAGAATAAAGAAAGGGAATAAAAGTAAGAAGATAATAAGGTGGATATGACCTACAAGATGAAGGGTGCAAACGAAATGAAATAACATCCAGGATATTGAGCAACATCCTGAAGATTTCGTAGATTACGAGTAACAAAAATATAGCAAATTGGCAAGAGAAATTACCGCTGCGCGGCGAGGACGGGTGGGACGGGCAAGTGGGCGGTGGGGGCGGCGGCTCGACATTTCGGGGTCAGCAACGAATGATCCAGTGAAGTACCCCCGGTAGGGTAGACGATGGCGTTGGCGAAGCAAATCGTGCTGCGAGGGAGTCGGTGAAATAGTTCCGGTAAAGAGCGTGTGAAGTGGAACTCCGGTGTGGAAGAGAGGGCCGACGCTGAAGAAGCTAGAGGAAGGTCAAGGTTGGAGGGGTGTGGGCGGGGAAGAGACGATGGGGGGGGATATAGGTGGGACAACACACATTTACGACCTATACCTCTCTATTATTGCAGTACTGCCACGATCCTTGTTTCCGGAGCAGGGATAGAAGAGGAATTTTGCATTTGCAAAAAGTGGGGCGGGATATAGATGCGTGGGATATTTGATAGATGTGCGCGAGATATTTCGGCGCCATGCGGAAATTTTGAGGTTGAAGCTTCCGACGTACGCTACTCTGACGCGACCGCTCTCACGTGTTGGCCCCGTCTAGACCCACACGCTAGCGACAATATGCTTACCAACATATAAATGAGTTTCCACACATTTGCCAAAATTGATAAACAATATATTTTGAAGGCTTTCATACAAGATGACTAAGGTCACGGTCATATCTCTATTATAGTTTATAATAGCATCTCCATATCTGGTAAATATCTGCATCTTGGCATTTTAAAAGAAGATTCTGGATTTGATGGACAATGCCCAACTTTCATGAATTTCCAAACTTTCTAGCTAAATCTATGCAATAAAATGATTTTTTGACAATCTGAAGTAAACATGTCTAATTTCGAACTAGATCGTGTGTGATATACCTTGCACTTGACTTTTTAAAATAATTCAAAGATATCAAGTAGTCAAATATTGGAGAACCACCGAGAGTTTTGGAAAATTCAACTTTTTGATATGAATTGTAATGACACCTAATTTCAGCCATTTTTAAAAAATACAAAGAGACAAAATATAAAAAGAAATGCATCCATTATTTTCTCTATTCGTGTCTCACTATGTGCAATAGCTAGTTTCCATAGAAAAATATAATCTTGAAATTTGATAATTTCTGAGAAAAAATTGTATCACAATATATATGGAGTACCATGTAAGAATATGCATGGCTTTCAAACCAGATGACCAAGGTCATGGCCATATATTTTCTATAGTTTATAATAACCTATCCATATTTGTTATGGTGTGTATTGGCATTTAAAATATTATTTACAAAGGAAGCTTCCGAATTGGAAGTTATTTCAATTTTCTAATGCACAACAATGGCTTTAGTCATGAAGCTACTACAAAACATGGCTTTAAATCCCACTACCCCGGTTTTCACTCAAAGTATATATAGCCTAGGGTTAATTAAGTTTAGGGTTCGGGGTTTTATTTTGGGTTGAGGGTTTAAGGGTTCATGGTTTATGGTTTAGGATTTTAGGGTTTAGGCTTTTAGGGTTTAGTGGTTTAGGGTTTAGGGTTGTTCAAGGTTTTAGGGTTTATGATAGTTTAGGTTTTAAGGTTTAGGAAATTTTCAATAATAATGTTCAACCTTTATATATATGGTTATATTCATGGAATAGAATGGAGTTATCGCAATTTAATAAAAGTATTTCAAAATTTGATCTATAAGTGCATTATACCTCCTTGGTAATGGTTTAGGGTTCTAGGGTTAGGAAGTTAGAGTTCTAGGGTTAGGAGGTTATTAGGGTTTATGGTTAAGGGTTTATGATTTTCAATAATGTTCAAGCTTTATGATTATATTCATGTAATAGAATGGTGTTACCACAATTTAATGAAAGTATCTCAAATTTTTATATATAAGTGCACGGTACCTGCTGGTTTAGGGTTTATTGGTCGATGATTTAGGGTTTCACGGATTAGGTTTTATGGGTTGTTTAGGGTTTAGGGATTAGCGATTTTTCAATAATGCTCAAAGATTTATACTTATATTCGTCGAATAGAATGGCATTACCCGCTTTAATGAAAGTATCACAAATGTTGATCTATAAGTGCATGATACCTGCTTGGTTAGGGTTTTATAGTTTTGGTTTTATCATTGTATTGGGTTTAGAGTTTAGCGAATTTAGAATAATGCTCAAGCTTTATTGTTATATTTGTCGAATAGAATGACATTGCCCAATTTAATGAAAGTATCTCAAAATTTTATCTATAATGTGCATGCTATTTGCTTGGTTAGTGTTTATGGTTTGAGGGTTTGTGGTTTTAGGGTTTAGGTTTTAGGGGTTGTTTAGGGTTTAGGGTTTAGAGAATTTTCGATAATGCTCAAGATTTATGCTTATATCCGTCGAATAAAATGGCGTTAGCAAATTAAACGAAAGTATATCAAATTTTGATCTATAAGTGCATGCTACGTGCTTGGTAAGGGTTTAGGGTTTAGGGTTTTAGAGTTCCGGGTTTTGGGGTTTAGGAATTTTCGATAATGTTCAAGTTGCTTTATGCTTAAATTCGTTGAATAGAATGGCATTATATCAATTTATTCAAAGTATCTCAAATTTTGATGTATAAGTGCACAATACCTACTTTGGTTAGGGTTTATGGTTCGAGGGTTTAATGTTATAGGTTTTTAGGTTTATTTTATGGGTTGTTTAGGGTTCGGGGTTTAGCGAATTTTCAATAATGCTCAAGATTTATGCTTATACTCGTAGAACAGAATGGGTGTTAGCTGATTTAATGAAAGTATCTCAAATTTTGATCAATGTGTGCATGACACATGCTTGGTTACGGTTTCTGGCTGAGGGTTTAGGGCTTTAAGGTTTTGGGTTTAAGTTTTAGGGGTTGTTTAGGGTTTAGGGAAAATTTTATATTACCCAGGATTTATGCTTATATTCGTCAAATTGAATGGTGTTACCCAATTTAACGAAATTATCTTAAATTCTAATCTATAAGTGCATGCTTTGTGCTTGGTGAGGGTTTAGGGTTTAGGGTTATAGGGTTTAGGATTTGGGTTTTATAGGTTTTGGTTTTCGGGAATTTTCAATAATGTTCAAACTTTATTGTTATATTCGTGGAATAGAATGGCGTTATAGCAATTAATGAAATATCGAATCTCTTTTGATCTATAAGTCCATGATACCTTCTTGGTTAGGGTTTTTATATGGGTCAAGGGTTTAGGGTTTTAGGGTTTTACGGTTTAGGTTTTATGGACTGAATAGGGTTTAAAGGTTTTATCGAATTTTCAATAATACTCAAGATTTATGCTTATATTCGTCGAATAGAATATATATGGCGTACCTAACTCATTGAAAGTATCTCAAAATTTGATTTATAAGTGCATGATACCTGATATGTTAGGGTTTATGGGTTGAGGGTTGGGGTTTTAGGTTTTATTAGGGGTTGTTTAGGGTATTTTCGATAATGCTCAAGATTTATGCTTATATTCATCGAATAGAATGGAGTTGCCAGTTTAATGAAAACATATCAATTTTGATTGATAAGTGCATGCTACGTGTTTAGTAAGGATTTAGGGTTTAGTGTTTCGATTTCAGGGTTTCAGGAATTTTAAATAATGTTCAAGCTTTATGCTTATATTCGTGCAATAGAATGGCGTTTCCGCAATTTAATGAAAGTATCTCAAATTTTGATATATAAGTGCATGATACCTGGTTGATTAGGGTTTATGGGTCAAGGGTTTAGGGTTTTCCAGTTTATTTTTATCGGTTGTTTCCGGTTTAGGGTTCAGAGAATTTTTGGTAATGCTCAGGATTTATGCTTATATTCCTCTAATAGAATGGCGTTACCTGATTTAACGAAAGTATCTCAATTTGGTCTATAGTTGCACGATACCTGCTTGGTCAGGGTTTAGGGGTTTAGATTTTATGGTTTAGGATTCCGTGAATTCTTAATAATATTTTTAAAATTTATGGTTATATATATTCGTGGAACAGAATGGTGTTACCGCAATTTAATGAAAGTATCTCAAAAATTGATCTACAAGTCGTTGATATCCTGCTTGGTCATATTTTTTGTTAAATAAAATTGGTGGGCTGTTTGGTTGGGCTCAAATTCTGGCTTTTGATTTTTGGCTTATAAAGCTACGAACATGTTTTTGGCTTTGTTTTTTTAGATTTTACTCTAACATAGTGTAATGATAGTATAAGCCATGTTGGATGATTTTATCTCGATTTAACGAAAAATGTTTGAATTTTGAACAACAAGCGATGGGAATCTCTACTAACCGTAATTCTGACTCACTGACATGTGGGTCCCTTGCATAGTGGGTCCAAAAACTCGGTGTAGGTCGGAGTGGGCGGGCAGGTAAATATTGAAGAAGGGCTGGGAAACGTGGATGGGATGATGCACTTGGGAGAACGCAAATTTACCACCTATATCCCTATGTTATTGCAGTGCTCCCTCGGATTCTTGTTTCTGGAGCAGGGATAGAAGAGGAATTTTGCATTCTAGAAAGAGGTGAAGCATGTTTGAATGGATGCACGGGATATTTTAATGGATGGGTGCGATGTTTGGGCGCCCTACCAAATTTTGAGGTCGAAGCTTCTAGCATACGCTACTCTGGCGTGGGGTCTCTCAGACGCGCTGCCACCGTCTAGGCCCACACGCTAGCGAGAGTTGCTTCCCAACATTTAAACGAGTTTCTAGGCATTTGCTAAAAAATTTGAACAATTTCAGGCTTTCAAGAAGATGACCATCATCCAAAAAAAAGGTGACCAAGGTCATGGAAATAGTTTATAATGATGTGTCCGTATTTGGTAGATCGGTGCATCTTTGCAAATCAACCAATATGTCTACTTCCAAATTTGAAGTTTGTTTTCGAATTTCCAAGTAAAAACAATGTGTTTTGTTGTGAAGCAACTACAAAGATGATGGCTCAAAATGCCACCGCCCCCTTTTTCACACAATGTATAATGCCCTTTCAAGCTTCCAGGCTAAATTTGTGCAATAAAATAATTTTTAGGGCTGGATGTTTAAATGGATGGGCGGGATGTTTGAATTGGTGGGCGGGATGTTTCGGCGCTCTGCCGAAATTTTGAAGTTGAAGCTTCTAAGATACGCTACTCCCACTTGGGATGCTGTCCCCGTCAGATAGACCCACACGCCTGTATGCTTACCAGCATTTAATGGGTTTATAGACATCTGCAGAAATTAATAAACATTAATTCAAGGCTTTCAAACAAGAGGAGCAAGGTCACAACCATAGTTTCTGTACCTTTTTGATCTTTTGTACTACTCCGTACATTGAAGCATCTTCGCCAACCAAGCTTACAAACCTGGCCATATTTGGTAGATCGGTGCATCTTGGCATTTCAAGCAATTGTTTACAAAGGAGATTCCATATTTGATGGATAATGCCATACTTTCATGAGTTTCCAAACTTCCTAGCTGAAGATGTTGAAATTAAATAACTTTTTGACGATTGAAAGTAAGTATATTTATGTACTACAAAGTGTGTGATATAGCTTGCTCTTGACGTTTTAAAAATAGTTTAAAGGTACCGAATTAGTCAAATATTGGAGAACCATCGAGAGTTTTGCAAGATTTCAATTTTTTGATATGAATAGTAAAGACACCTAATTTGGGCCAGTTTTTAAAAAAATTAAAGAAACAAAATATAAAATGAAATACAACCATTCGTTTCTCCGTTGGTGTCTCACTGTGTGCATTCACTAGTTTCCATGAAAATATATAAACTTTGATAACTCTTGAAAAACTCGTTTCACAATATGGCGTACCATGTTTGAACATTCATGGCTTTTGAAAACTAGATGGCCAATGTCAAGGCCATATATGTGTTACCATACTTTATGATAATGTAACCATGTTTGGTAGATTGGTGCATATTGGTATTTCAACATTGTTTAGGAAAAGAGCTTCCATATTTGGAGTTATTTTAAAAGCTCCAATCAATAATAATGGCTTTAATTTTGTCATATGATATATGGCGTACCATGTATGAATTTGCATGACTTTCAAACCAGGTGACCAAGGTCATGGCCACACATTTACTATAGTTTAACATGTTTGTATTTGGTAGATTGGTCCGTATTATTGGCATTTAAAATATTATTTACAAAGGAAGCTTCTGAATTTGAAGTATTTTCAATTTTTCAAGCGACGACAATGGCTTTTGTCATGAAGAAACTACAAATAAGTATGGCTCAAAATCCCATTGCCCTAGTTTCCACACAAGATATATATAGCCTGGGGTTTAGGGTTCGTGTTTTTGGGGTTGAGGGTTTAGGGGTTTAGGGTTTATAGTACATGATTTAGGATTTTAGGGTTTAGGGCATAGAAATTTAAGGTTGGTATTTAGGGTTTAGGGTTTAGCAGGGTTTTGAGTTTTCTAGGTTTAGGGTTTATGAATTTTCAATAATAATGTTCAAGCTTATATATATGCTTATATATATATTTGTGGAATAGACTCGTGTTATCGCACTTTAATGAAAGTATCTCGGATTTTGATCTATAAGTGCATCATACCCGCTTGGTAAGGGGTTGATGGTTTAGGGTTTTTATGGTTTTTGGGGTTTTGGTGTTTAGTGTTTAGGTTTTTTGGAAATTTTTGATAATGTTCAAGCTGCTTTATATATGCTTATATTCATGGAATTGAATAGCGTTAGCATAATTTGAGGAATGTTTATCTGAAATTTTGATCTACAAGTGCATGTGATACCTCATCTGCCAACGTTATTTAGGCGGGGTTGAGGGTTTAGGGTTTTAGGGTTTAGGGCATTTCGAATAATGTTAAAACTTTATTGTTATATTCATGTAATAGAATGGTGTTACCGCAATTTAATGAAAGATTGAATCTCAATTTTTGATCTATAAGTCCATGAACATGCTTGGTTAGGGTTTATATGGGTCGAGAGTTTAGGGTTTTATGGTTTTACGGTTTAGGTTTTATGGACTGAATAGGGTTTAGGGGGTTTATCGAATTTTCAATAATACTCGAGCTTTATGCTTATATTCGTTGAATAGAATATGGCGTTACCTAACTCAATGAAAGTATCTCAAAATTTGATCTATAAGTGCATGATACCTGATTGGTTAGGATTTATGGGTTGAGGGTTTGGGGTTTTAGGTTTAGGTTTTATTAGGGGTTGTTTAGGGTATTTTCGATAATGCTCAAGATTTATGCTTATATTCATCGAATAGAATGGAGTTACCAGTTTAATGAAAATATATCAATTTTTGATCGATAAGTGCATGCTACGTGCGGTGTTGAGGGTTTAGGGTTTTAGGGTTTAGGGCATTTCCAATAATGTTCAAACTTTATTGTTATATTCGTGGAATAGAATGGCGTTACCGCAATTTAATGAAAGAACGAATCTCAGATTTTGATCTATAAGTCCACGATACCTGCTTGGTTAGGGTTTATATGGGTCGAGGTTTTAGGGTTTTACAGTTTAGGTTTTATGGACCGAATAGAGTTTACGGGGTTTATCGAATTTTCAATAATACTCAAGCTTTATGCTTATATTCGTCGAATAGAATATATATGGCGTTACCTAACTCATTGAAAGTATCTCCAAATTTGATTTACAAGTGCATGATACCTATCCAGTTATGGTTTATGGGTTGAGGGTTTGGGGCTTTAGGTTTAGGTTTTATTAGGGGTTGTTTAGGGTTTAGGGTATTTTCGATAATACTCAAGATTTATGCTTATATTCATCGAATAGAATGGAGTTACCAGTTTAATGAAAATATATCAACTTTTGATCGATAAGTGCATGCTACGTGTTTGGTAAGGATTTTGGGTTTAATTGGTGTTTAAATTTTAGGGTTTTGGGAATTTTAAATAATGTTCAAGCTTTATGCTTATATTCGTAGAATAGAATAGCGTTACCGCAATTTAATGAAAGTATCTCAAATTTTGATATATAAGTGCACGATACCTGCTTGATTAGGGTTCATGGGCCGAGGGTTTAGGGTTTTACATTTTAGTTTTATGGGTTGTTTCCGGTTTTGGGTTCAGAGAATTTTTGGTAATGCTCATGATTTATGCTTATATTCGTCTAATAGTATAGCTTTACCTAATTTAATCAAAGTATCTCAATTTTTGATCTATAGTTGCGCGATACCTGCTTGGTCAGGGTTTAGGGGTTTAGGTTTTATGGTTTAGGATTCCGTGAATTCTGAATAATATTTCCAAACTTTATGGTTATATATATTCGTGGAATAGAATGGTGTTACCGCAATTTAATGAAAGTATCTCAAAATTGATCTACAAGTCGATGATATCCTGCTTGGTCATATTTCTTGTTAGATAAAATTGAATGTACCCGGGTACTAAAACAAGGGAGAAACATGAATAGTTCCTTGAGATTTAGGCGCTGTTTGGTTGGGCTCGAATTCTGGCTTTTGATTTTTGGCTTTGTTTTTTAGCTTTTACTTTGACATAGTGGAATAATAGTATAAGCTAGGTTGGATGATTTTAACGATTTTATCTCGGTTTAGCGAAAAATGTTCGAATTTTGAACAACAAGCGATGGGAATCTCTACTTCCTATAATTCTGGCTCACTGACATGTGGGTCACTTGCATAGTGGGTCCAAAAATTCGGTGTAGGTCGGAGTGGGTGGGCAGGTAAATATTGAAGAAGGGCTGGGAAACATGGATGGGGTGATGCACTTGGGAGAACACAAATTTACCACCTATATCCCTCTGTTATTGCTATGCTCCCTCGGATTCTTGTTTCCGGAGCAGGGATAGAAGAGGAATTTTGCATTCTAGAAGGAGGTGAAGCATGTTTGAATGGATGCGCGGGATATTTTAATGGATGGGTGCGATGTTTGTGTGCCGTACCAAATTTTGAGGTCGAAGCTTCTAGCATACACTACTCTAGCGTGGGGCCTCTCACACGCGCTGTCACCATCTAAGCCCACATGCCAGCGAGAGTTGCTTCCCAGCATTTAAACGAGTTTCTAGGAATTTGCTGAAATTTTTTGAACAATTTAAGGCTTTTAAGAAGATGACCATCATCCAAAAAAAGGTGACCAAGGTCATGGAAATAGTTTATGATGACGTGTCCGTATTTGGTAGATCGGTGCATCTTTGCAAATCAACCAATATGTATACTTCAAAATTTGAAGTTTGTTTTCTAATTTCCAAGTAACAACAATGTGTTTTGTTGTGAAGAAACTACAAAGATGATGGCTCAAAATGCCACCGCCCCTTTTTCACACAATGTATAACGCCCTTTCAAGCTTCCATGCTAAATTTGTGCAATAAAATAATTTTTGGGGCTGATTGTTTTTTGGGGCTGGATGTTTGAATGGATGGGCGGGATGTTTGAATGGGTGGGCGGGATATTTCAGTGCTCTGCCGAAATTTTGAAGTTGAAGCTTCTAAGGTACACTACTCCCACTTGGGATGCTGTCCCCGTCAGATAGACCCACATGCATGTATGCTTTCCAGCATTTAATGAGTTTATAGACATCTGCCAAAATTAATGAACATTAATTCAAGGCTTTCAAACAAGAGGAGCAAGGTCACAGCCATAGTTTTTGTACCTTTTTCATCTTTTGTACTACTCCGTACATTGAAGTATGTTCGCCAACCAAGCTTACAAACCTGGCCTTATTTGGTAGATCGGTTCATCTTGGCATTTCAAGCAATTGTTTATAAAGGAGATCCCATATTTGATGGATAATGCCCTACTTTCATGAGTTTCCAAACTTCCTAGCTGAAGATGCTGAAATTAAATAAGTTTTTGACATAAAGCCATTCATTCACAAAGTGCAATGCTATGTGAATCAGTTTCCATGGTAAAACATAAACTTGTATATTGACAAGTTTTGGATCAATTTTGATCTATTGTGACTGGTAGGTGGGCCACGTATATGGTGGTGCCCAAAGCAAGGTAGGTCAGAATTTCCAAAGTTATCCCTCCGTAGTCCGTACCCCTTCGCGCTGTTTATTAACTTCCACCCTCCTCCGCCTAGGCCTCACCCCCCGTCCCCACGAAACAGATGCGCTTACGATCGCTCCTCATCACCAACGTCCGTGAAGAAGCTTTCCCTACCCATCAGTCTTTTTGAGACGCACCGGTGGGCATGTCGATCCCACGGTAGTCCTTCTATCTTTAGCTCGATCTGGTTGGCATTTTTATTGCCCTTTCAAATACTCCTATGTAGTTTAATTTGTCCTCAATTTTCATGGTTATAGTTTATTCTATGCTAGATTTGTGTTCCTAAATACCTTCGATGATTTTTGCTATCAATATGTTTGTTGAAACGCATATGCATATATAGTTTTTGTACTTCATCTATATGTTTCGTGCTTTTCTTTTAATAATAATCAACCTTGTATGTCATAATTAAACAAATGGGCAGATTTTGGATAGAGATTGCTCCAGTAGGCAGCGCTAAACGTATCCTTGATGTTCTACGATTTATGTGATTTGTTAGAGCTCACTGTGAGAACTCAAAAGTACATTGCCCCAGCCGGTTGTGTGAGAATCGTAGGGTGCTGCCTCAAAGTATAGTGGAAGACCATATTTTTACATTTGGGATGCTTAGCACATATGTTAGATGGGTATTTCATGGTGAACCATATGATCCTCCATATGAACCGAGGGAAGCACATCTTTATCATCAAGATCAAGTAGGGGATGTTGGGGATATACTTTCCGAGTATCCTCACAGTTCCTCACTGACCAGGGTGTCCCACTTTGGGTTAGAGCTTTGCTTCACGGGTGGCCCAGTCAGAGAGAGAAGACGGAGTCCAATCCGGCTATGGGAAGGCCCAGAAGACTTACCGACTTAGGACCATAATGTTACTTGTAGTTCAAGATGTACTCTGTAACTAACTCTTAGTCATAGCCGGATTGATCTCTCCTGTAAACCCTAGGCCGGATATCTATATAAGCCTGCCTAGGGAGAGCCTTTAGGGCAACACAATAGTCTACAACCTCAACTCGCACAGGCAATACCCTTGTAACCCATATTCTGGCTCTGCTGTATTACTAGATTGCTAGCAGGAGTAGGATTCGTCCAAAGCCGGCGGATTCGAACCTGGGTAAACTTGTGTGCTCACCGTCCCGGAATACCGTATATCTCACACCCCTCTCTTTCGCACGCCTCGAGGACCCCCTCATGGTGTACTTGTCCTCAATTCGACGACAGTTGGCGCCCACCGTGGGGAAAGTGAGCTTCGGATCTGCGTTCCGGGTGGAATCTGCAAGAATCGGAATCGGCGAGACCATCACCGTCGGTCGCATCCTCTACGCCAGCGACGTCCCTCTCATCGTTCTCGACGAGACTTGGATTCCGTCTAGGGAGGACGTGACTGCCTATACAATCATGTGTTTTGGTGAGATCGATGTTTACATCGGTTTCGCTGAACCTGCCAAACCCACCCCAGCGGTGATGATAGAGGCAGAAGAATCTTCTGGGTCCCCTTTGTCCGCGGAGGCGGCAGAGTTCCGGATCTTAGAAAACCCTAATCCCACCCAGCCCGCACCAGTTGCGGAGATAGTGGATAAATCTGAGCCTGAAGAAGACCTCATGGTCCAAGTCGAATTTGGAGTGGATCTCCCTGGAGAAGCTGGATCCCAGATCGACCCACCCGTGGAGGTCGGAATCAAGGAGGAGCATATCAACGACACTGATTCTGGCTCTGACGATGCCGGGACAGACATGCCTTTCCTCAGGTACACACTAAGACGTATGATACTGCAAGGCGCAAGCGCAGATGCAATCCTCGAGACCATTAAACATTTCGACATGGCTGATCGCGAAAGCCGCAGGTACCTCAGGAAGCATGTGTCGCACTTCTTCGGATATGTTGGATCCGAATCTGGCCCTGCCGATGCTGGAGAAAACACCGATTCGGTGCTGGAGGCAATTGGAACAAACGCCGACGTTCCCGCATCCTCGGATGAATCTATGACGTCGGCAGATTTCCGAAAGTTCTCCGCGGAGTATGAAGAGGAGTACAACTCCAAATCTGCAGAAGAAGGAGAAGCCATGGAGGAAGGATCCGGGGAACACTCTCCCAAAGCGCAGGATGACATGGACGTCGGAGATAATCCCGAAGTCCAGATGTCCGAAAGTACCGATCAGAGCTTGACTCTGGGAAACGGACCCAAAGCCGTCTTTGCTACCGGCGCTGCCAAGAAGGCAAAGAAGAAGAACAAGAAAAACAAGACCCCGACAAAAGACCGTCTGACAGAGGAGGTAATTGCCGAGGAATACGAGGAAGACTCGGATGGAGCACTTATCCCAGACGAGCCGAAAAAAGAAGCATCGGTGGATGGACACGTGATCACAGAAGGTGCGCGTAAACTCATCGATGCCGCATTAACCACACCTATCCCTACAGCTGCAGAACTTACTGCAGATGAGCTGGACAAAAGGGCCCAACCCCTAGAAGCGTGTCGTCAACAACTCCTCGATGAAGCCAAAAACATCGAGGTGGAGAAGAAACGCATGTCAACCAAGGAATACATGTCTCGGTTTCATCAGAAGACACAGAAGCGTCACACCAACGATGACCAATTTCCACATGTCCGTGCCGTCCTTTTTGGGGACGAGATGGGGAAGCCACAGAAAGACAGCAACGGAGATTGGGTATACCCAACCCCAGTACAGAATACTGTGGCAGCCCGAGATATTCTATCGGCTAATCCAGGACCAGAGGAGATCCGTTTGGGTATCAAGCTACTCAACAAGGGACTAGAGCAACAGAAGGTCGCCCTGTCCGGAAGTCAAAAACTGGTCTCGGATTCTGACCAATGTCGCAGAGATCCGGCATGGGCTGACATAAGATCCCATTACGTTCGGGCGCAGTACCATCACCCCGAACGCAGGGAAGACAATTATTCAAGAACCAGATCGTCGGGACAGCATCGTAGAGCTACACATAACTGGAGCAATGTCGCCCCAGCAGCAGAGAAAGACGCGATCGCTGCACTGAATCCGAGAAATCCTCCCCGACGAGAATTCAACGATCGAAAGGGAGAAGGAGAAACGTTGGGAGGAGGATCGTTAGAGAATGCCACCTCCTAGACATGAGAGCCGTCTGGCTGAGCCTCACCATGGTGGGAACGACGGACGAAGGAACGACGGAAACCATGCTGGAACAAGCCGGCAGGGGGCTTGTCGTAGTCAAGAACCTCCCCGGAACCGGAATAATGATGCTCCGGATGGAGACCGGCGATCAGCCGGAAACAATTCAGCTGCCCCACCCCCTCCACCAGGCAGTTATCACAACGGCCCCCAAGGAGGGCAAGGAGGACGACATGGCGGAGGAGGTGGTGACAGAAGCCGAAGTCTGGCTCCAAGGCACCGCAGCCACAGCTGACATTTGGGACGATCTCTATCTCCGAGTGATGCAAGGCACAGGATCAACTCCAACATAGAGGCTCGGCGCTATGAAAACGATGACGTGTGCGTGGGCCCAAAGTGCTTAGGACCATGCATTAGAGCTACAAAATTCCCGGAAGGATTTGCTATCTCAAGACATATCCAAGCCTACGACGGCACTGCTCGGCCAGACACCTGGTTACAGGACTTCTTCCAAGCTTGCTGCATCGCTAAAGGCGGAAACAGCCTGGTCGCAACCCGATATCTCCCACTTATGTTGCGGAAGACGGCACGATCATGGCTCAATGAACTTCTGGTAAACACCATTCATAACTGGTATGACTTGCAAAGTGCGTTCTTTTGGAATTTCGAAGGCATATATCGGAGGCCCTGTACGGTTGAGAACCTACAGCGTTGCACCCAGAAAGCCGGAGAAACTTGCCGGGATTACCTCGGATGATGGATCGACACCAAGAACTCCTGCGAAGGAGTAAATGATCAAACTGCGATTGAAGCTTTCATCGCAGGTCTTCCTATTGGTTTACTGCGCCATCACTTGAAGTGTGACAAAGGTTACTGATTTGGGAGAGATGATAGAAACAGCGAGAAAGTATGCAGATGCTGACGACGACGCAGAAGGATTACTCAACGTCCTGGCTGTGCCTCAGTCGGCAAAACAACCAAAGCAACAAGCTCAGAAGCGCAAAAATACCTCGGAAGAAAAACCCAACGCAGCCGACATTGCCAATAACCCATGTGTGAATCACTTGGACGCCAATGGGGGCTTGTCCCACACCAACGCTGAATGTCGTTTTAATGATGACATCAAGAGAGATGATACCACGGGCTACAAAGCTAAGCGGAAGAAGGGAAAGAAAAATCCCGAAAAAGACAAGGAGACCAAGGAAGATTCCGACATGGAGGAAGCTGATGCTTCAAATCCCAAGTCGGAAGGGAAGAAGACTTTTCCCACCAAGAAGGACACTTATGTCACCTTCCTCGGATCTCAACCATCAAAGGTCAAGAAAGCAGTTCTCCACGAGCTCAATGCAACAGTTCAGGCTGTCCCTCAATATCTGGATTGGTCGGAGGTGGCAATCACATTTGACCGTGCTGATCATCCACCTAAGCTACACAGGCGAGGGAAATATGCCTTAATCATCAATCCACTTATTGACGGTTATGGTTTCTCCAAGACCCTCATGGATTGTGGTAGCAACATCAATATTCTCTATGTCGAAACGCTACGCCGGATGAAGATCTCAGAAACACGGCTGAACCATAGCTCTATGATCTTTCATGGAGTTGTCCCGGGAAGGCAAGTAATTCCCTAGGAGAGATTACTTTGGATGTTACCTTTGGAACTCAAAAGAATTATCGAACGGAGGCACTTTCCTTCGAAGTGGTCCCGTTCAAGAGAGCATACCACGCTATATTCGGACGTCCGGCTTACTGGGCTTTTATGGCTCGTCCGTGTTACATTTACAATATCATGAAAATTTCAGGTCCCAACGGCGTGATCACCATCAGGGGAGACCCAAAGAAAGCGCGAGAGTGTGAAGATGGAAATGCCGCCTTTGCCGAAGCCATGCTGCACGCCCAGGAGTACCAGGAGATCAAGAAGAGCATAGATCCGTCCGAGATGCCCGCAACGAAGAAGGAGGTGACAAAGCCAAATCCGGAGTTCAAGGCATCAGAAGAGACGAAGACGACGCCGTTGAAGGATGATGACCCCTCCAAGGTGATCCAGATAGGCGTAGGCCTAAGTAGCGCATAGGAAAGTGCGCTCGTCAAGTTCCTCCAAGAAAATCAAGATATCTTCGCATGGCAGCCATCTGACATGACCGGAGTACCTAGGGAACTTGCCAAGCACTCTCTAAATGTAAACCCGAATGCTAAACCCGTCAAATAGTCCTTATGATGGTTTGGCGATGAAAAGCGTAAGGCAATAGCTAAGGAACTAGCACGAATCAAGTTAGCCGGATTCATAGAAGAGGTTATCCACACTGAGTGGTCGGCCAATCCTGTAATGGTCCCTAAAAAGGACAACACTGATTTAAGGATGTGTGTTGATTATACTGCCCTGAACAAGGCTTGTCCAGAAGATCCGTTCGCTCTGCCTAGAATTGATCAAGTCATCGATTCTATGGCAGGCTCAGAACTCCTCTGTTTTCTCGACGTATATTCCGGTTATCACCAAATCCTGATGAGGAATTTGACAAAGTAAAAACTTCATTCATAACCCCCTTCGGAACCTTCTGTTTTGTTACGATGCCTTTTGGGATAAAGAACGCATGAGCTACGTACCAGCGCACGATGCAGCGTTTCCTCCACGACCAACTCGGACGCAATATACATGCATACGTGGATGATATCGCGGTGATGTACAAAAAGAAGGAAACACTAATTTCCGACTTGGAGGAGACGTTCGCCAATCTACGAAAATACAACATCATGCTTAACCCAAATAAATGATTCTTTGGAATACCAGCCGGAAAATTGTTAGGTTTCATCGTGTCTCAAAGAGGCATAGAGGTGAACCGAGACAAAATAAAGGCTATACTCAATATTTCCAGGCCAACTCGCCTGAAGGACGTACAAAGACTAACTGGTTACATTGCTGCAGTCAGTCGATTTGTAAGCCGACTTGGTGAAAGAGCGGCACCATTGTATAAACTCCTGAAAAAGACCAAGGATTTTGTCTGGACCGACGAAGCTGAAGCTGCACTACAAGATCTGAAAAGCGTACTCTCATCTGCTCCTATCCTTGCAGCGCCGGAACCTCAGGAACCGATGTTGCTTTACATTGCTGCGACCAATAAATTTGTCAGTATCGTCTTGGTGGTGGAGAGACCAAAGGAAAATCAGGAACACCTGGTGCAGCGTCCGACGTACTTTGTTAGCGAGGTCCTGACAGAATCAAAGCAGCGGTATCCGCACTATCAAAAATTGGCTTATGGTGTTTTTCTAGCATCTCGTAAGTTACAACACTATTTTCACGAGCATCCAATTACCGTGGTGAGCAAGGCTCCCATGAGAGACATAATCAATAATAGTGACGCCACAGGACGCGTCGCCGAATGGGGAATAGAGCTCTCGGCTTTCGACATTGAGTATAAACCTCGGATAGCAATCAAATCCCAGATCCTTGCTCACTTTGTCGTTGATTGGACAGAGACGAAGGAGAACATGATCCTCCCTGAGTCAGAATATTGGACCCTCTTTTTCGATGGGTCTAAGGCTCGAGGGGGCTCGGGGGCTGGCGTGGTGCTCAAATCACCCCAAGGAGATAAACTTCTATACGTGCTGTAGATCCACTTCACAACGACAAACAACATTGCCGAGTATGAAGCACTGCTGCATGGAATCCAGATTGCTAAGGATATTCGCATCCGACGTTTGATGTGTTATGGAGATTCGGATCTTGTTGCTCAGCAATTATCGGATATTTGTAATACAAATAAACACATGGCAGCATATAAAGCTGTCGTGGATGATCTGTCTAAATCGTTCGAAGGGTTTGAAGTACAACACATCCCTCGAGCAGAAAATGAGGAAGCAGATGCACTATGTCGCATAGGCTCTGCGCGGAAAGAGGTCCCGATGGCGCTTTTTTAGAGCACCTCAAAGTCCCCTCGATAAAGGGAGTAGATGAGGAATATCTGACCAAATCCAACTCACCTTTGATAGCAGTTCTGGCTGTAATTCCCAGCTGGACTCAACCCTACCTCGATTATTTGGTGGATGGCAAATTATCCGAAGACGAGGTGCTGAGCCGGCAGATCATCCGATGAGCAAAAGTCTATATTATTGTTAAAGGTGAGCTCCATAAAAGGAGTGTTTCTAGGGTCTTTCAGCGCTGTGTATCTCCGGAAGAAGGAGTGGAAATCTTAAGGGAAATCCACGAAGGTGAGTGTGGTCACCACGCTATAGCCAAATCTTTAGTGGCAAAAGCTTTTAGACACGGATTTTTCTGGCTTACAGCTCAGGCAGATGCCGAACGATTAGTCAAGACGTGCAAAGGCTGCCAAAAGTACGCCAAGCAAGCTCATGTTTCGACTGATCAGCTGCGAACAATACCTATAACATGGCCCTTTGCGGTCTAGGGGCTTGATATGGTAGGACCATTTAAACGAGCTCCAAGTGGATTTACTCACCTCTTAGTGATGGTGGATAAATTCACCAAATGGATTGAGGCTAAACCTGTCACTAGTTGTGATGGAGAAATAGGCAAAAGATTTGTCAAGGATGTTATAATTCGGTATGGTTATCCGCATAGCATTATCAAGGACTATGAGAGTAACTTCTCTATGGGAGAATTGGCTGAATTCTGCGACGAGCAAAATATCCGGCTTGACATTGCGTCAGTCACACATCCACAGGCTAACGGACAAGTCGAAAGAGCTAATGGTTTAATCTTACAAGGCCTGAAACCGAGACTCGAAGCACCACTACGACGTGCTGCGGTGGCTTGGGCAGAGGAATTACCATCTGTAATTTGGAGTTTACGAACAACTCCGAACGTGTCAACAGGATACACACCTTTCTTCTTGGTCTATGGCGCAGAGGCAGTTCTTCCTAGTAATTTAATTCATACTTCTCCTAGAGTGGCCACGTATATCGAAGAGGATGCCGAGATTTCTCGACAAAATGATCTCGACTTAGTCGAAGAAGTTCGCGTCGTTGCTGAAATGAGATCTACAGCCTATCAGCAGAAGTTACGCAAGTATCATAGCCAGAGAGTCTGAAATAGATCTTTCAATAAAGGTGATTTGGTTCTCCGGCTTGTGCAACAAAGAAAGCACAAACTTTCCCCAGTATGGGAAGGGCCCTTTTTAGTTAGTCGAGTATTGCACAATGGATCATACTACTTAACTGACATGAGGCCAGTCAAAGAAAGACCTGCTACTAAGAAGAGAAAGAGAGCTAGAGGCAGTACAAATCCGGATGAGTTAGACAGACCGTGGAATATTGCTCAGCTACGTCCCTTTTATTCTTAGTTTATCCTTCTTTGTAATCATATACATGTACATGTTCTTTGAGAAATAAAAGTCTTGGTTACCTCAAGTTTTTTGAGAAGTTTTTACCATCTTATTTCCAAATGATCATGTTATAATCGAAAATCCTAGAATGCTTGAAAGTACTTTATGCTCATGTTCGTTCTGGTTCAGATTTCCGATTCTAAAACTGCTACCTTCGGGTATAACTCTAAAATTTCTAGTCTTTGCTTTGGTTATTTGTCTGATTGCTGGATGCGGGTATTTTCCGAGTAGTGAATTGTTGGTACTAGAAGCCGGCTTTGTTTCCGAGTTTAAACTGGTTTAGCAAGTGAGCTCCGTTGCTCGGGAAAGTTTTCGGCTGAAGGTTTAGCCGGCTCACGAAAAGGACGAGGCGGAAAGCCAGATAAACGATAAGTAGAGACGAAAAAATTCAAGTGCTTATGAAAATATTTCAAACACACAAAAAAGCCAAAAGTGCTGAATAGATCACAAACTTGGCACTAGCAAAATCAATAGTACTTAATATTAACAAACGCATCATGTTCTTTCCGGAATAATACATAATTTTCTGGTCTATGATGTAGGAGGAGATGAAGGAGCTGCCGGCTCGCTGGTTACTCCGCCTTGATATCGTTCCGAGATGTCCGGATCTGAGGTAGTCCGTTCATCGTCGGAAACTTCTTCGGTTTCTTCTGGAGGAGGTGGCGGAGTAGCTACGCGGTTGAAGAAGGGGATCTTGTAGCTGGTCAGATCAGCTACGTGACACCCGTATCCGGTGCAGGAGTGCATGATGGCTTGAAGGTCCTGCTCCTGGCCGTCTTCGTCTACCTTGCAGTACCCTCTGGTCACTTGCCATATCTCCATGTTTCCATGGTGGCGCATGACCATGGTGAGGGCGTTCTGCGCAGCAGTCCGTGCGTAGGACATATTCCAGTCCCGAATAAGCCGCGACATCTCCTTGGCCTTGTCCCGCACCTAAAAATCCGACATGCTTGGCATGTCTGGAATCCTGAGAGACTCGCCAATGTCCTCAAGGGACTGACAGAAGTCATGTAGAAGATCACCGACTTGGGTAAGCCGGTGGGTGCGGGTCTCGGAGGAGGAAGAGTCTGTCAAGTTCAGAGGACCTATACACAAAACAAGTCAAGAAAAATCCGACATTGTTGAAAGTCGAAGAAATGATAAGTCAGACAGATGGAACGTACCAAGAATGACGTCGTCAATCTTGGTCTTCTCCTCCCGGAGACTCTGGAGTTCAGCCCGGAGCGCCTGGGAGATGTCCTTCTCTCTGCCAAGCTCATTCTTGAGGTCCGAGATAATTTTATCTTGAGCAGCGATCTTGCAATCACGCTCTTCAGTGGCCATGGAGGAGGATTCCAGGACTTGAGCTATGCTCCTTTCATGATCCGCCTTGAGCTTATCCAGCTCTTGGCGAAGTCCCTTGTTCTCCACCACTAGGGTCTTGAGGTTCTCGGCCTCTTCAATCATAGCGATGGATTGTTTCACCAGCGCTGATAGTCAAAAAAGAACAACAGTTCAGAAAAAGTTCGACATTGAAAAAGCAAAAGACAAGGTTTGAATCTCGGAATGTTTACCTTCGGCTTCATCCTTGGCCACTTTAAGTTCAGCATTTTTAAGCCAGAGAGCCTTGATCTCTCTCCGCTTATTGCAGACATTGGTCAGTAATTCCTGGTTATAGGAACATACTTTCTGTAAGTCAGAATACCCAAAGTCAGAAAGCTACTTAAGACTCGGGCTAATATTTTTTGCTAAATATCAGCACGAGCCTTGGGGGCTACACTAGTTCGTTCTTTGGCATCCTAATGAAAGCATAAACCCGGATTTTGTATCCTACTTCATGCTTGGGGGCTAGAGGATATGATATAGCATAATGTAAAAACAAGAGTTGGAATTCCGACTTACATATTGCTCGCGGGTGAGTTTATCTAAACCCGTGTTCACTTCAACTGCCACCTTCTTGGCAAGAGTAAGAGGGATCACTGGGGCTGTTGGAAGCTCGCCAACCCTAATCCTCTCGTCGTGAAGGCAGACTTGAGCGAGAAGGTCGGAGAACTTGACGTCCTCTGCTTCTTGCGCTTCCCCTTCGGGGGATAAATGGCTTTTGTCTAGGACTTGCCTGGCTAGCCGCTGGATTTCCTCTGCAGATTTCCGGGGCAGGCCAAACTTGGCAAGTCCCGGATTACTGATGAGGTTGTCGGCGAAGACTTCAGCCGAGGGATCATTACTCGAAGAGGGTTCACCCTTATCTTGATCTGACGCACCCATAGTGACGTCAGTTTGCGACCCAAGGATCGCAGGCTCTGTTGGAGGAGCTGGATCTTCTGCAACCACCGGAGAAGGAATGATCGCCGGAGTTGTAGAAGGTTGAGGGGCAGGAGTTGGCGGAGCCACGGCAGGGGAAGCTATGGTGAGCTTCGTCTGTCACAGGGGCTTCGAAGGAATCCCTTTCCCCTTACCCTTGATGAGAGGCTTTGCTCTAAGAATGTAGTAAAGTCGGAAACATTACATCTCAGAAAGAAATTCGAGAAAGGTACAAAGGCGGAAATTGTGAATGAAAGTTACCTCTTCACAACAGGCACTTCCTTTGTGCCAACAGCCACTGTCGGAGCTTTGCGCTTCTTGAGCGCAAGGTCCAGCAATGGGACCACTTCTGTCTCCTGAGACAACTCAGGAGGATATCCTTCGAGCGGAGCAAGCTCCGACTCGGGGAGGTCAGCAAGCTGAAAACAAGGAAGCATATCAATATTGTAGTATAACTTGAAGATTGAAACACATAAAAGGTGTATTGATGGAGGCTTACCGGAACCACGGGGTTTTCCGCCGTGTACATATCCAGAGAAATCTCTAGAATTCTCCTCTCGATCCGCTCCTTGATCAGCCACTTGATCTGGCTGATGTAGCCTTAAGTGGTGTAGGATTTGGGGCTAATGCAGAGGGAGTCTTTTCTGGATGACCTGATGGAGTGCATCAGTCTATCCCCGTGGTACTGAAGTGGCTGGATCCGACGTGAGACCCAGCACTGGACCAAGTCGGATCCCTTCAGACCCCTGTGCTTGATCAAATATTCGATCCGCCTCTTAGCGAGGATCAGATTATCGGTGAGAGCCGGAGCAGCCTCGTCCCAGGAAGGCTGGGCCGTGGCGGCTCTGTCGACAAAAGCCGGCAAAGCAGTAGCTTTGCCGGGAGCCGGAATATCCCTATGGTAGAAAAAGGTGGATGGCCATTGTTTGACCGAGTCACTGGCAGAAATGTTGGGATATTCCTGGTCACGTCTAAGTGAAAATCTAATAGTGCTGGTGATGTAAGGAACACCGGCAGTGATGGAATTTCTCCAGACATGAAAGTAATACCGGAAGAGAAGCAAACTCGGCCTAATGCCGAGAAAGCCCTCGCAAAGTGATGCATACGCACTCATCTCTAAGAGAGAGTTGGGAGGAAGATTGTGGAGTTGAACTCCGTAATGATCTATCACCTCGGAGAAGAACTCCGAGGGAGGAAAAGACAGACCTCGGTCGAGATGGGTGCTAAAGTGGACCCGCTCGCCGTCGTGCGGGTTGGGGACGGTTTCGCCGGAGCCGCTCCGCCAGTCGCCGGCGGCGAGAAGCCCCTCCTTCTCCATGTTCTTGAGGCCGTCCTCGTCAAGGGCGCAGGGGATCCAGATTCCCTGGAAGCTTTCTTTCTCCGCTGCTGCTTCCGCCGTTGCCGCCGCCGCTGCTGCCGCCAAACCGGAGGAAGAAGATGATGAAGCCATTTCTCTGGTGAGAAGATGACCTGAAAGTGGCAGCGCTGGGAGTTCTGTGGAGGAAGGATGAAGGAGCTTTGTCCGCGCAGGAGGATTGGGAGGAAAGGAAACGGCAAAGGACTGGTGGAAAGGAGAAGGAGAAATCCAAACCCCTTCTATCCACCTAACTGCGCCAAGATTCATGCAAATGCTACAGTGTAACCGCCACGTGTCGTGGAAAGAACTGGGAAGGACCCGCGCGATGATTGTGTCTCCTCGATCTCCACGTACGCATTGAAACGGCGCCTCGGTTCCACGAACCACGGACCCACCAATGGTCGTGCTGACGGCACGCCTGTCAGATGACGTGACTTGACCATGCTTGTGTTAGGTGGCGTTAGAAACCAAGTTCCGGCTTAGTTTAAAATCGAGCTAGAAAATCCTAGTAACTTGTTGATAGGTTCGACTTACTTTTAAGACCCGGATCGTATTTTTTGTTGTGAAGTTTCAGGAACCCTTCAAGATTCTGCAAGCCGAAGATCAAGCTAGACGATGATAAATCCGACTTTGGATCTTGGAGGCCTCCAGGGGCTGCTGTTGGGGATATACTTTCCGCGTATCCTCACAGTTCCTCACTGACCAGGGTGGCCCACTTCGGGTTAGAGCTTTGCTTCACGGGCGGCCCAGTCAAGGAGAGAAGACAGAGTCCAATCCGGCTACGGGAAGGCCTAGAAGACTTACTGACTTAGGCCCATAATGTTACTTGTAGTTCAAGATGTACTCTATAACTAACTCTTAGTCATAGCCGGATTGATCTCTCCTGTAAACCATAGGCCGGATATCTATATAAGCCTGCCTAGGGAGAGGCTTTAGGGCAACACAATAGTCTACAACCTCAACACGCATAGGCGATACCCTTGTAACCCATATTCCGGCTCTGCTGTATTACTGGATTGCTAGCAGGAGTAGGATTCGTCCAAAGCCAGCGGATTCGAACCTGGGTAAACTTGTGTGCTCACACCCCTCTCTTCCGCACGCCTCGAGGACCCCCTCATGGCGTACTTGTCCTCAATCCGACGAAGGGGAAGCAGATGTTGATCAACTAGATCAACTGACAGAGGCAGCTCCTGAGCATCTAGATCAACTTGGAGAGGGGGGAGGAGAGAAAAAGCACAAGCTACATGAAATAGGTTTCATTTCTAGTACTACCACTATGCCAGATGACAAGGTATATCTGTAGAACGACAAATGTTCAGGTTGTGTGTCTTTGATGTTTGTCTATAAACGTATTTGTTAATCTACTAATTACAGAAGAAGATGACCGAAGAGGACTTTGATGGTAATGATGATGACCTGTTCATTGATGAGCTTGTACCTGAGGCTGTGGATCGGGTACACTACGTCTAGATGGATTTGATGTAGGGCTTGTGATCATCAGGGGTGTACTTTTGGTGTAGTTCATGACCACTAACCCAGCTACAAAACTCTTGGGGTGTTGAGTTATCCCATGATTGGTTCGCTACTGTCGTAGTTCTGTAATATGGAGCTACCTTATTATGATTTCTAGGCCTTTGTTAGCAGAATGTAATTGGAAATTATTCCGTATATTAGTATATACAGAGTATATGTGTGTTTGTCTGTGTTTCTAGTCTGAAATCCGAGCTTATCATTTTATCGGTTCCTAAACTGTTTTTGAGGCCCCAGTGCTGGTGCCCTATGCTGCAACTACCACCGTCTTTTCCACTGCTCCGTGAGACGAATCAGCAGAAGGATAATAAGTTGGGACCAATTTTATTCAAAGAGGGGCAATTTTCTCTATCCTTGGAGAGGAACCCGGGAGAACTAGTACTGGTACCAAGGGAAGGAGGATATTGGTTCGGTCAATTATCTCACCCACTTGATGTGGGACCTGCTTTAACTCACCCATGACATGGGTCCCGCCTGAAACAGCTGTAGGCCATCACGTGATAGCTGGGATCAAAAATTCGGGATTCTCCTGGCAAAATGTTCCCGCCACTGCCACTTAAAAATACTATAGAAAAAAGTGTACTGCCCAACCCTACTACTGCTAGTACTACTACTCCCCTGCCCATGCCTTTCTACCAACGACAAGACAAGAAACCATCACTAGCTAGCTCACGTCCAGCAAGCAACTGTTGGAACTGGTGCAACCTCCGATTGGGGAGTTCTTGTTGAAATAGATGGGTGTATTTGCTCACCTTGAAATCTGAGTTTGCTTAATTTTCTTCCGATTGGGCCATTGGAGGTACTATTAATACTAGGAGTAGTAGTATTCGGTATGCTTTGATTGTGGAGTTCTTGCTTATTGCTCACCTCGGAATCACCTAATCAGGATATTTTTCCTCTTCTCTAATCGATTGGGTCATTTGGGTGGGGTGGGGGTGGTGGTGGGGATGGGGGTGGGGTGGGGGGAGGTGGTACTGATTTCGTATGGATTCCGGATCAGGGCATGGTCACTGCTGTTCCGATTGGGGCATTTGGTCGGATTCAATTTTTGTGTTCTTCACTTCTGTAACCTTTAGTTGCTACTCGTAATGCGCAATGGATTTTGCGTCAGATTCTGTATGGAGAACTATGGGTCAGTGGCGCACACGACCACTACGGACAGGGATGGTCCCGTCAGTTCCCTTAAAAGTTGCCTAAAAAAGGTAATGTAGCAGTATATTCGTTGTGTTCTTCCATTCTCTCCAATGCTGAAAGTGGTTGGCTGCAACCTGGATGTATCCCTGTGCTAAAAGTTGTCTTTGTTTGCATCCTGTTTTCGTGGAAGCCTATGTGACACCATCTCTTCATCATTTACTATAGCACAGTGGTACATACCTGTGACCGTGCAGTGCTCCAGGTGCGGCAAACAGGATGGTACCCCCACATGCCGCAGGATCCGGCGAGTACCACTACTCACCAGAAAACAAGCGTAAGGCCACCGACCAGCTGGGAGGGCCCAGCTTAAAGAGAAAGGTATTTGTTCTTAATACCCTTATTACCTTGGTGCAGAAAGATTTAAGTATTACCGCTTGGTGTGATGCATTCTTATCATATGTTCAGAAACATATGCGTGATTTTATTAATTCTAGCACTTTGTTTATGTGAATCCAGATCTGGATCTGTCAGACTGTCTCATACAGTCAGTATATGACTACTATGTACTGTACTCCCTCCGTCCCAAGGCTTAGGCATATACTGTATTTTTTGAAAAGTCAAGTGACGGAAAGTTTGAACAAAGTTTACATAGTATTGAATTGTTGAGCTCTGTTGCTATTTATGCAGATTGAAGGTGCTGCTGCGGACTGAGGCTGCTGTAGGGGCTAGTAGATTTCTGATGCCCGCACCAAAAGAGGACTTCCTCTACACAATGAGGAAGCGCCAACACAGTACCCAGGTGGGCAGTGACCTCTCTAAGAAGTGGGTATAATTTGGAAATCCACAATTTCACATGTTATGATTTTCCATGTTATTTTTATCAGCTAGTACTATATGTTTACGCTCATTAGAAGTTCACAAAAATAAAATCTGTTTGCTTTACAGGCAATGGTTTTTCTTATATTATTAGATTTACTTGCTCTTTACATAATTTAACCTTTCCACTTAATTTCAATCAATACCACGCACCAGCTGCTCAGCCCTTTCTGCTACCCTCCTCTTGTCAAGCTTGTGGATTGAAAGGGGGGCCCTTTATGCCATTCCAAAGGCAGAGAGATAAAAAATGGTGCATGGCCACCCTTCGCAAAAGGTACCCATGGTATCAGGTATGGATTCCAAGTGGTCTAGACCGACTTGATGTATGATCTTGTATCTCACTTTTTTTGCTGTCGCCTTACTTCTCTATCAATTTTCTCATGAAGGCTATCTCTTGTGTCGCTCGCCCCATTATAAACAAGATGTTCGGAAACGACAAGTTTCTAACTCTGTATGGCAAGGGCCCTAAAGGCATGTGGCAACTATATGATGTGGATGTCTCCCAGACAATGGACACCACCTATTTGGGTGGCCGAGGTTGGTCCAAGTATGTCCGTGAGAATGGCCTGAAGCAGGGGGACGAGGTAACATTTGATTTTAGCAAGCCTGGGCAGATACTTGCACGCCATCGTACACCTGTTGACCGAAGGACCAAGAACAAAGGTAGTACTAATTAATTTGATTCTATACTCATCACAACCTCTAATGATTTTCTTGTGACTAACTGTTCTGCACCATTGTCTTTACTCATCATATGATCGTGACCACTTCTGCAGTCCGCTTCCCCTTATGTACCACCCAGAAGGGTGCCAGCATCTAGCTGTTGGCACCATCACCAACACTGGCCCCAGTTCCTGAAATGGCACCTGTTGACCTCAGTAGGAGAAAGAATAGATGTAGTAACTTAATTTGCTTGTATACTCTCATCTCTATCTAGGAGTTACTATTGTATAAGGAACCATTTTGCTTGTCCACATCTCATATGCCTCTTTGACCACTCTTACAGTCCCCTTACCTACCCCTCAGAAGGTAACCAGCACCAAGCTGCTAGCACCCCCAACGGCACTGGCCCTAGTTCCTGCTCCAGCACATGTTGACCTAAGTAGAAAGAATGGAGGTAGAAACTTAATTTGCTTGAATACTCATCATATCCTCTGATCACTGTCTTGTGAGTAACTATTGTATAAGAGACCATTTTTCTTGTACACACTACAAGAAAAGTTTCCTTCTGCAACGAATTGGCCCGACGGTCGTCATAGAAGGTGCGTCTTCCGTGACAAAATTCTCGGCTCGGCCGTGGTCGATGGAATTTTTTTCTGGTTTCGCGGCCCTCTACTACGACATATCTGCTAAAAACATGGAGGAATCTTTGCCAGCGCGTGGCAGAAGTAAAATTTTTGTTTCCTCGCGTGATGTTGACTCGCCGAAGTCTTTTGAGGTGCGTGGGTCCCGGACGTCAGTGTCTCTAGCAGACCATACTTTTCGGTCGTGCCTCCCTGATTTGAACTCGATAACGTAGCTCGAGGCATCTGCCGTTTAGTCAGGCTGCTAGGTCCCACATGTCAGTCTCTCATTAGAAGGATCGGGTGTATGATGGAATTTTTTCCTTGGCTCGCGCTACCCTGTTCCGAGTTGATAGCGCTGCTCGACGCATCTACCGTTTAACCAACCTCCTAAACCCCACATGTCATCCTCTTATTAGAAGAAACGTGTGTATGATGGATTTTTTTCCTTGGCTCGCGCTACCCTGTTCCGAAGTTGATAACGCTATTTGATGCATCTACCGTTTAATCATGATGATGGGTCCCACATGTCATCCTCTCATTAGAAGAAACGTGTGTATGATGGAATTTTTTCCTTCTCTAGCGCTACCCCGTTCCGAGTTGATAGCGCTGCTCAAGGCATCTACCGTTTAACCAACCTCCTGAGGCCCACATGTCATCCTCTCATTAGAAGAAACATGTGTATGATGGATATTTTTTTCCTTGGCTCGCCTACCCTGTTCCGAACTTGATAGCGTTGTTCGATGCATCTACCATTTAATCACGATGCTGGGCCCCACATATCATCCTCTCATTAGAAGAAAGGTGTGTATGATGGATTTTTACCCTCTGTCACGCCTTCGTGTTCCGAACTTGATATCGTTGCTCGCTACATCAGTCGTTTATTTGGGATGGTGGGTCCCTTATGTCAGCCTCACATTAGAAGAATCATCGGTATGATGGATTTTTTTCTTCTCTAGCGCTACCCTGTTCCGAACTAGATAGCGTTGCTCGACGAATCTGCCGTTTACTCACGCTGCTGGGTCCCCCATTTCAGCCTCTCATTACAAAAAACATGTGCATGCTGAACTTTTTTCTCGCTCGTGCCTCCCTGTTTCGAACTGGCAACGTTGCTCGATGTAGCATCTGTATAAGGTCGCGCTGTTGGGTCCCACATTTCAGCCTCTTATTAAAAGAAACGTGTACATGCTGAACTTTTTTCTCGGTCGTGCCTCCCTGTTTCGAACTAGCAACGTTGCTCGATGCAGCATCTGTATAAGGTCGCACTGCTGGGTCCCACATATCAGCCTCTCTGCAAATGAAACATGCGTATGATGGACTTTTTTTGGCCATGTCTGCTGTTTTGACCTTGGAAACTTGCTGGGTCCCAGATGTCAACCACCTCTGTGCAGGAAATGTGTCTATGCTGGGTTCCAGATGACAGCCCCTCTATTTGAAAGAAACATGTGTATGTTGGACTGTTTTTTTGGGTCCTAGATATCAGCCTCACAGTACAAAAAATTCTCAGAAAGGCCGAATTAAAAAGATTCTGGGCTAACTCAGGGCGGATGCCCTATTCGTCATGGTTTATATTCCATGGGCTCACTCCTAAATTGAACGGGCTACGGTCGGTGGCCACAAGACCACGAAAAGGCCGAATTAAAAGGTATTGTGCTATGCTTGGGTTGATAGGCTAATTTCATGGGCTATGCTTGGGCCTACTGGGTCTGACATGTTAGCTTCTCTGTAAGTGCAACATGTGTATGATAGATTTTTTTTCCGGCCGCGTCCGCTGTTTTCACCATGGCAGCCATGTATGGTCTTACTGCTAGGGCCCTTATGTGAGTCTCTCTAGCATGTTCTAGCTTGTGGGTCCCTGATGTAGCCTTGCATGTTCTGTCTGGTGGCTCCGTGATGCGAGCTTCTCAGTACAAGTATTTAAACTTTTTTTTCGAACCCACCCTCAAAACAAACTCCAGGGACGCTACATGCTGGTGGGTTCGTGATGTCAGCCTCTCCGTAATGCGATATTTCTAGGAGAAAAAAATGTAAACCCAAGATACACACACACACAAAGGCGATTTGAACAAAAGACCTTCAAATCAAATAAACGTAAACTGAGTGCCAAATACAACAAAGATATTTATAGAAAAAATATCATTAAACTTTTATTAATACTACAACTTCTGTATTAGTCTTTTTAAAATATCTTGTGTGTCTATGTTTATCTCTTTTAAAATACAAAAGGGCAGCGCTCCTGGCATCTCAATTTATAAAATGCCACATAATGGGGTATTTTCTTAAAAACATGGGTAGGCAGAGTTTTTTATTATGAGAGGTGGGGGGGGGGGGGGGGGGGCAATGCCCAAAAGTCCAAATTAAAAAGAGTTTGGCTATTGCTCTACGTGGGTTATATTCCATGGGATATGCTCCATGGGCAGTCCGCTGACCCGTAAAAGGCCGAACTAATATGTTCTCGGCTATGCTCCATGGACTCCTTTCTAAAATTTTGCTGGGCTGTGGTCAGCAGTACCTGACCCCTAAAAGACTGAATTAAAATGTTCTAGGATAAAGAGGGGCCGAATGAGCTACTACCTCCGATCCAAATTAATATTCTCGGATTTGGCTAGATTCGAACGTATCTAGCACTAAAACATGACTAGATATGTCAGAATCTAGACAAATGTAAGAACATTAATTTAGATCGGAGGGAGTGCTAGATTTCTTCTCCTGGTTAATAAAAATGCATTGTGATGTGCTCTGCCGGATTCGAAACAAAGACCTCAGCGAGGGCGGGGGAAAAGCAATAATTCTTTTTGGCAGATATTCATGTCAAACTTCAGCAGTACAGAATAAGGTAGAAAATTTATCAACAGATTCGAAGTTAATATTCAGGAGCACTTGACCAATTCAACAACATTTCAAAAGTGTCCAATGCAGCAATACAGACAATAAAATACAATACCAGTACATCAGTATTAGTTGCACAAATGCTTTAGTAATAGCAACGATAGAACAATCGAGAGATTCAATAGCTTTCCTGCTTGAAATTCAATAGCAGTATAGAGAGAATCAGTCCTTGTTCCAGCTAAAAAAACCTTGGCCCATGACCAGTTTGGCCTGTTATCCTAATACAGTCAATCATTGGAGCAAGCAAAACTGACATCAATGCAAAGCCTGGTCAAGATTATGAGTTTATGACAATGCCAAGTTACAAAAGAAAAGCAAGACCATCTACTGCACTTGATTTAAACAAGTAGCAGTTCATCAGTATTAGTTCTATAAAATGCCAAGTTCCAAAAGAAAAGCAAGACCATGTACTGCATTTGGTCTAAACAAGTAGCAGTACATCAATATTAGTTCTATAAAATGCCAAGTTCCAAAAGAAAAGCAAGACAATCTGCTGCACTTGATCTAAACAAGTACACGTACATCACAGTTAGTTCTACAAAATATTGTATTGTACGTACTAATAGTAACAACAGGAAAATTTGATAAATTCAGTAGCATTTAAAAGATTCAGCAGTACAGAATATGACCAAAAAAATATCGACAAATTCCTAGCTCATATTTAGCAGCACTTGACAGATTCCCAGTTTATATTCAGCAACACTTGATAGATTCAGCAACATTTCAAACTGACTGAATTAGCAGTACACAGACAATAATTGATAGATTCAGCAATGCACACATTGAAATTCAATAGATGTAGCTAGGCTTGATTCAAAAGTAAAGCGAGACCATACTCTACACTTCATCGGTCGATCTGAACAAGCACTAGTACATAGTTATTATTGCAAAATAGATTAGTAGAGGAAGAACTCCATAGAAAATACTCAGAACTACCTTAAGCTAGGAACCACATCTCCCAAAATGATAAGTACCAGTACATACAGTAGGTATTACTACAAAATACATTAGCAGTAGTTGAACTCAATAAAAATACTCCTAAGAACAACTACTAAGAACAGGTAGTAAGTCTTTCCTGCAGTTCAAATACTCCAATGAACATTAAGATGTGTTTATCTCACTCATGAATCATGTTAATCCGAAGATAGTATTCCAGGGTGAACATCGACGGTTGACGAGCGACCAGGTGTGACATCGGCACTGGCAGGAGCAATCGCAGCTCTTCGAATGGAATGCCGTTGGGCGACGCGGTGCTCTCCGGCACGCATAGCCCGAATTTTTTTTATCTTTCTCCCCTCAATCAAAGTCGAAAAAACTTCACCATGTACCGCGGTGACAAGCACGCCGCCGACCTAACACATACGACGGATATGACGTGTAGTGTTTGGTGCGTGTCAAATCGCACCGCGAACACAGTACCATCATCTCCGGATCCGATGATATCTACTATCCACAGGCTTGTCGTCGGCAGAGGCTTAGAGGAGTACCTGCTTGTTTTGCCATAGCGGAAACTGCGCACCCTCATCGAGTGAGCTTCATAGAGGTGGGCGAGGAGCGTCGCCGGCGAGGCGGCAAAAATGCAGGCATCCTCCATGCAGTTGCAAGGGCCGTACACGCACGCAATCTTGTGGTTGTGGACCTGACGGTACACGACCAATGTCCCGCAACCGTCGTTGGGGCATATTCTACCTTTTCCACTAATAACTCGGAGGTTCAACTCCTTGGAGGATGCGGCCAGCCAGACGGCGCTGGTAGTGTCCATACGCATAGCAATCTCGTCGACCACGTTGGCGCCGACGTTGCTCCATCTGCCGTACCACCTGTTGGGCCCCGAATCCGCCATCGCGTCCCGATGGTTTGGGGGTGAGGCGGATCAATCTATGACTGTTGGGAGGTTT
Organism: Avena eriantha; assembly: GCA_910589775.1. NCBI lineage: Eukaryota > Viridiplantae > Streptophyta > Magnoliopsida > Poales > Poaceae > Avena > Avena eriantha. The sequence continues at coordinate 172,909,407 of OU342741.1, read as the reverse complement.
TGGAGGAGAGGGGTGGCGGCCTGGAAGGACCAATGCTGCGGCGAGATGGCGAGGAAAATGAGTGATGCATGTGTTGGATACGATACCAAATACTGCCGGAGATGGGGAAGACGGTATGGCTCTTTGAACGAGGAGTTTTTGCGTGTTCCTTCATCGGTCTTCTGCTGCAGGGCGTAGCTGCATCGAGGAGACTTTAATTATTAGCTAGCTAGTGTATCACGCCAATGATATCTAGTACTACTTTAGTACTAGCATCGAGGAAACTTTACTAGTACTGTAATTAGCTAGCTAGTCTAGAACACCAACGTTGTCTAGGGGTGTGTTTGGCTTTGGAATGTAGTAGCATGGAATGGAATGGTTCCATTCTCTAGGCACGGAACGGTTCCATCCCAGTGTTCGGTTCAGCCAAAAGTGAGGAACGGAATGGTTATATTTTGTTCGGTTGGATGGAATGCAATGTCTAGTATTGGGTTCAGCCCACCTCATTCATACCTATGGTGAGGATATCTCCTAGATGTCACACAAACTAAGAAAAAATTCAGCAGCATATTGTTTGTATTTTAAGCAGTAAGAAGAACAAATATATTTGATCAAGCATATATCATAGATTTGATCAAGCAATCATCAAAACTTGCAATATTTGGTCCAAATTAAAGTGGACAGGGCACATAGATGAGGATATCTCATTGTTGTTTGCTTGCCCCGCCGTCGCCGCTTGCCCTGCCACCGCTGCTGCTTGCATTAGAGAGAGGGAGAGGCATGGGAGAGACGAGGGAGGGCTGCCGGGGAGGGAGTGGGAGCAGGGCACCGCCGTCGGTAGCGAGAGAGAGGAGGGAGGCGTGGATAGGGTTGCAGGGTGGGTGGTTGATACATTGCAAATATATCTATAATTTTTGATGTTCCATGCTTGGTTTTATCTACTTTCTTGTGTTTTGTCCACACTTTGGAGTACTTTTCATATGATTTCTTGGACTAACCTATTAACAAGAACCACAGTGCCAGCTGCCTGTTTTCTGCTGTTTTTGGTTCCAGGAAAGTCAGAAAATGAATATTCTCGGAATTGGACGGGACAAAAGCCAAAGTGCCTATTTTTCCGGAAGTCATCAGATGCCAGAATATGAGACGGAGAAGGGCTGGGGGCCGGCCACACCACCTGGCCGCGCGGCCAGGCCTGGCCCATGCCAGGGGGTGGTCTAGACGACCCCAGCACCCCCTCGGCCTCTCCTTCTGCCTATAAAATGCCCTCGGGACGAAAACCCTAAGTACCCAATCAAAAATCTACGAAAGAGTCTGTAGCCGCCGTCATCTCCATCCCTAGATCAGGAGGGATCTGAAGCTCTTCCTGGCACCCTGCCGGAGAGGGGAATTCAACCCGGAGGCCTTCTTCATCACCATGCAAGCCTCCGGTGTGATGCGTGAGTAGTTCATCTTTGGACTACGGATCCATGTAGTAGCTAAATGGCTGGTTCTCCTCCTTTGTGCTTTCATGTTTAGATCTTGTGAGCTCCGTTCATGATCAAGATCATCTATTTGTAATTCTGCATGTTGTGTTTGCGGGGATCCGATGGATATTGAGATGCTATTTCAGATTGATTATTGATTCTATCATGTCTTTGTTATTTGTGATCTTGCATGCTTTACGTTGTTAGTAGCTATCTTGGCCAAGTAGATGCTAGCAACTCCAAGGGTTAGTATTTATGCTCGATAGTGGGTTCATGCCTCTGGTAATCTGGGGAAGTGACAGAAATCTCTAAGGTACCAGATGTGCTGTTGCTACTAGGGAGAAAACAACAATCCTTTGTTCATAGAACAATCATATTGTTTACATTACATGCAATTCGTAAAGCAATAATCTGTTGCTTGCAACTTAATACTGGAGGGGGTTTGGATGATAACCTGAAGGTGGATTATTAGTCATAGATGCAGTTGGATGGCGGTCTATGTATAATGTTGTAATGCCCAATCAAGTTCCAAAGGAGTCAAGATGATTAGTATATGCCTGTATTGCTTTCTCGATGTTTGTCAATTGCCCCGCTGTAATTTGTTCACCTAGCATGTTATCTATCTTAAGGAGAGCCACCACTAGTGAACTATGGATCCCGATCCTTTTCTTTTACATACAATCTATAAACTGTTTACTGCTTTGTGTTTACTTTCTACAAACTATTACTTCCTTCCATTCGATATGTTTAATCCTTTGTTTTCAGCAAAACCGGTGAGATTGACAACCTCATCGCAAGTTGGGGACAGAGTTCTGTGGTTGTGTTGTGTAGGTCTCCACGTTGCTGCTGGCACCGGTAGTGCGCCCTGCCAACATTCAGCTAGCTACACCTTTGGGGTGTTTCCTTTCTCCTACTGGATTGATAACCTTGGTTTCGTACGGAGGGAAAACTTGCTGTTGTGCTCATCATACCTTCCTCTTAGTGTTCCCCAACAAGATCGATATATTTTGGGCCATCAAGCATATTTTCTGGTGCCGTTGCCAGGGAGTCAAGGACATCTTCACAAGAGGAGTCCCTCATAACCAATCTCTTTACTTTGTTATTTTTGTTTTGCTTTTTTTCTTTTTGCTTTGTTTGCTTGTTTCTTTATCAAAAACACAAAAAAAATTAGTTTTACTAGTTTGCTTTCTTATTTGAAAACACAAAGGAATGACTACTCTTGAAAACACTAAGTTGTGTGACTTCACTAGCACCAACAACAATTATTTTACGAGCACACCTATTGCTCCACCTGTTCCTGAAGATACTTTCTTTGAGATAAAACCTGCTTTGCTCAATCTTGTTATGAGAGAACAATTTTCTGGTATTGGTAATGAAGATGCTGCTACCCATCTAAATAACTTTGTTGAACTTTGTGAGATGCAAAAGCATAGGGATGTAGATGGTGATATTATTAAGCTAAAATTGTTTCCTTTCTCTTTGAGAGGAAAAGATAAAGAATGATTGAATTCATTAACTAAGAATAGTATTGATTCTTGGACTAAATGCAAAGATGCTTTCATTGGAAAATACTATCCTCTTGCTAAGATTATATCTATGAGAAGTGAAATAATGAAGTTTAAACAATCTGATAATGAACATGTTGCTCAATTTTGGGAAAGAATGAAATCTTTGGTAAAGAATTGTCCCACTCATGGACTGACTGCTTGGATGATCATCCAAACTTTTTATGCAGGATTGAAATATTCTTCAAGGAACCTACTAGATTCAGCTGCTGGAGGTACCTTTATGACCATCACCTTGGGTGCTGCAACAAAACTTCTAGACAATATGATGGTTAATTATTCTGAATGGCATACTGAGAGAGCTCCACAAGGTAGGAAGGTAAATTCTGTTGAGGAAACTTCCTCCTTGAGTGATAAGATTGATATTATTATGTCTATGCTTGTGAATGGGAAAGCCCATATTGATCCAAATAATGTTCCTTTAGCCTATTTGGTTGCTCAAGAAGAGCAAGTTGATGTGAACTTCATAAGAATTAACAACTTTGGCAACAATGCTTATGGTAATAATGCTTATAGGAACAATTTTGGTAACAACAATTATAAGCCATATCCTCCCAACAATGGTAATGCTTATGGAAATTCTTACAACAATAATAAGAGTGCTCCATCTGAACTTGAAGTTATGCTTAAAGAGTTTATTAGTAAAAAAACTGCTTTCAATAAAACTATTGAGGAAAAACTCTCTAATGCTGAAAGAAATATAGCATCTTTGGCTGAAGCTCAATCTACTTTGAATAAAATGGCTGCTAAACCTGAAACTAATGAGAATCCCTTTGCAGCTACTAATGCCATACAAGTAAGAATTGATGAAAATGTTAGACTATTAGCTGAATTACATGCTAAGTGGGAAAGAGAAGATGAAATTGCTAGAAACATTAGTGTTTCTACTATCACCACCACTAGTGTTGAGGCTAGTAATAGTTCTTCTACTTTATATGATAAAGTTTATTTTGATCTTGATGGTTGCAATATCTCTGAGGTTATTAAGTTCCTACAAAAGCTTGCTAAAAGTCCTAATGCTAGTGCTATGATCATGGCTTTTACAAAACACATTACTGATGCTCTCATAAAGATTAAAGAAGAAAAGATGAAACATAAAGCTTATATTCCTATAAAGCAAGAAGATGGTTCGGAACCCATCATTAATATGAAAGTGAATGACTTTAATTTCAAAGCTTTGTGTGATCTTGATAGTAGTGTTTCTATTATGCCTAGAAGGATTTATGATATGCTTGATTTGCCTCCTCTTGAAGATTGTTATTTGAATGTCCAACTTGATGCTAACGCTAAAAAGAAACTCATGGGAGTCTTAATGATGTTCTTATTATGGTTAACGATTCCTATGTCCCCGTTGATTTCTATGTTTTGGATGTTGAATACAATGCTTCTTGTCCTATTACTTTGGGAAGACCTTTTCTTAGAACTGTTGGTGCCATCATTGATATGAAAGAAGGCACCATTAAATATAAACTCCCACTCAAGAAAGGTATGGAACACTTACCTAAAAAGATAGAAAAGATTTATTTTGCTTCTCCTATGAAAACAAAATTTGGTCTTATTGCTTCTTCATTTGAGAACACTTGATTCTGTCTTTGCTTCTTATGCCTAACTTAAAGGCGTTAAAGAAAAAGTACTTATTGGGAGATAACCCAAAAGTTTTAGATAACTCTTGGAAGTTATTACCTCTGTAATAACCTCTCCTTATCCTTTTTATTTGCTTTTTGTCCAAAGAGTAACCTGTAATGAGAGAGAAATAATGATTGAGAAAGTTGCTGTCCCGAAACAGATTTCTATGCTTCACTGTAAAAATTCGTGAGAGAGCTCATTATGTCGGATTGAGCTGTAATTGTGTGTGCTTCTTCCCCAGGTTGTTATCTAACTTTGGTTAGTTCAACACTTTTTGATTTGAGCAACAGAAAGTCTTCGAAAAAATTCGTCTTTACCTTCTGGTCTGTTTTGACAGATTTCTGCCATTTTCTGCATTTGCTTCTTGTTGGTTCCTTCTTGAGTTCTTTTTGGGAATTGAGCTTTTTGAGGGAAGTGCTACAGTAGCTAGTGTTCTAATGGAAGTTTATTTGTTGTTAGAACTGAACCTTGAGACTTATTTATCTTAAGTGCACTAATGTTGCTAATGAGATTGTGTGAAGTTTTGTATGAAGGAAAAATTTCAGGTGTATGGAAGGAATGAGTAATGAGATGAAGGATGGACTAAAGCTCAAGCTTAGGGATGCCACGCATGTCACCCCAAGAAATATCCAAGAAGTACAAGCGTCAAAGCTTGGGGATGCCCAAGACATCCCCTTCTTCATCAATAAAAATCCCAGGTTTCTTCCAAACGCTTCATTTTTATTGTTTCATGCACAATTGTGTTTTTCTTGGAGCGTCTTATTTTTCGTTTTTGTTTTGGTTTTTAGTTTGCTTGGTTTGCTTAGTTTTCTGAATAAATTGGTTGGACCCCCTCTTTCATACATTGGTTTGCAAATAGTTTGGTTTGGTTTGAAAAAGAGTAGGAAAGTTCATACTTATGTGGTAAAAAGAGCTCGTTTTTGACTGTCGCCTATGCTTTGTCGTGCCATGCTTGATATTGTTTTGGCTTTATGCTTAGTATTCTTTGCTGTAGCATGACTTGTTATAAACTATTGAGATTGCTTAATGTGCCTTGGATGAATCATGCGTTGTTTTAGCATATTAAAGCATAGTATAGTGGTATTCTCCTTTGATGCTTTATTTGGGTTGACTTGGCACATGCTCACACCATGTTATGGCTATCTCAAGTCACCATAGCCTGTATGATCCTTTAGTTTTCAACTTGTAGTATTACTTTATGCTTTGATCAATGATGTTTTGTCGCTCTGCATGATTATGGCCATTATTGCTCTCTTAGTTTGTCGCTCACAGTCCTTTGCTAGCCTCCACAACAAAGTATGAGTTCCACTCACGCATCCAACTCCCTAAACCAAGTTATTCCAAAGAGTCCACCATACCTACTGTAACACCCCATCCACTCCTGGGCCCAAGGGGTGTCACTCCTGGCAGCTTAATAGGATATCTAGACTGGCCCCATAGACCAACACTAGTCTTTTCTACGCACTTTGTCTTCACTCGTGCGCACCCGGTTACCCATTTCCTGGTCGGTCACCCATCCTAGAATTGCTCTAGGCCAAGCACGCTTAACTTTAGAGTTCTTTTCGAATGAGCTTCCGGGAAAGAAGTTGCAACTTGTTGATATGGGTATCCTATCAATCCTATTAAGCCATGTGCCTGGATCTCACATACACCCACCCTTTAGAAGATCGATGCCCTCATCGATCAAGCACACCCTAGGAACGTTCCCTCTTGGCACGCGTCTGTGTGTCCAGTGCCGGCACATGTGCCATGTCATGTCCACTCCGGGCCACACGCGCCATGCTCCACATGTCCCGCCATTGACCCGCACACACCCGTGTAATCACAAGGTTCGGCTCTGATTCCACTTTGTAACACCCCGTCCACTCTTGGGCCCAGGGGGTGTCACTCCTGGCAGCTTAATAGGATATCTAGACTGGCCCCACAGACCAACACTAGTCTTTTCTGCGCACTTTGTCCTCACTCGTGTGCACCCGGTTACCCACTTCCCGGTCGGTCACCCATCCTAGAATTGCTCTCGGCCAAGCACGCTTAACCTTAGAGTTCTTTTCGAATGAGCTTCCGGAAAAGAAGTTGCAACTTGTTGATATGGGTATCCTATCAATCCTATTAAGCCATGTGCCTAGATCTCACACCTACCTACTAGCTTATGCTATTCCAAGTACATTCATGCTTTTGTTTACCTTCCACTTGTTATGAGAAAACTAGTGATTAAAGCTCTCACGAACTTGATGGCACACTTTACTTTACTTGCCCTTAATAAACTTGAACCATTGTGTCTTCTATGTTGTATATGCTTGCACTTATTTGTCGGGAATTAGCAGAACCATGCTTTCATGGGGAACGCTTTCAACATTGCACTTGGTACTTGTACCTAGTTGATATCATGCTCTTTTGTATATGGATGTCGTAGGTGTGAAATGAAAGGGGAGCTTGTAAGTCCATGGAGTTATGTATATGTGTTAGAGAAACGCCTGGGCCACTGGTCTAATCCATGCTGACATGGTGGAAACCTGCAGCATAACCATAATGAGTTGTCTATGAAGCATTCTTCTTATAAAAAAGAGTCCTATATTGAGAAAAAAAAGAGAAAAGAAAAAAAGAGATACTATGAAAAGAGGAAAGAGAGAAAAAAGCACCATATTCCCATGGTAAATAAGAAGAATGCTGAGATGCTCGTTGTCTGCTTGCCTTGTCATTTTGATATGGGGATTCTTCCGTATTATCGGGCAAGGGGTACCCCGTTGGCGGTTCTCTATGATACACGTGTACTTACGATGACAAGAACTTACCAGTGACTAAACTTGAGTAGCATGAGGAGCGGCCCTCGTATACAAGGGACATGAGATTTCTGACTTATACTTCGTCAAGCATGTACACCATAGTTTGTTCACTTTAACCTTAATCACTTCAAGATGCTTATGATAGAGGCAATGAGAGCTGAAAGTCAGAAAATGAATATTCTCGGAATTGGACGGGACAAAAGCCAAAGTGCCTATTTTTCCGGAAGTGATCAAGTGCTAGAATACGAGACGGAGAAGGACCAGGGGCCACCACACCACTTGGCTGCGTGGCCCAGCCTGGCCCGCGCCAGGGGGTGGTGAGGCCAGCCCTGGCACCCCCTTGGCCTCCCCTTTCGACCCTATATTACCCTCGAGACAAAAACCCTAAGTACCCGATCAAAAATCCACAAAAGAGTCGGTAGCCGCAGTGATCTCCATCCCTAGATCGGGAGGGATCTGAAGCTCTTCCCGGCACCCTGCTGGAGAGGGGAATTCACCCTGGAGGCCTTCTTCATCAGCATGCAATCCTCCGGTGTGATGCATGAGTAGTTCATCCTTGGACTACGGATCCATGTAGTAGCTAGATGGCTGATTTCTCCTCCTTTGTCCTTTCATGTTTAGATCTTGTGAGCTCTGTTCATGATCAAGATCATCTATTTGTAATTCATACATGTTGTGTTTGCGGGGATCCGATGGATATTGACATGCTATTTCAGATTGATTATTGATTCTATCATGTCTTTGTTATTTGAGATCTTGCATGCTTTTCGTTGTTAGTAGCTATCTTGGCCAAGTAGATGCTAGCAACTCCAAGAGTTAGTATTTATGCTCGATAGTGGGTTCATGCCTCTGGTAATCTGGGGAAGTGACATAAATCTCTAAGGTACTAGATGTGTTGTTGCTACTAGGGAGAAAACAACAATCCTTTGTTCATAGAACAATCATATTGTTTACTTTACACGTAGTTCGTAAAGAAATAATCTGTTGCTTGCAACTTAATACTGAAGGGGGTTTGGATGATAACCTGAAGGTGGATTATTAGTCATAGATGCCGTTGGATGGCGGTCTATGTATTATGTTGTAATGCCCAATCAAGTCTCAGAGGAGTCAAGATGATTAGTATATGCATGTATTGCTTTCTCGGTGTTTGTCAATTGCCCCGCTGTAATTTGTTCACCCAGCATGTTATCTATCTAAGGAGAGCCACCTCTAGTGAACTATGGATCCCGGTCCTTTTTCTTTACATACAATCTATAAACTGTTTCTGCTTTGTGTTTACTTTCTGCAAACCTTTACTTCTTTCCATTCGATACGTTTAATCCTTTCTTTTCCGCAAAACACGGTGAGATTGACAACCTCATCGCAAGTTGGGGACAAACTTCTGTGGTTGTGTTGTGCAAGTCTCCACATTGCTACTAGCACCGGTAGTGTGCCCTACCAAAGCTCAGCTAGTAACACCTTTGGGGTGTTTCCTTTCTCCTACTGGTTCGATTAAACCTTGGTTTCATAACTGAGGGAATACTTACTGTTGTGCTCATCATACCTTCCTCTTGGGGTTCCCAACGAGCTCTACATTGAAAGTCGAGCGCATCAATGGCACACTTTACTTTTTTTGCATATAATAAACTTGAACCATTGGGTCCTTCTTTGTTGCGTATATGCTTGCGCTTTATAAGTTGAAATTAGTAGAACCATGTATCATGGGGAACGCTTTCAACATTGCACTTGCACTTTGTACCCCGTTGATATCATGTTCTTTTCCTTATGGATCCCGACGGTGTGAAATAAAAGTCGTACTTGTAAGATCATGGAGTTTGTATGTGTGTTAGAGAAATGCCTGAGACGCTAGCCTAAGCCATGCCTAATCATGGTGGAAGTTGCAGCATCATCATAATGAGCACTCTATGAAGCATCCTCAATAAAAACCTATGCAAATAGCAAATAAAAAGATCACTCAGATGCTCATTGTCTGCTTGCCTTGTCATTTTGATTATGGGAAAACTCCCGTATCATGTGCAAGAGGTACCCCGTTGGTGGTTCTTAATGATACACATGTACTTACAATGACAAGAGCTTACTCGTGAATGAAGTTCAGTAGCATGAGGATTGGTCTTCGTAAGTAAGGGGCATGAGATTTCGGTTTATAACTTGTCAAGCATATCCTCTTAGTTGTGTCACTTTAACATTAATCACCTTCAAGATGCTTATGATAGGGGCAACGAGAGCTAAAAGCTATAAGTACCATAATTTTTGGAAGCCCTTTATGAGACTTGAATCCCTACTTCCTTCTATGAAGGCCTTTCTTCCACCATTATATTGAGTCTCCACCTTCTACCTTTATGCACCTACTTTGAGAGCATAGTGGCCATTCTTAGTTCTATGTGCATTGTCCCAAGACTAGTTGATTGATGCATAACTTGATATTGCTTGTTTTAAACTATTTGTATCTAGGCACTCTTATGAACTTTGAAGGTGTCCTATGCATTTATATTTGGTACTCTATGAGGGACAAGCTGAATACTATTATGCTATGTTTTCTTTATGTGAAACAAACAAACGTCTTGCAAAGCATTATTATTCATGAATCTTTTGTTTGTGCCTTTTCATGTTGTATCATAGTTTCTTTGTCTTATTGCTAGAACCTTGTCTTTCATGTTATGATTGTAGTACTATGATCCCAGCTTTGAATGTTTTACAAATACTTTGATCAAGTCTTTGATGGTTCATGTCACCTCAAAAATTATTCTTTCTTTTTATCACTTACCTACTCGAGGACGAGCAGGAGTTAAGCTCGGGGATGTTGATACATTGCAAATGTATCTATAATTTTTGATGTTCCATGCTTGGTTTTATCTACTTTCTTGTGTTTTGTCCACACTTTGGTGTACTTTTCATATGATTTCTTGGACTAAACTATTAACAAGAGCCACAGTGCCAGTGCTTGTTTTCTGCTGTTTTTGGTTACAGGAAAGTCAGAAAATGAATATTCTCGGAATTGGATAGGACAAAATCCAAAGTGCCTATTTTTCCGGAAGTCATTAGATGTCAGAATACGAGACGGAGAAGGGCTGGGGGCCGGCCACACCACCTAGCCGCGCGGCCAGGCCTGGCCCGCGCCAGGGGGTGGTCTGGCCGACCCCAGCACCCTCGGCCTCTCCTTCCGCCTATAAGATGCCCTCGGGACGAAAACCCTAAGTACCCGATCAAAAATCCACGAAAGAGTCTGTAGCCGCCGTCATCTCCATCCCTAGATCGGGAGGGATCTGAAGCTCTTCCTGGCACCCTGCCAGAGAGGGGAATTCACCCTGGAGGCCTTCTTCATCACCATGCAAGCCTCCGATGTGATGCGTGAGTAGTTCATCTTTGGACCACGGATCCATGTAGTAGCTAGATGGCTGGTTCTCCTCCTTTGTGCTTTCATGTTTAGATCTTGTGAGTTTCGTTCATGATTAAGATCATCTATTTGTAATTTTGCATGTTGTGTTTGCGGGGATCCGATGGATATTGAGATGCTATTTCAGATTGATTATTGATTCTATCATGTCTTTGTTATTTGTGATCTTACATGCTTTCCGTTGTTAGTAGCTATCTTGGCCAAGTAGATGCTAGCAACTCCAAGAGTTAGTATTTATGCTCGATCGTGGGTTCATGCCTCTGGTAATCTGGGGAAGTGACAAAAATCTCTTAGGTACCAGATGTGTTGTTGCTACTAGGGATAAAACAACAATCCATTGTTCATAGAACAATCATATTGTTTACATTACACGCAATTCGTAACTCAATAATCTGTTGCTTGCAACTTAATATTGGAGGGGGTTCGGATGATAACCTGAAGGTGGATTATTAGTCAGAGATGCAGTTGGATGGCGGTCTATGTATTATGTTGTAATGCCCAATCAAGTTCCAAAGGAGTCAAGATGACTAGTATATGCATGTATTGCTTTCTCGATGTTTGTCAATTGCCCCGCTGTAATTTGTTCACCCAGCTTGTTATCTATCTTAAGGAGAGCCACCTCTAGTGAACTATGGATCCCGGTCCTTTCTTTACATACAATCTATAAACTGTTTACTGCTTTGTTTTTGCTTTCTGCAAACTATTAATTCCTTCCATTCGATATGTTTAATCCTCTGTTTTCAGCAAAACCAGTGAGATTTACAACCTCATCGCAAGTTGGGGACAGAGTTATGTGGTTGTGTTGTGCAGGTCTCCACGTTGCTGCTGGCACCGGTAGTGCGCCCTGCCAACATTCAGCTAGCTACACCTTTGGGGTGTTTCCTTGCTCCTACTAGATTGATAACCTTGGTTTCGTACTGAGGGAAAACTTGCTGATGTGCTCATTATACCTTCCTCTTGGGGTTCCCCAACGAGCTCGATATATGTTGGGCCATCAGTGGTCGCCCAACGGTTGAGAATAGGCCTATCTTTTTCTAGAGCGGTTTGGGTGATGGTTAGTGCCTCATTCCTCGCGATTCCACCGATTCGGTTGCATCAGTTGGTTCCGCATCTTCAAGGAATATTCGGTTTCGTGGAACTAGTTGGTTCCGTTCTATTCTAGAACCGAACATTGGAATAGCCTCTAGGTACATAATGGTTCCGTTCCATTCCACCTAATTCTCAAACCGAACACACCCTAGTAGAATGAATGCCATATCATCACAATATAAAATTGTACTACTCCATAAAGTAGTAATAGGTAAATTATGTCTACGCACTTCTATTCTTGTAGACAGTTGTTGGGCCTCCAAGTGCAGAGGTTTGTAGAACAGCAGCAAGTTTTCCCTTAAGTGGATCACCCAAGGTTTATCGAACTCAGTGAGGAAGTGTTCAAAGGTATCCCCTCTCAAGCAATCCTGCAATCCAGATACAAGAAGTCTCTTGTGTCCCCAACACACCCAATACACTTATCAGGTGTATAGGTGCACTAGTTCGGCGAACAGATAGTGAAATACAAGTGGTATGGATATTTATAAGTGGTAACGGTGATAGAAAATAGATTGATGGCATGGAAAAGACTAAAGAAAAACTGAAATAAAGATGGAAGCAAGCAAACATATAACAGATCTAATTGCAAATGGTGTATCAATGCTTATAAACAAGGCCTAGGGATCATACTTTCACTAGTGAACACTCTCTCATAAATATATTATCTTCATGATACTACTCTTAACTACTCTCCGGTTGGACACTCTAATCAACGGTAGGTCTATAACAGCACACTTCAAAGTAAGCCTTTCCCATCTAGAAAACCCCACAATGTCACCTTGAGCTCTAGATGAGTCCAACAAACACCACAATTTCATAAAGACATCCAACTCCAAATATAACTCATAACAAGTATTTGTAATCTCTAGCCTAAGTGCCACCATGGTGAGCACGCTCTCACTTTCACACACATGGGGAGAGCAGAGATTCATTAAAGCACTTGAGTAGCAAGGTAGATCTACTAGATTACAAAGCTCATGATCACAATATGATCATGCATAGAGAGAGAGATGAACACATAGCTATCGGTAGAACCCTTAGCCTCGAGGAAGAACTACTCCCTCCTCATCATGGGAATCAGCAATGGTGATGGAGATGGTGGTGGAGATCGATGGAGATGGCTCCAGGGGCACTTCCCCGTCCCGGCAGGGTGCCGGAACAGAGACTTTCTGTCCCCCGAATCTCCCCTTCGGTGGTGGCGGCGCTGCGGAACTTTTGATGACTAGAGGCTTGACGATCTAGGGTTTATGCCTTGGGAGGCTTCTTATAGGCCAGAGGGCAAGGTCGGTGGGCGGCCAGGGGGCCCACACCACCTGGTGGCGCGGCCAGGGCCAGCCCGCGCCACCACCTGGTGTGGCCGCCCTGTGGCCCCTATCCGTCTCGTCTTCTGGCTCCGTGAGTTTTCTGGTAAAATAGGCACTTTGGCTTTTGTCCCGTCCAATTCTGAGAATATTGATTTTTTGACTTCCTAGAACCAAAAACAGTAGAAAACAGACAGCTGACACTGTGGCTCTTGTTAATAGGTTAGTCCAAGAAATCATATGAAAAGTACTCCAAAGTATGGACAAAACACAAGAAGGTAGATAAAACCAAGCATGGAACATCAAAAATTATAGATACATTTGCAATGTATCAACATCCCCAAGCTTAACTCCTGCTCGTCCTCGAGTAGGTAAGTGATAAAAAGAAATAATAATTTTTGAGGTGACATGCACCATCAAAGACTTGATCAAAGTATTTGTAAAACATTCAAGGCTAGGATCATAGTACTTAAATCATAACATGAAAGACAAAGTTCTAGCAATAAGACAAAGAATACTATGATGCAACATGAAAAGGCACAAACAAAAGATTCATGAATAACAATGCTTTGCAAGATGTTTGTTTGTTTCACATAAACAAAACATAGCATAATGGCATTCAGCTTGTCCTTCATAGAGTAGCAAATATAAATTCATAGGACACCTTCAAAGTTCATAAGAGTGACTAGATACAAATAGTTTAAAACAAGCAATATCAAGTTATGCATCAATCAACTAGTCTTGGGACAATGCACATAGAACCAAGAATGGCCACTATGCTCTCAAAGTAAGTGCATAAAGGTAGAAGGTGGAGACTCAATATAATGGTGGAAGAAAAGCCTTCATAGAAGGAAGAAGGGATTCAAGTCTCATAAAGAGCTTCCAAAAATTATGGTACTTATAGCTTTCAGCTCTAATTACCCCTATCATAAGCATCTTGAAGGTGATTAAGGTTAAAGTGACACAACTAAGAGGATATGCTTGACAAGTTATAAACCGAAATCTCATGCCCCTTACTTACGAAGACCGATCCTCATGCTACTGAACTTCAGTCACGAGTAAGCTCTTGTCATTGTAAGTACATGTGTATCATTAAGAACCACCAACGGGGTACCCCTTGCACATGATACGGGAGTTTTCCCATAATCAAAATGACAAGGCAAGCAGACAATGAGCATCTCAGCGATCTTTTTATTTGCTATTTGCATAGGTTTTTACTGAGGATGCTTCATAGAGTGCTCATTATGGTGATGCTGCAAGTTTCCACAATGATTAGGCATGGCTTAGGCTAGCAGCCTAGGCGTTTCTCTAACACACATACAAACTCCATGATCTTACAAGTTCCACTTTTATTTCACACCGCCAGGATCCGTAAGCAAAAGAACATGATATCAACGGGGTACAAAGTACAAGTGCAATGTTGAAAGCGTTCCCCATGAAACATGGTTCTGCTAATTTCAACTTATAAAGCGCAAGCATATACGCAACAAAGAAGGACCCAATGGTTCAAGTTTATTAGATGCAAAAATTAAAGTGTGCCATCAAGTTCGTGAGAGCTTTAATCACTAGTTTTCTCATAACAAGTTTAATTTGGAAGGTAAACAAAAGCATGAATATACTTGGAATAGCATAATCTAGTAGGTAGGTATGGTGGACTCTTTGGAATAACTTGGTTTAGGGAGTTGGATGCATGAGTGGAACTCATACTTGGTTGTGGAGGCTAGCAAAAGACTGGGAGCGACAAACTAAGAGAACAATAATAGCCATAATCATGTAGAGCGACAAAACATCATTGATCAAAGCATAAAGTGATATTACAAGTTGAAAACTAAAGGATCATCAAGGCTATGGTGACTTGGGATAGTAATAACATGGTGTGAGCATGCGCCAAGTCAACCCAAATAAAGCATCAAAGGAGAATACCACTATACTATGCTTTAATATGCTAAAACAACGCATGATTCATCCAAGGCACATTAAGCAATCTCAATTTTTTATAACAAGTCATGCTACCGAAAAGAATATTAAGCATAAAGCCAAAACAATATCAAGCATGGCATGACAAAGCATAGGCCACAGTCAAAAACAAGATCTCTTTACCACTTAAGCATGAACTTTCCTACTCTTTTCCAATCTAAACCAAACTATTTGAAACAACTCACAAAGATGATAATAAATAAAGATCAGTGAGCTTGTCTCACAAATCCACAAAAAAGAACTAAACAGTTCTAAGCTGAAAGAACGAGAAAACTAAGGCTAAACACGGTGCTAGCAAAAGAGAACACTCACAAAACAATAAGAATGAAAACTAGAGTGTTCTAGGCAATAAAAACGGACCGTGTCTCTCTCCAAAAGAAGTGTGTTGGGATACAACCAACTTATTCAAGCAAACTAAGCAAACCAAGCAAACTAAAACTAAAAACGAAAACAAAGACGCTCCAAGAACAACACAACTGTGCATGAAACAATAAAAATGAAGTGTTTGGAAGAAACCTGGGATTTTTATTGATGAAGAAGGGGATGCCTTGGGCATCCCCAAGCTTTGACGCTTGTACTTCTTGGATATTTCTTGGGGTGACACGCGTGGCATCCCAAGCTTGAGCTTTAATCCATCCTTCATCTCATTACTCATTTCTTCCATACACCTGAAATTCTTCCTTCATACAAAACTTCACACAATCTTTATTAG
This sequence comes from Avena eriantha, assembly GCA_910589775.1. Lineage (NCBI taxonomy): Eukaryota > Viridiplantae > Streptophyta > Magnoliopsida > Poales > Poaceae > Avena > Avena eriantha. Next base: position 172,893,518 of record OU342741.1, on the reverse strand, counting down.
CAACATTAGTGCACTCAAGATAAATAAGTCTTAAGGTTAAGTTCTAACACCAATAAACTTCCATTAAAACACTAGATACTGTAGCACTTCCCTCAAAAATCTCAATTCCCCAAAAGAACTCAAAAACGAACCAACAAGAAGCAAATGCAGAAAATGGCAGAAATCTGTCAAAACAGACCAGCAGGTAAAGACGAATTTGTTCGAAGACCTTCTGTTGCTCAAATCAAAAAGTGTTAAACAAACGAAAGTTAGATAAAAACCTGGGTAAGAAGCACAAAAGATTACAGCTCAATCCGAGATACAGAGCTCTCTCACGAATGTTTACGGTGAAGCACAAAAATCTGTTTCGGGACAACAACTTTCCCAATCATTACTTCTCTCTCATTAGAGGTTACTCTTGGCACAAAAAAAAATAAAAAGGATAAGGAGAGGTTATTAGAGAGGTAATAACTTCCAAGACTCATCTAAAACTTTTGGGTTATCTCCAAATAAGTACTTTTCTTTAACGCCTTTAAGTTAGGCATGATAGTTTGAGAAGATGCTCACATAAAAAATATGAATTGAAGTAAAAGAGAGCATCAAGAAGCAAATTCAAAGCACATTTAAGTCTAAACCACTTCCTATGCATAGAAATATTGTAAAGAAACAAGTCATGAAAGCACAAAGCAACAAGCATAGGAAAGCAAAAACAAGTGCAACTTCAAGACATTCAACATAAAGAGGGGAAACCTAATATTATTGAGATGCATAAAAACATGTTTCCCTCTCTCATAATAACTTTCAGTAGCATCATGAAAAAATTTAACAATATAAATATCAGAAGAAACATTCTTATCATGAGCCACATGCATAAAATAATTAATACTCCCCACATAAACATAGTCATTCTTATTGATTGTAGTGGGAGCAAATTCAACAAAATAGCTATCATTATTATTTTCATCACCATAATCATCATATATAGGAGGCATATTGAAATCATAATTAATTTCCTCCTCAATAGTAGGTGGACTTAAAATATCATACTCATCATTGTAATCATCATATATTAGAGGTATAGTATCATCATAAGCAATAGAATAATTGTCTTCCAAAGTGTGTTCATTTGTAAACATATCATCATTGGAAGGGTCATGGATAGCACTAATAGTATAGCAATTATTATTATCATCATTTTCAGAATTGGTACCGAAGAGATTTTCAATATCAAAAGTAGTGTGCTTTTCCCAATCATGATCACTGCTATAGGTAATAGGCATAGGAACATCATCGAGTTCAGACTCATCAAAAACTATAATAGAAGCAACATGCTTAGGGGAAAATACCGTGTCCTCTCTTCTTTTACTTCTCGTCTTCTTCTTTTACTTCTCGTCTTCTTCTTTTTCTTCCTCTCTTTAGGAGGGAGAGGCTTGAAAGGAAGTTTCTCCATATACCTTGGTTCATTGTTAGAGACAATAGAAGAAACTTTGGAGGATTCCTCCTTTTCATTAATAAGACCAAAACACATATTAGTCATGTCATATTTTGGTAAGATCTCATCTTTTATAATATTTTGTATGTAAGTATTTGTGTGGCAATTATTAACACAATAAATAAGACAACCATGCATGACACTATTCATATCAAAAGCACCCATATCTACCAAAGTTTTTCTTGATAATTCTTCACACCCCAAAAATAATGTAAGTTCATCATGCTGATTAGGAGTGATCATGTTATCACAATACAAACTTGCAGTACTCATTGGATTAGAAGGGCTATTATTATGGCCTGAGCATTGAAAATTGAAATGACCCACTTCAAAGCAAAGTTCACAAATAAAAGGATAGAGGGCACAAACCTTTTTACCAAGAGCATTTAGAGCCCTATACCACGTTCTAGTTTTTTCATTCCTGTGGGTGATACAATATTGTTCTTCAATTTGATTATTCTCGCAAGGTCTATGTATTCCACAAAAATTAACATGCTTATAAGAAATAGTACTTTCAGAGGTTTGAGCATGTTTATTGCTATCATTAATAACAATTTCATTATCCCTGCAAGTGTCTTTAAAAGGCTCATGATACGTGACCCATTTTTCTTTAGGAGCATTAATATGAGAAGCAAAGGTTCTAAAACAATCAATAAGAATTTGAGGATCAAGACCATATGTAGCACTAAGCTCTTGAAAATAAGCAGTTTCAGCAAAAGACTTAATGCAATCATACTCATAGTTTATACCTGGTTCTTTACCTTTGTTGTTATCACAATCTTCGGTATTGCTTTGAATTGTTTCAAGAAGATCCCACTTAGCTTTCACCTCCTTACTCGTGAAGGATCCCTCTAAACAAGTATCTAGATAGTCCTTATAATGTCCTGAAAGCCTTGCATAGAAATTATTAATAACAATATTCCTGGGGAGCTCATGAATGGGACATTTGAGCATTAGTGACTTCAGTCTCCCCCATGCTTGGGCAATACTTTCTCCATCATGAGGATGAAAATTATATATAATTCCTATCTTTGTGAATTTCATGAGGAGGATAAAATTTAGAGTAAAAGAGAGATTCAAGTTCCTTCCACTCCAAATGATGAGGATAATCTAGTAGCTCATACCACTCCCTTGCTTTGCCCCTAAGTGAGAAACAAAATAGCTTCTTCTTAACTTGGTTCATTGAAATACCTGCACACTTGAACAACCCGCATAATTCATGTATAAGGAGTAAATGATCACCAAGATGGATAGTTCCATCTCCAAAATAGCAGTTATTCATAACTCGTTCAACAATTTTTATAGGTATTTTAAAAGGAATGCTTTCAGTATGTGGATTTAAAATATCACAAGTATCATTAGAATTATCACATATGGGAGATAAAGTATCATCAGAGCAAATTTTCTTCTTTAAAGCCGGGGAACTAAAAGGATCATTTTCATAAAAACCAACTTCCCCAAGCTTAGATGTTTCCGTAGCATTAGTAACAACGGTGTTCAAAAGATTCATACTAATAACATTCTTATTAGCATGCAAAGAAAGTTCCATGGGTTTTTTAATTTTCTTTTCAGACAATTCGAGTTCTAACTTAGGAAAAATACTAAAAAGCTCTCTATTTTTGTTGTTGTTTTCCATTAAGCCTAACTTGTGAAAACAAGAAACAAAAAGACAAAATTGCAGAATCTAAAGGAAATAACTTCGAGCACTCACACCGGAGGATGTGAGTACCTTTTACCTTACCTCCCCGGCAACGACGCCAGAAAATAGCTTGATGTCTACGCACTTCTATTCTTGTAGACAGTTGTTGGGCCTCCAAGTGCAGAGGTTTGTAGAACAGCAGCAAGTTTTCCCTTAAGTGGATCACCCAAGGTTTATCGAACTCAGGGAGGAAGTGGTCAAAGGTATCCCCTCTCAAGCAATCGTGCAATCCAGATACAAGAAGTCTCTTGTGTCCCCAACACACCCAATACACTTGTCAGGTGTATAGGTGCACTAGTTCGGCGAAAAGATAGTGAAATGCAAGTGGTATGGATATTTATAAGTGGTAATGGTGATAGAAAATAGATTGATAGTGAAAAGACTAAAGCTAAACTGAAATAAATATGGAAGCAAGCAAACATGTAACATATCTAATTGCAAATGGTGTATCAATGCTTAGAAACAAGGCCTAGGGATCATACTTTCACTAGTTAACACTCTCTCATAAATATATTATCTTCATGATACTACTCTTAACTACTCTCGGGTTGGACACTCTAATCAACGGTAGGGCTATAACATCACACCTCAAAGTAAGCCTTTCCCATCTAGAAAACCCCACACTATCACCTTGAGCTCTAGATGAGTCCAACAAACACCACAATTTCATAAAGACATCCAACTCCAAATATAACTCATAACAAGTATTTGTAATCTCTAGCCTAAGTGCCAATATGGTGAGCACGCTGTCACTTTCACACACATGGGGAGAGCAGAGATTCATTAAAGAACTTGAGTAGCAAGGTAGATCTACTAGATTACAAAGCTCATGATCACAAGATAATCATGCATAGAGAGAGAGATGAACACATAGCTACCAGTAGAACCCTTAGCCTCGAGGAAGAACTACTCCCTCCTCATCATGGGAATCAGCAATGGTGATGGATATGGTCGTGGAGATCGATGGAGATGGCTCCAGGGGCACTTCCCCGTCCCGGCAGGGTACCGGAACAGAGACTTTCTGTCCCCTGAATCTCCCCTTCGGTGGCGGTGGCGCTGCGGAACTTTTCGTGGATGGAGGCTTGACGATCTAGGGTTTATGCCTCGGGAGGCTTCTTATAAGCCAGCGAGCAAGGTCGGTGGGCGGCGAGGGGGCTCACACCACCTGGTGGTGCGGCCAGGGCCAGCCCGCGCCACCACATGGTGTGGCCGCCCTATGGCCCCTCTCCGTCTCGTCTTCTGGCTCCGTGAGTCTTCTAGTAAAATAGGCACTTTGGCTTTTGTCCCATCCAATTTCGAGAATATTGATTTTTTGACTTCCTGAAACCAAAAACAGCAGAGAACAGGCAGCTGTCACTATGGCTCTTATTAATAGGTTAGTCCAAGAAATCATATGAAAAGTACTCCAAAGTGTGGACAGAACACAAGAAAGTAGATAAAACCAAGCATGGAACAATGTATCAGTAAAGTTGAGAAAATAATTATATTTTCGAGTCGCTTCCATAAAGTATCGGGTGTATATTTGGTTCTTGTAGTTGTGCATAGCGTTCATTGTGCTAAAGTCTAAATAGAATCTCCTACTTCCTCCGTTTCAAAATATAAGATGGTTTAGCTTTTTTGAAAAATGTATCTAGGCATCTTTTACTACACACTAAAAGTAGTGTGTATGTTCGGAGTGAACCACACACTAAAATTCATCTAGATACATTCGTTTCACACAAGTTAAAACATTTTATATTATGGAACAGAGTGAGTAGATGCTACAATGGAAAAGAAGATTCGAGGGTTAGCAATGTTAGAATTTGCTAGTCTTGATACAACGGTTAATGTTGAAAGTTAACCGAATACTATATAGTGGTAAGATAAGATAAGATAAATCTCTAAAAAATATGGTCTCGTCATATCAGCTTATCCAAAGACTAGTGCATGAGGCTATATAATCGTTCAAGCCAAGGTTGTTTTCATAGAGTACGACCCTTAGACAAGCATTGAGGTGATTGTTCATGTGTATGGCATGTGGTCCGTAACATCCTGTTGATGCTAAAATTTCCATAATTTCTAAAAGAACTCTAGAATCGACGGACTAAAGTGCATTATGCTAAAGGTCCAAAAAAATATAGTCAAGTTCATACGAGTAAATAAACATAGTACCGATACAAGGACATGTTTCTAAAGAGAGGAGACAAACAAGTTGAAAGCCGATGACTTTAGACAACCAAACAAAATAAACAGTTCAACATGGTCTAGATCTATTTCTCTACTTGTAGTACCAACTATTACATATGGAATGCATCATTACGTACTGTGGCAACATGTCTTGTTTCTTAGTTAAGCATGAGGCCGGTTCCAATCGACGACTTTCGTGAAGGTTGGTATGAAGCAAAGCGGATGCTTCACCATTCCTGTCTAGAAGCGAGGGTTACTAATTCCCTCAAGGACATTGATTTCAGAAGTAACACCGCAGTCTTTACCACTAAGACTGAAGTGGCATAATTCAGGCTGCGCCTCTTTGGAAAGCCATGCTGCAGTTGGTAAGACGTAGTCACAGTTACTTCTCGTCAGATAACCTGAGGTAAGATCTGCACCGCCTACGCGCATGATAATCGGATAGTTCACTCCAAGGAAAAGAGAATATGATCCAAGGTCAGCAATCCTTTCCTATGGATTAGTTTGATCAACCTGACCAGTGTTCATTGAGAACACCAAGTAGCCAAACCCGGAAGTATAAGTGGAGATAGTGCGACCTTAGTGTACAACACGAGGATGAACAGCACCAGTACGATGGTGCCAATGACAAGTAAGACAGCTGGGATCATAACAAGCGCCAAGCGTATATATATGAAGAAGTCTAGAACCATCTGCAGATCTTGCTAACCACAAAAAACCAAAAAAATAGTCGTGCTCATCTCCAGTAGCATTAAGAAATGAATCCACCAACTCGTCTACGGCAGGTGGTCACGCCAAGACCAGCGCAGGACCTTGAAAAGGTAGCAGAATGCGTTAACTTATGATTCCGGCAGCATGATATAGTGAATCCTACTGAAACATTTCCTTCCAATTGAACTACATGCAAAGTAGCTCGAACATAGGAAAATCAACTACGGCCAAGAATCATACAAAGGAAACAAAGCATTATATATTAGGGAAATTTCCTAGAGAATAGACTCATCTTTTTTTGAACAAGACGGGCAATTTTTTGGCTCGTTTTGTCTAAAAAAGGCAAAGATAATTGACCAGTTCATTTGCAGGGGAACTTGCCGAAAACCCATGCAAATGCAGAAAACATAGGATAGGAAAGACATATGATTTTACATTTGCATGTCCATTTATACTCCTGTAGGATTGCGGTTGTGTTGGATTACATTGCACGGAAAAACCATTAAACGGATTCTTTTCAGGAGCTTCAAGTATATCTTAAATTCCTATTGAATGAACTAAAAGACATCCGGAAAAATCTACTGTGCATAATTCAATCCAATGAATCAAATGACTGCTATAAGAAAAAATCCTACAGAAAAACTATGATTCGTACAGTTCATAGTCTAAAATAACTACTCATATTTTCATTCTAAAATAACTATATTTTCATTTAAACGAAACACTCCCGATGTCAATTCAGTACAATAGCTTGGGCACATGAGTAATTAAGCCAGTACACTACATATGAAGGAATAATTTCCAGGATGCAGAGGATCCCAAACATGAGCGTTGCCATACAGAGTTGTGGCGAACACCAGTCCATCCTGGGTAATTCCATCATTGTAACTGTAAGTGCTCAGGGTGTGGTTAACACGAAGTGGAAGAACTATCCATCCATCATTACCACCCTGAAGGATGGCAATTCTGACGTTGAAGACTGCAACAAGCGAGAAATCTTTATATCTCCCAACAGCTGTGGGAACTTGGCAAATAGCAATCTTCTGCATTGCAGCTGGAAGATCATTATCCAACAAGAAAGTGGTTGGCTGGTCAGTTGCTTGTAATGACAATGCTGGGAGAGGAATCTTGTGACGAGTGTACACGTTGCAAAGCTCCAACTTGCCTCTGAAACTAGCCGTGGCAATCCAATCTCCATTGGCGCCTACTCACTACCCAGAAGTATAGCTTGGTACCATAGCATCAGAGGAGAACCTGTCTAGCGACAACTTGCATGGGAGGCTATCAATTTTGAAGTAATGCAAGAAATCTAGCGGTCCCTTGGTCAGGGGGAATGAAGAAAACATGGGAGGCCAAATGGCATTGAAGCATCTAGAGTTGCACTAGCTTTCGTAGATTCAAGAAAAAGTTTGGACGAACCGATTAGGCTGGCGGCGATGATGACATCGCATCGGGTTATGAGTTCTTCAAAGGGGCCTTCGGTAAACACGTCGTGAAAAAGCTCAGAATCATGCTCACTGTTCTTGCTCGCTGACGCCATCGCAAGGCATCATCTGTATTTCATTAATTGGGGTTTCAGAAGAGAGGGGGAATCGAGGGTGGAAACTGCCTGAGTGAGACGAGGAAGAGAATCCAAAAGCAGCATATGGCGGCAGCGGCGGCGCGTGGTGTGGAAGGGGAAGACGCCAGGAAGAGAAGGAGAAGACACCCTGGAGGGGGCGAGGGAATAGGCAAGGGGGGAAAAGCTGGATTAATCAACACGAGTGTGCGCTCCTCAGCTGCATTTCGAGGAGACAGTGACCCGCCGACTCCCTACTCCCCAGTACCAGTAGACGTCTAGGCGGTCGGAGTAGTTAATTTGGAGGAGACTGTGACCGGCCTGACTCTACTAGAAGCCTAGGGTACGGGTTGTACTAGACGAGCTCTGTAGTACTATTTTACTTGCATGGACGAGCTCTGTTTTTCTTTTTTCATGGATCGAGATCTGTACTATGTTGTCCATAAGCAAAAAAGTATTAGGGCATCCACTATGTTGTCCATAAGCAAAAAGTAGTCCTTATGGATGAGACCACATACATAGTAGATCTTCACCTAAGCTTGTGGCTTATCCATAAGCAATATAAAATTATTTACTCTCTCCTCTCTCTCTTGCACTTGTATGCTTTTTACAGACATATGGGTCCCAGCTTATAGATAAGTTCACTTTATCAGCCACGGCATTGATGTTGAGAAATCTGACACACAACACTATTTAGCATGGGAGGCAAATTTGGCGTTAGCTCCACATCGTTTGTCTTGCCAAATATCTGCATAGTGGGCCCTTACATAGAATAAAACAACACATAGTAACTGGTGTTCTCTCTCCCATCGCACGAGAGAGAAGCAGTGCACTGCCACATGGTCAGATAGAGTAGTACTTGGAATTTGGCATCGATGCATAGAGTTTCTCCAATTCCCTAGTTTCTCAGATTTGGAACTAACCCTGCAACGTATGGAACTAGTTCCAAAAGCCAAATTTCTATTTTGGAACTAGATTTGGCTATACATTGTGGGTGCCCAAGGCATCCACTATGTTGTCTACCCATAAGCCAAAAAGTAGTCCATAAGCCTATCCATATACATAGTAGAGGTTCACTTTAGTGGAATTTCCTTAAGGGTGACCTACAAGCTTATGGGTTGTCCATAAGCAATAAAAAATTATTTTACTTTCTCCTCTCTCTCTTGCATGTGTGTATTTTTAACAAACATGAGTGTCCCAGCTTAAGGTAAACTCGACCTTATACAATGTACTAGCTATTTCTATAAGCTGTGTGGGTCCCATCTTATGGCAAAAGTTTACCTTATACAGAGGTGATGTTATAGCTACTTCCACAAGCTGTGTGGGACCCACCTTATGGAAAAAGTTCACCTAGGGCATCAACTATGTTGTCCATAAGGGTGTCCACAAGCAAAAAGTAGTCCTTATGGATGATCACATATATATATACATAGTAGAGCTTCACCTTAAGGAAATTTTCTTAAGGGTGACCCATAAGCTTGTGGCTTGTCCAAGGGCACCCACAATGTTGCCATTGCCAAATCTGACGTAAAGGTAAATTTGGCTTCGGTATAAAATATAGCAAGAGCTACACAATGTACTAGTTGCAAATATTTATAACGCGGGTCCCACCATCTAGCTAAAACAACACATGAAGCAAATATGAAACTACCCTCACAGTGTATTTGAGGTTTGTGCATAAATTTCATTGTGCCAAACACTATCAATAGAATCTTCTAGATCCCATAATGGAAAAGAAGATACAACAACTAGCAATGTTGGGATTTGAAAATCTTGATTCAACGACCAGTATTCAAAGTTCTCCATACACCATATAGTTGTAAGATGTAAGATAAGATAAGAAAAGCGAGGTGAGGGTAATTTATGGGCCCACGCAAGGGATCGTTGTTTACAGAAAAGCCCATGTGATGAAGCTAAAATCTTGGGAATTTGACATGATATGCGAACAACATATGTCCATGTGCTCATCCAATGTACTTCGCAATGCTCAAGTTGAATCATCACATATAAAACAATTGATGCATATGGATTGTGAAGTGTATAAGAAAAGAATCAAATTTGGTTAGATTTCAGCTAACTTGAAACTAACGATGAAATATTGAATGAAATGCACACATGTTTAGTTTTAGTTAACTTGAGCATTTGCAGAGGACAGTGTTCAGCCAAGCTAAAACGACATCAATCTACACAAAAATTCTACATGAACTTTCAAAAGTAATATAAGTAGTGGAAGAACACCACTTCCAGGCCGGTACTATTTTACTGTCTCAATCACAAAAAGGCACGATCAGGACAGCTAAACGTGTACGAATTTAGTCAAATACGCTCAAATTTGTTTTGAAATGGACTGATTTGCACCGAGAGGTGTGACTAAAACTATGTTTACCACGATCTTTGGCAAGAAACAAGTTATACAGATCCTCCTTATACTGTAGAAGAAAAGCTAGAGAAGTCGTAGGACACTAACTTTCCTTCTTCCAAACAATACAATATTAAGGCCTAAATGTCGTAAAATTAATTTGTACTACCTCCACCCTAAATATTATTAATTAAGGCTTATATTTTTGTACATGTGTCTTACCATGTGTACATGTGTGGCCATGTGTACATGTATTTGTACGTGTCTGTGTACGCATGTCTGGTGTGCAGCCATGTACATGTATATGTGTAGTTGTTTACGCGTGCGTGTGACGTGTGAGTGGCCAAGTATCTGCAGGCGTGTACATATATATTTCCATATACAAGACATGTTTTAGTATGAGTATATATATGAGAGCGAGCTATGCTACAAACATATAATCCCTCTGACCCATATTTGTTGGTTTAGATTCATCTAGATACGGATGTATTTAGTCAAGTTTTAGTGCTAGATACATCCGTATATATCTAGAGTATGTGCTATTGTGTTGTATGTATGACATAGTCACCCCACCCGTTAGCACACACACAAAAAAAATTGCAATTGCTATATCTTATCTTATATTGCCATCTTATCTTATCTTACCACTATATAGTGTACGAATAACTTTGAATATTGACCGTTGGATCAAGACTCATGAATCCCAACATTTCCAGCCATTGGATCCTCTTTTCCATTCTAGCATCTAGAAGATTCTATTGATAGTCTTTAGCATAATGAATGTTATGCACAAACCTCAAAACACACTTATCCATCATACTAGAATCTTCTTCCTCGTAGCTAATAATCATTGACTTCTGCATGATCTTATCTTATCTTATCTTGCCACTCTATAGTGTATGAATAACTTTCAATGTTGACCGTTGGATCAAGATTCGTGAATCCAACATTTCTAGCCGTTGGATCTTCTTTTCCATTCTAGCTTCTAGAAGATTCTATTGATATATAGTCTTCGTCATAATGAATGCTATGCGCAAACCTCAAAACACACTTTTCCATCATACTAGAATCTTCTAGACATGACATACAAAGTACAAGGACCACTTCTCAAAACACACTTCTCCACCATGTTATCAAAAATTGAATGTGTTTGGTAGCTAATAATCTCCGACTTCTACGTGACATACAAAGTACAAGGACCAAATATACACCCATACTTCTTATCTTAAAACACTTCTATATTATTCTAGAATCTTTTAGACATTTCTATAGACTATGTTACCAAAATTGGAAGTATTAGGTATAGCTAACAAACATTTACTTCTACGTTGACTTCAACATGATACAAAGTACAAGAATAAATATACACCCATACTTTATAGATGTCCATCAAATTTAAAACTTTTTGAGCTTAACCTATTATATAATCATATCTTACCACTATATATATAGTGTACAAATAACTTTGAACTTTGACCGTTGGATCAAGACTGGTAAATCCCAATACTACTAAATAGAATTAAGTTGGATCTTCAATCCATTCTAGCATCTGGAAGATTCTCTATTGATGTTCTTTAGTGTACTGAATGTTATGCACAAACTTCAAAACACACTTCTTGGTAATTCTACAATCATCTTCGTCATTTATCTAGAGCATGTCGAGTACTAGGTAACTAATACTAGGTTGATTTCTATATGAGACAAAGTACAAAGAACCAAATACACACCTGGTACTTTATGGACGTAGCTCTTAATTATAATAGGTAAATCACACAAATTTATAAATTTGATTATCATATATATAACCTGTAAATTACACATGCCATGCATGTGAGACTCAGATAATATACGTGTGACACATATCATCACTATATAAAATTATAATACAGGTAAAGTAGAAAAATATATAAATTTGATCAACATCTATAAAAAGTATGGGTGTATATTTGGTTCTTGTACTTTGTACAATATATATATAGAGAGAGGCTCTATTTGACCCCCAGGGTGTAGAATAGTTATTCTACACCCACCCGCCATATTACAAACCGTATAAATTTTTTTACGTCACGTAAATTTTTTCTTACCTTAGAAGTCGAGAACATCATAAGAAAATTTGACATGTCGTAAAAAAATCCGTTTACTTGCGTATAAAAATACGAGATAAAATGTGTATTTTCTATATTTTTACACTGTAATGAATCATAAATCATATTTTTATGTCGTTTTTTTACATTTCTGATGAACATAAACATAATTATTAGTATACAAAACATAAATTTCTATATGTGAGAACATAAAAATATGTGGGGTGCAAAATAACTATTCTGCACCCTAGGTGCTGAATAGGGTTTGTAGAAGTCAGTGCTTATTAGCTATCTAAAACTTGAATTTTTTGGAAACATGGTTCAGAGAAATGAGGGAGAAGATTCTAGAATGTTGGAGAAGTGTGTTTTGAGTTTTGTGCATAGCATTCATTGTGATGAAGACTATTAATAGAATCTTCTAGATGCTAGAATGGAAAAGAAGATCCAACAACTAGAAATGTTGGCATTCGCGAGTCTTGATCTAACGGTCAATATTCAAAGTTATTCGTAGATTATATAGTGGTCAAATAAGATAAGAAGTATGGGTGTATATTTGGTTCTTGTATGTTGTATCATCATGTAGAAGTCAAATATTATAAGCTACCTGACACTTGAAATTTTTGGTAACATGGTCAAGAGAAACGAGGGAGAAGATTCTAGTATGATGGAGAAGTGTGTTTTGAGATTTGTGCATAGCATTCATTATGCTGAAGACCATCAATAGAATCTTCTAGATGTTAGGGGCTTGTTTGATTCGTAGGATAGGAAAAGCATATGAATAGGAAAAAACATAGGATTACGATGTCATGCCCACTTTAATTCTATAGGAACCCATACATATATGCAAGAAAGTTTGTTTGATTCCATTGAAGGAAAAAAAGGATTCTAAGAAAGAGGTTTGGGCGTGGATCGATGTTAGATTTCCTATGCAATCTAGTGTAGATTCCCTAGGAAAATTTCCTATAGGAATCAATAATCATACAAATCAAACGACCATTATAGAAAAATCTTATGGGATTTAATCCTATAAATTTCTCATGTAAATCCTTTGAATCAAACATGATGGCCTAGAATGGAAAAGAAGATCCAACGGCTGGAAATGTTGGGATTCACGAGTCTTGATCCGACGGTCAACATTCATAGTTATTCGTACACTCTATAAAAAAAGTGGTAAGATGATGGAAATATGTGATAGTGGTAAGATATACTACTCTTGTTGCTCCATGTCACACCCCGAGACGAAGAAGAAGCAAACACACACACACACACAGAGACTCACACAACTTTGCTCTTGAAATTATACTATGAATCTATTTTGAAGGTGTACACTATGGGTCAATATCTTGAAAATCGCCGAGATTTCTGAATGACTCAATATCTTGATATATATGGATTGGCATGCTGGCAACTCTTACATAGATTAAAAAAACGAAAGGATATAAAGGAAAATGAATAAACAAAAAGGATCCGCATGAAATCTCTCGTTTGCAGTACCAGCCATGAAAAAATGGTAAACATGAGATTTGAAACATTCGAAAAAGTCGTGTCACATTAGATATGGCCTGAACACTCGAGGGTTTCTCGAGTGGAACGACCGATTAGGTCATGGCCATATCTACATCATAGTTCATGATAATGTTCCCATATTTGGTAGATGGGTGTGTCTTGCCATGGTATACAATAATGCTAGGGTGGTAGTTTAGAACTAGTATTAGGAAAAACATGTTCAAATTTCTGAGTTGTATCTTTAGGGTCCGTGTTGTAAAAGTATAGGTCCCAGATGTATTTTAGTTTTCTTTTTGGACCACTATGTAATTTTCATGCCCACCATTGGATTTTAACGCGCACGTTCTTGGTACTTCAGGGCAGATTCCTCATTAGAAAGAAAAAGAAAAAGTTCCCAGTGACCGGAATTATTTTGCGCACGAATATTTTGGATCTGAATGCCCTAGACCCAATTTTCAGAAAAAAAGACTATTGTGCAAAACTTGAGTAGTCCGTACTTCTACCGAACCAGGGGCACCAGAAAATTAACCCCAAAGCTGCCAAAGAAAAAAATAGAAGAAAAAACAAAGAGCAAGAAGAGGTTATTAACGGGAGGCAGCGCGAGAGCAGCGAAGGTGTTGAAGGCGGTGCGATGTCAGAGTAAATCTAGTTTGACGGGTTTCTGACATGAGGTACAGGTACCTACTACTAGTAGCATAGTACTACTAGTAGTACTACTATGTTTTCTCTGTCCTTCGCTCTCTCTCACCATCCATCCTCTCTACCCCTCCTGTGCAGCACCCCGCGTGCACCGGCCTGCTGATCTCTCCCTCGTCCCACTGCGTCGTGCCGCACACGTGTGCCTTGGTACGGCCACGCTGTGTGTGTGACCTGTTTTTTCCTTTTTTTTCTTGACAAGAGTCTCTAGCGTGTTGGTCAGCTGCCTTGGTGTAGTAAACTGTATGTGCTTCGCACGACTATTTTATTGCGTGCACTCCAATAACTTACCTTATTAAAGCATAATAATATCCTGCATAATTTAGAACTTTGGTGCAATACTTGGTCGACTTATTAGAACTAAACTTCTCTCGGGTATTTTAGAAGTACTCCCAAACATGTTTCTAGCTTACCAAGATATCGTGTATTTTTTTAATAGATGCAGTACTATGGATGGTTTTGCATGACTGTAGACATGCACAATTTTGGTTTTGCATTGTTTACATTTGACGTCCAGGCAGACAATATACATATACATCTCCATGAACAATGATTGGAATCTACACTCAATGTTACGTGTAAGTTTCGTCGTTTTTCCCTACTTTCTAAATGTTACATTAAACTACCATCATTTCCAATGATGCATGAAATGACCAAAAAAAGTTGTGACCTTTTTTTAGTATCTAAAAATATTTTTATTGTTAATAATTATTTTTTACCATTTTACAGAGCATTCCATAAAACGAAACAATGTTTTCACCATCAGGGGAAATGTTTCCGTTACATGACAAAAATAGTGTCTTTATCACTAAGAATATATAGCACAAGAAATGAATCCCAACACAATAACCATATGCGATGACCTAATGTGTATAAACCTTAGTGACTTAACGTATGCCTTTTTTCTCTATGAAGACTGTTGGTTAATAAAAACATAATGTTTGTTAAACCCACATGTGATCTGTCCATATAAGACAGTAACCATGGAGAATCGTCATACGTCTTCCCTTCTCCTTTTTTTGCGAAAAGGATCCTGGCATTAAAAGAAACATCAAACAGTACAAAGCACCTCAAAAAAACTAAAATTACATCGAAATCCTTGAGATGCCCTTCGTCTTCAACCTCAGTTGCCCGCGCCATGAGGAGCAATGGTACCTGCCAGATTGACATGTTTTTTTGCAAAGCTGTCGAGGATATCCCTGCGATGGAGGCTGGCGGCTGTGCGGGCGTTGTTCATGCCCGACATGCCCTGGAATACACACTGCTCAAGGAGGCCGATGAAGAGGTCCACCTCATCATGCTGGGCAAGACGCTACACGATAACAACTACCTCCATGTAGACGTCTGCCGATGCAGCGGGTAAAGCCTCAGAAAGCTGCAAGGCCGCAAGTGTGTGGAACAGATTGTCTCCAGAGAGACCAGCCAGGGAAGTGGTGAGCGCGACAACAACCTGGGAGGAACACCTGGACCAAAATTTGGGGCTAAAAGTCAGTTATAGATATGCTAGATGAATGAAATCCATAGAAGAAAACGATATCGCTGCTGGTAGCATGCATGGTGACAAACATACCTGTTGCGTATGCGTCACGACGCATGGCCTGAAGGCGGTTAGTGAGATCGTCCACCGTGCTTGTGACGACGCCGAAGCTGGTGAGGAAAGAGTCCACCGTCTTCTTGAGCCAGGCTGTAAAGATGGCGTCATAATGGGTGCATGCCACGACGCGTGCTAGCACGACATGGAGGTGCTGCAAAGAGTTGACCTGGGGGTGGGCGTCCCTGGTTTTCTCTAACAGACGGATGACGCTTACCCCACACAACCTCCATCTTTCCTTCTCTCTCTCTGGATATCGGCAGACTCCACCGCTGCTCAATCTAGGTACTTTTGTACTCTTACTTTTGGAAGTGTAGTACATATATATAGTAGTACTACGGAGTGGTACTAGTAGTAGTACTCGTACAAGCAATCAATGGTAGAAAGCTACTACCACTAGTATAGTTGACCTTCAAGTATTAAGTGCCTATGTAACCAAGCCCGCATGCTTATCTTGGTAATTGTGCGGCCTCTCGCATATCCAAATGCCCACTTAGGCTGGTCATAGTGTGAAGTAAGTAGAAGTAACAGAGTATGTTACTAGTCAGTTACTACCTTCATAGTGGAAAATAAAATAGGTGTGCTATAATGCACAGTCTCATTTATTGTAATGTAGACTCATTTTGTCTTGAAATGTGTCATGTTATGGTAACCTAGCTAGTTACTACCACAAGCCTCTCTCTCATCATTTAATTGCATGCCATATCATGTAAATGCTTACTGTAGTTGGCAATACAAGTAGGACTAGGTTACTCCCACTATGACTAGCCTTAACATGGAGTACTAGTACTGCCTGTTCAAAAAAACATGTACTCCCTCCATTTCAAAATACAAGATGTTTTATTTTAGTGAAAAGAGTGTATCTAGACCGCTTTTAGTGTATATGTTCAATCTAAATGAACATATACACTAAAAGAGGTTTACATGCACTCTTTTCACAAAACTAAAACATCTATTTTAGAATGGAGGGAGTACTAGCTAGTACTACTGTTTTGTTGGTACGAAGACGTGGCCTTAAAAATCTGTGAGAAAATCTTGGGAACGTTATTAGAGCTAGTCTCTTACTGTACTGTAATTCTCTCCCCATTGCTTTAATTTTTTCCCTCGCGCTCTACCGCATGCAGAGAGAAATGGTAGATGCCAGAAAATAGGGGTTGCAATAACTAGGGCTCTAGAAATTACTCCCCCCATCTCATTGCATTTTACTACTCCCCGTATTCTGTACCTCGTGTCAGGAACCCATCGCAGCTTTGCTCTTGAAGTTATACTATGAAACTATTTTGAAGGTGTACACTATGGGTCAATATCTTGAAAATTGCCAAGATTTCTGAATGACTCAATATCTTGATATATATGAATTTGCATACTGGAAACTCTTACACAGATTAAAAAAACGAAAGGATATAAAGGAAAAGGAATAAACAAAAAGGGTCCACGTGACATCCTCTCATTTGTAGTACCAGCCATGAAAAAATGGTAAAAAAACATTCGAAAAAGTCGTAGTCACATTAGGTATGGCCTGAACACTCGAGGGTTTCTCGAGCAGAACGATCGATTAGGTCATGGTCATATCTACATCATAGTTCATGATAATGTTCCCATATTTGGTAGATGGGTGTGTCTTGCCATGGTATACAATAATGTTGGGGTGGTAGTTTAGAACTAGTATTAGGAAAAACATGTTCAAATTTTGAGTTGTATCTTTAGGGTCCGTGTTGTAAAAGTATAGGTCCTAGATGTATTTTGGTTTTCCTTTTGGACCACTATGTAATTTTCATGCCCACCATTGGATTTTAATGCGCATGTTCTTGGTACTTCGGGGTAGATTCCTCGTTAGAAAGAAAAAGAAAAAGTTCCTAGTGACCGGAATTATTTTGCGCACGAATATTTTGGATCTGAATGCCCAAGACCCAATTTTCAGAAAAAATGGACTATTGTGCAAAACTTGAGTAGTCCGTACTTCTACTGAACCAGGGGCACCAGAAAATTAACCCCAAAGCTGCCAAAGAAAAAAAGGAAGAAAAAAACAAAGATCAAGAAGAGATTATTAACGGGAGGCAGCGCGAGAGCAGCGAAGGAGTTAAAGGCAGTGCGATGTCAGAGTAAAGCTAGTTTGACGGGTTTCTGACACGAGGTACATGTACCTACTACTGGTAGCACCGTACTATTAGTAGTACTACTATGTTTTCTCTCTCCTTCGATGTCTGTCACCATCCATCCTATCTCCCTCCTGTGCAGCGCCCCGCGTGCACCGGCCGACTGATCTCTCCCTCGTCCCACTGCGTCGCGCCGCACATGTGTGCCTTGATACGGCCGCGTTGTGTGTGTGTGTGGCCTGTTTTTTCCTTTTTTTTCTTGACAAGAGTCTCTAGCGTGTTTTGAATTGGATACATAGCACTAATCCTGACCGTTGGGCTATAAGATCCAATGGTTCAAAGCAGCTGGATTTGTGTTGAACAGTACCTAGAGAAAACTCCACCATGTTCTAGGACCATCATACTTTAAGTCTTGTTAGAGAAAAATGCATACATTAAGTCTATTAATAATAACTATCTTCTTTTCCATTCTAGCATCTAGAAGATTCGATTGATAGTCTTCATCACAATAAGTTATAAAATTACTATATAAAATTGATAGTCTTCGATTGATAGTCTGACATATCATCACTATATAAAATTATAATAGGTAAAGCACAATAAATTGTAAATTTGATCAACATATATAAAGTATGGGTGTATATTTGGTCCTTATACTTTGCATGTTATTATGCTGAAGACTACCAATAGAATCTTCTAGATGCTAGAATGGAAAAGAAGATCCAATGGCTAGAAACGTTGGATTCGCGATTCTTGATCCAACGGTTAATAT
Organism: Avena eriantha; assembly: GCA_910589775.1. Taxonomy (NCBI): domain Eukaryota; kingdom Viridiplantae; phylum Streptophyta; class Magnoliopsida; order Poales; family Poaceae; genus Avena; species Avena eriantha. The sequence continues at coordinate 172,874,809 of OU342741.1, read as the reverse complement.
TCAAAGTTATCCGTACACTATATAGTGGTAAGAGATAAGATAAGATATCTCTATCTCTACTACTATAATGGAGTAGTTTTGAATTGGATCCATAGCACCAATCCTGATTGTTAGGCTCTTAGATCCAATGGTTCAGAGAAGCTGGATTAGTGTTGAATAGTACCTAGAGAAAACTCCACCATGCATGTTCTAGAACCATCATGCCACCACCCCCAAAATTTTTTAGCACAGTAGGCTGTAAATAGTACATACCTAGAACCATCATGTCACCACCCCCAAAATGCATAAATTAAGTATATTAATAATAACTATTGATACGTCCAAAATGTATCTACTTTTCCGAACACTTTTGCTATTGATTTTCCTCTAAACTTATGTGATTTGGATACAACTAACATGGACTGACGGTGTTTTCAGCAGATATACCTTGGTGTCTAGTTTTTGTGTAGAAAATCAACTATTAGGAAAAATCCTGGAAAATATGCCAAAAATCCTATTTCACTAGAAGACTCACGGAGCCAGAAGACGAGATGTAGGAGGGCCACGAGGGCCCCATACCACCTGGCCTTGCGGGCCAGGCCAGGCCGCGCCTAGGGGTGGTGTGGCCGCCTCGGTCACTCCCTCAGCCTCCCTCTTCACCTATAAATTGCCTCTTGACCTAAAAACCAAGGGGGGTTTGACGTTTTTCAAGAAAGAGTTCCTCTACGCTGCCACCACCAGATTCCGCGATTCAGAACCAGAAACTCCGTTCTGGCATCCTGCCGGGAAGGGGAATTGGAGGAGATCATCGCCATCATCATCACCATCGCCTCTCCACCGACCATCCATGTTTCCCCCATCAATGAGTGAGTAATCCCCCGCTGTAGGCTATGGGGATGGTAGGGATTGGATGAGATCGTTCATGTAATGTCATCAGATTGTTAGGGCATGGTGCCTAGTATCTATTATTAGTGCTTTTTGACTTTGTTGCAACTTGTTATGCTTAATTCTTTTCACTAGGGCCCGAGTGCCATGATTTTAGATCTGAATATGTTATTGATTGATTATGATAGTATTGTTTATGATCTTACCTGCAAGTTGTATACACAAATTGCTGTCCGGAACCAAAGGCCCTGAAGTGACAATAATCGGGATAATCGGAGGGAGGCTTTCATGTGAGGATCACATGTGTTCACGGAGTGTTAATGCTTTTCTCTAGTGCTCTATGAAAAGGAGCACCTTAATTGCCAGTAGTTCCCTTGAGGCCCCGCTGCAAACGGGATGGCAGGACAAAAAGATGTTGTAAAAGTTCTCATTGCGAGCACGTATGACTATATATGGAACACATGCCTATGATTATTTAGTACTTGTATGTTTTATCTTATTTATCTGCAAATGCCCTATGTCTTGATTGTCATATGAATTGTCTTATCCATGCAATGCCCATCCATCCATCCCTATGCCTACCGCACTTTAATCCTACTGTTTACTGCAATTGTTACTATTGTCTTTACTTTTACTACTGCTTTTACTTTGCTATTGCTACTACAAAACTGTTGCTACTGATAAAATGCTGTGAGCAAGATTGTTTCCAGGTGCAGCTGAATTGACAACTCAGTTGTTAAGGCTTATAAATATTCTTTGGCTCCCCTTGTGTCGAATCAATAAATTGGGTTTTACTTCCCTCGAAAATACTGCGATACGCCCCTATATTTGTGGGTCATCAAGACTATTTTCTGACGCCGTTGCGGGGGGAGCATAGCTCTATTTATCAAGTTCACTTGGAATCACTATTGGTCGCTGCCATCCATCCATCATGGGTAAGTCTCGTGATGGCAAGGTCCCTATTTTACCATCCACTACAAGGAGAGGTACGGTTCTGAACACCTCTGTTGCTCTTGATTCACCGTCTGTTATGAGTAAGTTCCTTTCACCACACACACACATATGCTACACATACTGGTACTACTGCTGAATCTGAAACTTCTGATACTTATGATGCTACTTCTACCGTGCTTGATAAAAGTGGTTCATTAGGTCCTTTCCTAGACGCTACGATTGCTAGAACTTTAGTTGGAAACACTAAAACTCCTAATGAAGACACTACTACACCTGTCAGTTCACCTGAGTCTAGAGAGAGCTATGATATTGAAGACAGATATATAGAAATGACTGATGAATTTATTAAAGAATGCCAAAACACCCATGATAGGAGTGCTATTAAGAGTCTTCTTGAGAAACATACTGTTAGACCTAAATTATCTCCTAATGCTAAGTTTGCTACATCTCCCATAAACATTAAAGATAAGGATTATGATTTCTTCTTGATTTATCTTACATAACTATTGTTGAGAAAGAACCTTTTTGTGGGACTAAGAATGAAAGTGCGGTAGCACATATGACTGAGCTTTCTACCATGAGTGGCTTATTTTCTAATGATATTAAGATGCGCACCTACTTTGTTGCTAATTTTTTCCCTTTTTCACTTAAAGGAGAAGCTAAAACTTGGTTTAATAATTTACCTCCTGCATCTGTTGATAGCCCTGATTGCTTGATTAGTACCTTCCTTCAGAAATATTTCCCTCCTAGTGCTAGACATGCCATTTTGTAGGAACTTTTTGATTTTAAACAGGGAGAAAAAGAGATATTGCCTGAATCATGGGCAAGGTTTTGTGCTTTGATTCATGCACAGGCTGGATGTCGATTACCTAAAAATGAGCTTCTTGATATATATTATGATGGACTAACTGAAGAATCTAGGACATACCTGGATAGTTGTGCTAATTGTGTTTTCTGGAAGAGAACTCCCAAAGAAGCTGAGGAATTAATGGCTAAAATAAGCAAGAATTATGAAGACTAGACTTCATCTGAGCCAACTACACTTGAGATAACTACACCTGAGTTAACTATGCCTGAGCCAACACCAACACCAAAACCAAAGAAGAGGGGAGTTATTGAACTAAATGATGAAGTGATGAAGGAAGCTAAGAAATGTCTTAAGGAGAAGGGAACTAAAGCTCTAGATGTTAAGAATTTACCTCCTATAGAAGAATTATGTAAGCCAATCCCCCACTCATCCACTATTGAGGTACACTCTCTCCAACATTTTGATGAAGGTGATATTCCTTACTCTAAACCTCCTGATCAATGCTTAGAAGAATTTGATATTTTTATTGTTAAGCAAGATAATTTTAATAAAAGGGTGCAAAATCAACTAATGGAAAACTCTAGAGCTATTATTGAGTTGAAGGATATTGTGGAAAGAACCTCTAATGATGTTAAAATGCTTGTTACACATTTTCAAATGGTTCAAACTCAAATTGATCAGCTTATTAAACTACAAAAATACTTGCTAGTTAATGCTGCTAAAGAAAAACATGCTTATGAAATTAGAACTAGAAGTGGTGCTGCTACCCAGGATCCTCTATAACCTAAGGGGCATCCTAAAACAATTGAGCAGGATTCTCAACAAACTGAAAATAGTGGTACTACTCCTAAGAAAAGGAAAAAGAAACATAAAACTATTCTAGAGTATTCTAAACATGCTAAAGATCCTAATAGTATATCTGTCTCTGATGCTGAAACTAAAAGTGGTAATGAAGAAAATGATGCTCCTGATAAAGAAAAAGTTGAAGAAGAACCTGAAAGGCACACTAAGAATACTAAATACACTAAAGAAGATTTTGTTGCTAAGAAACATGGTAGTGAAAGAGAGCCTTGGGTCCAAAAACCTATGCCTTTACCTGATAAGAAACACAAGTCAAAGGAGGACGAACACTATAATAAGTTTTGTGAGTGGATGAAACCTTTATATTTGCAAATACCTTTGACTGATGCTATAAAATTGCCTCCTTATTCAAAGTATATGAAGGATATTGTCTCTAATAAAAGGAAGATCCCTAATGAAGAAATTTCTACTTTGCTTGATAATTATTCCTTTAATGGTAAGGTTCCAAAGAAACTTGGAGACCTAGGGATTCCAACTATTCCATGCTCTATTAAAAATAGTTATGTTAGAACGGCTTTGTGTGATATGGGAGCAGGAATTAGTGTTATGCCTTTTCCCTCTATAAGAGACTTCAATTGGAAAAACTAATACCAACTGATATATCTTTGCAAATGGCTGATAAATCTACTACTATTCCTGTTGGTATATGTGAGGATGTACCTGTTCAATTTGCTCATAATTGCTTGATATTAACTGACTTTGTTGTGCTTGAAATGCCTAAAGATGATAATATGTCTATTATTCTTGGGAGACCTTTTCTTAATACTCCAGGAGCTGTTAGTAAATGTAATCAAGGAAATGTGACTTTTAATGTTAATGACAAGGAGCATACTGTCTATTTCCCCAAGAAAATTGATAATACTTATGGTTTAAACTTAATCGAACATGTTGAGGGCATCCAAGTTGGAGAAATATATTGTCCTATACCACGAGAAAAATATGAAACTATTATGGTTGGGACCATTGCTATCAAGGTTGAGGTAACATAATCATTAGTGGAATACAAATTTTTGTTTCATATAAATTTTTTTTGGTAACAAGACGTGATCAACCTTGTTAACAAAGGGATTTTAATGAACAAAACAATGTTTTCACCATGATTATCTTTGCTTACTTTTATTTTACCCATTTTAGTTTTTTCCTTCGCTTAGTTTAATTTTATATTGCTAGTTGCTTGCATTTTAGAGTGTCTTAGAACTTATGAAGTTTTAGTTTTGTTTTGCTTTAGCATCTTTCTGAAAAAATCTTTCTGTCAGAAAATCATTCACCATTACATGAAAATTGCTCAAAAATAAAGTGTCTCGAAAAATTCCAAAAAATTCATAATAAATTTTTACGTGAAAAAGCGGCAGAGAAGTGTCTGGAGAGTACTAGGGGGCCTACTAGGCAGGCACACCACTTGGTGGCGTGGCTACCCCAAGGGCGCGCCTGGCCATGGTGTGGGCCACCCCAGCCCTCCACTCACTCTCTCACTTGCCACTTCCTTCTCTCTCCCGAGAAAACACTAGTACATTGCTCGAAATCACGTTCTTGTTGTTCTTGTCCACAATTTTTCGATCTCCTTGCTCAGCCCATCTTTGTTGCTGAAATTTGGAGCATTTGTTCTCCGGTGTGTGACTCCTCCGCTTGTCCAAGTAGATTTGTGTTTAGTGGTTTATATTTCAAGTATTTTGCTGCTATAGGTGATAGGTTATGAGAGCTCGTAAGCTTGTTCGATGCTTAGAGAAATTGTTTTGTTGCATGATTAGGCCTCTTACAAGTCCGTATGAGTAGCTCCCTTCATTATGTAATCACTTTGCAAACACTTGTATGATGGTTGTCCTAAATTTTAGAAAAGAAGATGAATGAACACCAACTCAACCAGCATGAACTAAGGGTTCCTGAGGTTATGAAGGTTCACCGAGAGGAGGAAGTTTTTCCTTCCATCTATCCATGCCCTGAATTCATGAGGGCTGCAGGGATTTCTCAGGACTTCCATACTTTAATTGCTAATGCAGGATTGGAGCATTTTGTGGGAGATGAACCTTGCCAATTTGTGAAACTAACTATGTCTGTGGTGCAAGACTTTCAATTTAGTTGCTCTATTCCTAACCCCATGGTTCACTACAAAATTTACAATATAGCTGTTAACCTTCCTTTTGATGAATTTTGTGCAGCTATTAAAGTACCCCAGTGGGGATCATGTGAAAGGATTAAAGAGCGACCTGCACCATTAATGGACTTGTATGCGGAGATCTGCCAAGGGAGCAGCTTCTCAAAGGACTGTGGGAAAATTCGTAATATTCATCTCCCGTCTATTCGCTACTTTGCTTACTTTATTGCCAAGTGTGTTCTCGCTAGGAAAACTGCTAATAAGTTATCCTCATATGATCTAGCATTCATCCCAGCTGCTTTAAAACGAGATAGGACTTACAATTTGGGTGCCTTGATAGCTTTCCATCTTGCTGCTAACCGCAAGAAAGGTGGAATTTGTGGAGGCATCATCGCCTCTCGTTTACTAGCTTTGCATGGTGTAGTGCCTCATCATCTAGACCTACAGTTTTCCATAGAGAGGCTTGACATTAATTCCATCATACAGCATAAATTAGTTTCTTCTTGGGCTAATTTGAGTGATTTGTCTTATGACATAACTTTTCTCAAGGCTGGTTGGAGAAGGAGTAAACCCGAGCGTGTTGTTCTTTTGCCTGCACCTGCTTTGTTTAACCTTGAAACCAGGGAAGGATGGTCACTCACTGAGGAAGATCTCGATATATATCTGGGGTAGCTCTCCCAGCAGAAGCAGGGGACTGGAAGGGAGGCTACAGATGATTCGGTCTAGCCCTCGAATGAGGGGGAGTCTTCGTACCAGCAGCCTACCTATGATTGGGGAGCTTCTTCTTCTTCCCAAGGGCCTAAGTACGATCATTCTTACGATGACCCGCCGGCTTGGAACCCTTATCCGCGTTGGGGTTGATACCAACTTAGGCCAAAAGCCTAAGCTTGGGGTATGGTACACCGACACCACACTCATCTACATATCATGTTCAGTCGGTACTTTGTATGTCCATGTTTCGTTTTTTTTGCTTTCCAAAACACAAAAAGACCAAAAATATTTCCGTTGTTTCTCTTTGTTTGCTTCTTTGTCTTTTTAGCCTTGGTATGCTTCTTCCTTTTTGCTTTGTTTGGATTATTCGAAAAACCCAAAAAGATTTTGCTTTGCTTGTTCTTCCTTTTGGTTCTTGCCTTTAAAAATCGAAAACCCAAAAATATTTGTTGTTCTTCTTTGGTTTTGTGAAGTTCGTTGCAGGGTTCAGCAGTCCTCAGTGGAGTTGGTTTTCATGTTATTATTCAAGCCACACAAGTGAAGGGCAATAATGAGGATTAATGACAACTTGAGGTGTGGTAAGAGGCTGGTAACGAACTCCATTTGTTTTCATTTTTGTACATATACTCATCATTGTGGGCATGCTTAGTTTGTTCATGTAAGGTGTATGTTATTTATGGATGCTTAGTAGTTCTTTCTTTCTTATGATTAGCTCCAACTTGCTAATGGTTTGTAGCATGTCATATGAATGTTTGCTTGCATTGTTCTATTCATAACTTGGTATGACACTGTGGTACCCTCCTCTGAATGTTTCACTTGAATTGACTTGGCACATGCTCACGCATGCATATGACTAAAAATCAGTTAAGCCTCGATGAATTATTTTGCCTCAGGGGTCTTGAATCACTTTCATGCCATAATAGTCATGTTTTGTTGCAAGCATGATTACGACAGTTATTGCTCTCTCGTTTGTCGCTCCCTTACTATTGCTAGCCTTCACTTGCACTGAGTATGAGCTCTACTCATGTTTCCAACTCCCCAAAACCTATATTGCCAAAAGTTTCCACCATACCTACGTATTAGCATCATTTGCTAGTCCGTGCATATTTAATATGCCTTGTTTTCTTCCGTATAAAATGTTTGCTTGTTATGAGAAAATTAGTTAGTAAAGCTCTCACGAACTTGACGACACACTTTACTTTCTTGCACTTAATAATATTGAACCATTGCGTCCATCTTTGTTGCGTATATGCTCGCGCTTTATAAGTTGAAGTTAGCAGAACCGCGTATCATAGGGAACACTTTCAACATTGCACTTATTATTCTGTTGATATCATGATTCTTTTTGCCTATGGATCCCGGCGGTGTGAAATAAAAGGGAAACTTGTAGGATCATGGAGTTTGTATGTGTGTTAGAGAAACGCCTGGGCCGCTAGCCTAAGCCATGCCTAATCATGGTGGAAACTTGCAGCATAACCATAATGAGCACTCTATGAAGCATCTTCAATAAAAACCTATGAAAATAGCAAATAAAAAGATCACTGAGATGCTCATTGTCTGCTTTCCTTGTCATTTTGATTATGGGATAGCTCCTATATCATGTGCAAGGGGTACCCCGTTGACGGTTCTCTATGATACATATGTACTTACAATGACAAGAGCTTACTTGTGACTGAAGTTGAGTAGCATGAGGTTCGGTACTCGTAAGCAAGGGGCATGAGATTTCAACTTATAACTTGTCAAGCATATCCTGTTAGTTGTGTCACTTTAACCTTAACCATTTAAAGATGCTTATGATAGGGGCAATGAGAGCTCAAAGCTAATGAGTACCATACTTTCAGCATTTGGAAGCCTTTCAAACTATTCAAAACCTTTTCACTTCCTTGTTGAGTCACCAATTATTCTATGAGCACTTTCTTGAGAGCATGGTTGTCATTTTTAGTGTAATATGCTTGTCCCAAAATTTGGTTAATTGTGTCATGACTTTGATGCTTGTATCTTTGATATCTTTACTTCTAGTCTTCACTTGAACTTCAGAGGTGCCTCGGCATTTATTTGCTCTAAATCAAAGGCAAGCGAGATACCACTCTATCATACCTTTTTATGTGCATTGCAATGTTGCTTATGTTTATGTTTCATGCTACTTACCATTTTTGAGTTGGAATCTCTTCATAGTTTGCAATGACCATTAAGTAAACTTATTTGCATACTCTTTATTATGAATTGCTTAAGTAGTTGACCATATGCTGAGAATATATACATCTTATGGAGCAAATGTGTTCGTGAAAGTTCTTTTATCACACCCAGTTTTCAACTGAATTGCTTGAGGACAAGCAATAAGCTAAGCTTGGGGGGAGTTGATACGTCCAAAACGTATCTACTTTCCCGAACACTTTTGCTATAGTTTTTCCTCTAAACTTGTGTGATTATGGTACAACTAACACGGACTGACGCTGTTTTCAGCAGAATTACCTTGGTGTCTAGTTTTTGTGCAGAAAATCAACTATTAGGAAAAATCCCGGAAAATGTGCCAAAAATCCTATTTCACTAGAAGACTCACAGAGCCAGAAGACGAGACGGAGTAGGGCCAGGAGGGGCCCACACCACCTAGCCGCGCGGGCCAGGCCAGACCACATCTGGGGGTGGTGTGGCCGCCTCGGTCACCTCCTCGGCCCCGCTCTTCGCCTATAAGTTTCCTCTTGACCTAAAAACCAAGGGAGGTTCGACGTTTTTCCAAAAAGAGTTGCTCTACACCGCCACCACCAGATTCCGCGATTCAGAACTAGAAACTCCATTCTGGCACCCTGCCGGGACGAGGAATTGGAGGATATCATCGCCATCATCATCACCATCGCCTCTCCACCGACCATCCATGTTTCCCCCATCCATGACTGAGTAATCCCCAACTGTAGGCTATGGGGATGGTAGGGATTGGATGAGACCGTTCATGTAATGGCATCAGATTGTTAGGGCATGGTGCCTAGTATCTATTATTAGTGATTTTTGACTTTGTTGCAACTTGTTATGCTTAATGCTTGTCACTAGGGCCTGAGTGCCATGATTTCAGATCTGAACATGTTATTGATTCATTATGATAGTATTGTTTATGGTCTTACCTACAAGTTGTATACACATATTGTTGTCTGGAACTAAAGGCCCCGAAGTGACAATAATCGGAGGAAATAGCTTTGATGTGAGGATCACATGTGTTCACGGAGTGTCAATGCTTTGCTCTAGTGCTCTATTAAAAGGAGCACCTTAATTGCCAGTAGTTCCCTTGAGGCCCCACTGCAAACGGACTGGCAGGACAAAAGATGTTGTGCAAGTCCTCATTGCAAGCACGTATGACTAAATATGGAACACATGCCTATGATTATTTAGAACTTGGATGCTTTATCTTATTTATCTGCAAATGTCCTATCTCTTGATTGTCATATGAATTGTCTTGTCCATGCAACACCCGTCCATCCATCCCTATGCCTACCGCGCTTTAATCCTACTATTTACTTCAATTGTTACTACTGTCTTTACTTTTACTACTTCTTTTACTTTGCTATTGCTACTACAAAACTGTTGCTACAGATAAACTGATGTGAGCAAGATTGTTTCCAGGTGCAGCTGAATTGACAACTCAGTTGTTAAGGCTTATAAATATTCTTTGGCTCCTCTTGTTCGAATCAATAAATTTGGTTTCACTTCCCTCGAAAATACTGCAATACACCCCTATACTTGTGGGTCATCAACTATCTACACATATTGAGAATACAACCTACCGTGCTATGAAATTTTTGGGGTGGTGACATGCATGATGGTTCTACAACATGGAGGAGTTTGGTCTTGGTACTATTCAACACGAATCTAGCTGCTTTGATCCATTGGATCTAACAGCCCAACGGTCAGGTATGGTGCTATGGATCCAATTCAAAACTGCTCTATTCTTATCTTATCTTACCACTATATAGTGTTCGAATAACTTTGAATATTGCTCGTTGGATCAAGACTCACAAATCCCAACATTTCTAGCCGTTGGATCTTCTTTTCCATTCTAGCATCTAGAAGATTCTATTTTTTGAATGCTCTAGAAGATTCTATAGATAGTCTTCATCACAATGAATGCTATGCAAAAACTCAAAACACACTTCTCCATCATTCTATAATCTTCTCCCTCGTTTCTCTAGACCATGTTACCAAAAATTTCATGTTATAGATCTCCACTGCTATAATGAAGCAGTTTTGATTGGATCCATATTACCAATCCTGACTATTGGGTTGTTAGATCCAATGATTTAGAGCAGCTGGATTCATGTTGAATAGTACCTAGAGCAAACTCCACCATGTTCTATAGAACCATCATGTCATCACCTCCAAAATTTCATAGAACAGTAGCCTATATTTTCAATATGTGTATATAGTTATTATTAATAGACTTAATTTATGCATTTTTTATCTAATGTATGAAATGTGATTTAACAAACATTAAGTTGTTATTAACCAATAGTCTTGTTAGAGAAAAAATTCATACATTAAGTATATTAATAATAACTATCTACACATATTGAGAATATAGCCTACTATGCTATGAAATTTTGGGGGTGGTGACATGCTGATGGTTCTAGAACATGGTGGAGTTTACTCTATAGGTACTATTCAACATGAATCTAGCTGCTCTGAACCATTGGATCTAACAGCCGAACGTTCTATATGAAATGTGATTTAACAAACATTAAGTTGTTACTAACCAATAGTTTTGTTAGAGAAAAATGCATACTTTAAGTGTATTAATAATAACTATCTACACATAATGAGAATACAGTCTACTGTGCTATGAAATTTTGGGGGTGGTGACATGATGGTTCTAGAACATGGTGGAGTTTACTCTAGGTCGGTACTATTCGACACGAATCAAGCTACTCTGAACCATTGGATCTAACGGCCCAACGGTCAGGATTGGTGCTATGGATCCAATTCATTTAAAACTGCTCCACTATCTTATCTTATCTTACCACTATATAGTGTACGAGTAACTTTGAATATTGACTGTTGGATCGAGACTCGCCAATCCGAAAATTTCCAGCCATTATTGGATCTTCTTTTCCATTTTAGCATCTAGAAGATTCTATTGATAGTCTTGAACACGATGAATGCACTAGGCATAAACCTCTCAAAACACACTTGTCCATCATACTAGAATCCTCTCCCTCGTTTCTCTACACCATGTTACCAAAAATTTCAAGTGTTAGGTAGCTAATAATCTTTGGCTTCTACACATGATGATACAAAGTAGAAGAACCAACAATACACCCATATTTTATAAATGTTGATCAAATTTATATTTTTTCCACTTTACCTATTATAATTTTATATAGTGATGATATGTCAGATGTCTATTATCCGAGCCTCACGTGCAACTTACTAGTAGTAGTAGAAAGAATACAACCTATTGTGCTATGAAAATTTGGGGGTGGTGACATGATGGTTATAGAACATGCCGGAGTTTTCTCTAGGTACTATTCAACACGAATCCAGCTGCTTTGAACCATTGGATCTAACAGCCCAATGGTCAGGATTGGTGCTATGGATCCAATTCAAAACTGCTCTATTCTTATCTTATTTTATCTTATCTTATCTTATCCTACCACTATATAGTGTATGAATAACTTTGAACATTGACCGTCGGATCAGGACCCGCGAATCCCAATATTTCTAGCCGTTGGATCTTCTTTTCCATTCTAGGATCTAGCAGATTCTATTTTTTGAACGGTCTGGAATATTCTATTGATAGTCTTCATCACAATGAATGCTATGCACAAAACTCAAAACACACTTCTCCATCATTCTAGAGTCTTCTCCCTAGCTCGTTTCTCGAGACCATGTGTTACTGAAAATTTCATGTTTTAGTAGATACCTAATAATCGTTGACTTCTACATGATCTTACCACTATATAGTGTACGGACAACTTTGAATATTGACCGTTGGATCAACACTAGCAAATCCAAACATTTACAGATGTTGGATCTTCTTTTCCATTCTAGCATCTAGAAGATTCTATTGATAGTCTTCATCATAATGAATGCTATGCACAAAATTCAAAACACACTTCTTCATCATTCTAGAATCTTATCCCTCGTTTCTCTAGACCATGTTGCCAAAATTTTAATGTTTTAGATAGCTCATAATCGTTGACTTCTACATGATATGCAAAGTACAAGAACAAAATATACACCTGAGAAAATTATTCTACTCCCTCCGATCCAAATTATTGTTCTCACATTTGTCTAGATTTAGTTGTATCTAGTCATGTTTTAGTTTTAGATACATCCGAATCTTGACAAATATGAGAACAATAATTTGGATAAAAGGGAGTAGAATGATGAAGTAGTGTTTTTTGAGGTTTGTGCATTGCATTCATGTGCTAGACGTACTATCCATAATATATTCTAGTAGAGATGCTAGCTAGTAGAATGGAAAGGAAGATCCAACGACTAGCAATGTTGGGATTCACGAGTCTTGATCCAACGATCAATATATTCAAAATTATTCGTACACTGCATAGTGGTAATATAAGATAAGATAAACAATAGTATTTTCTAGAGATGATGCTACAGTGGAACAGTAGATCCAACGGCTGGCAATGTTGGGATTCGCGAGTTTTAATTCGGCCAACCGATCAATAATAAAAGTTATTCGCAAAAAATATAGAGGTAAGATACGATAAGAAATACTATCAATTGTATCTACTAGATGCCAGAATGGAAAAGAAGATCCAATCGGTTGGCAATGTTGGGATTCACGAGTATTGATCCAACGGTCAAAATTCTAAGTTATTCGTACACTATAGTGGGTAAAATAATGTACTATCCATAGTGTATCTTCTATTTAGATGCTAGCTAGAATGGACTAGTAAAAGGCACGTGCCACACACTTATATATTTTATGAAATGTGATTTAGCAAACATTAAGTTGTTATTATTAACCAATAGTCTTGTTAGAGAAAAAAGGGCATACATTAAGTCTAATAGTAAAAGGCATGAGCCACACGTATATACTGTATGAAATGTGATTTAGCAAACATCAAGTTGTTATTATTAACCAATAGTCTTGTTAGAGAAACAAGCCATACATTAAGTCTACTAGTAAAAGACATGAGCCGCACATGTATATGCTGAATGAAATGTGATTTAGCAAACATTAAGTTGTTATTATTAACCAATAGTCCTGTTAGAGAAAAATGCATACTCCCTCCGACCCATATTAGTTGACTCGAATTTGTCAGATTCGGATGTATCTAGACATATTTTAGTACTAGATATATCCGGATCTAGATAAATCCAAGTCAATTAATATGGGTCGGAGGGAGTACATTAATTCTATTAATAATAACTATCTACACACATTGAGAATACATCATACTATGCCATGATTTGGGGGGGGTTACATGGTGGAGTATGCTCTATGGGTATTGTTCAACACGAATCTAGCTGCTCTGAACCATTGGATCTAACAGCCCAATCTTCAGGATTGGTTCTACTAATAATAACTATCTACACATATTCAGAATATAGCTTACTCTGCTATGAAATTTAGGATGGGGGTGTTGACATGATGGTTCTAGAACATGGTGGAGTTTGCTCTAGGTAAGTACTAGCTGTTCAACACGAATTCAGCTGCTCTGAACCATTATTGGATCTAACATCCCAATGGTCAGGATTTGTGCTACGGATCCAATTCAAAACTCCTCTATTATAGTAGTAGAATAAAATAAGATAACATTGTATAGTGTACGATAGAAATAACTTTGAACTTTGACCATTGGATCTAGACTCGTGAATCCCAACATTTCTAATTAACCGTTGGATCTTCTATAAACATTCTACTCCCTCCGTCTAGAAATATAATACATTTTAGCTTTGTGAAACGAATGTATCTAGATGTCTTTTAGTCTATAGGCCGACATCTAGATACATTCGTTTTACAAAGGTAAAATGTCTTATACTTGTGAACGAGGGTGCATCATCTAGAAGATTCTATTGTTAGTCTTCAGCACAATGAACGCTATGCACAAATCTGAAAACACACTTTTCAATAATTCTAGACTCTTCTCTAGAACACGTGGAGTATTAGGTAGGACTGGCTAGGTTGATTTCTACATGATATAGTACAAAGTAGAAGAACCAAATATACACCCCGATACTTTATGGACATGGCTCGAAATTAAATTTTTTTTGAGCTTCACCTATCCCGTGCAAGGCACGTTCAACTTTATAGTGGATGTCCAGACCATACTGGGGGTGACAACTGCTTAGGCTGTCTCTTCGATTTTTGCGTCAAGTACTGTATCTGAATGGAAATGGTTTTTTTACTCGCGTGGAGACCAGGAGGCCACCTCTCACGGCCTCGACCTTCTTCCTCCTCCTCTTCGCGACTATATATCTTCTCTACCAGATTGCTTTGCCCGTTTTCATTCCTTTTTGATGTGCTATTTCACCCGCATGACCGGGAACAAGTCCCTCCATAGAAGGGCTCGTGCCGCGACGGCGAAGCTGGTGGAAGAGAAGAAGTCGGCTTGTTGTTCTGCCATTATGTTGCTACCGGTACCAGGCGATGCGACGATCAAAGGGTCCCAGTCGAATCCCTCGACTGCAGGCGAGAGGTCTTCAACTCAAGGTTCTTCGAAGCCGCCACAACCAGGGACAGATACCTTCAGGTAAATCTCCGTTCTTGTGCAACTTTCCATGTCTTTGACCGTTTCTTGATTTCTCGTTTACCTAAAAAAGGCATGTTCTTCCTCAATGGTGTTTTTAGGTCAGGCGGTCTTTGAATTCCATCAGCACTCCTGCCTGCAGAATCATCTTCACCGTCGCCGATGGAGACTGATACCTTTAGGTAAATCTCCGTGCTTGGGCAACTTTCTATGTCTTTGACCGTTTCTTGATTCGCTCATTTCCCTATTAGTACATTTATTCTCAATGTTTTTTTAGGTCGGACGGACTTCGCATTTCCGCGGCACTCCTACCTACAGAATCATCTTCACCATCATTGATGGAGGCCGATCGATACAGCCGCAAGGTAAGAAATCATTCGAATTGTGATTACGTGTCTCTCTTCCTTGATAGTTCTCTGGGTACAGTTCTGAATTTAGGCTCCTTGTTCATCTTTCAGAATATTGGCTTCGAGATCGAGTTTATGGTGAAAAAGGTGATGGGCGATTTCTGCGTCAAGACAGCGGACAGAAGTGCCCTCGTCAACGAGTGCACTAGACTTTACTCCAAACTCGCCGCTGACAAGGTCGGGCTTAGCTTCCTTAGGAATCTCACCATGGAATACTTGATTGAGCGTGACGAGCTGAAGTGGTGGAACATCGGCATGATGGAGATGCTGGGCATAAGCTTCGAACAGATCCAGGACCTCGAGGACCAGACGGACAAACTCCTGGCCGAGCTGGCAAAGCTGAAGCGTGAAACTGTGGTCGATCTCCATCAATGAGCCGGCACATGGAAGACCTTAGTTAGTACTCCATCTGTTTTCACAATATAAGCCTATTTATATAGAGCTAAAACAACTTACAAAAAGGCTTGTATATTATGGAACAAAGGGACTAGTTGATGATCGGATATATGGATTGAAATATTGCGCCAGTAAATTGAAAAACCTTTATTACTAGTATGAATGTATGATCGTGTACTTGCTAGTAAAATATTTGGTTATTTGGTGAATGTGATATGCATCAGCATCACCAGCCACAATGTTGCCAGAGCCAATTTTGGGTGTGATTATCTTTCCTACTGTACTATAGTAGTAATTAGTAGTTATTATCACTTCCGTGCAGAGTGGTAACTACCTTTCCGTCGTTGTCATGTTGCATCTCACCAACTTCACTTGCTCAAAGTCTCCATTCTTCTTTACTACAAAAAAGAGCCTCTATTCTTCCGCCATCTTCAGTTTTGGTCCTGCTAATGGCAGTGGCACCGATATCCCATTGATGGTGACTTTAGATCAGGACCCCAACTTTGTCTTTGTACATCTATAGTGTAGTATAATCATTGCGCCAATGCTTATAGGGGAAGTAAGAGGTAACTCCTGGGGATCCCTCCTGAACATATGTACACTCTCCACAATTTATACATTGAAGGGATAACCACTTTTATAGCCATTTAAAAGAGTTTCGGGTGATTTTGTCAAATTAATTCGACCTTTAACTTGATGTGTGCTATTTCGTCCATAATTAGAAAAAACTACTTAGTTATTTAGTAGTACTATATAGATTCTTCCAATTTTTGAATAACTTGTGACATCTATTTTGATACAAAGGGAGTAGGATTATGCGTTAGCTACAAACATGGCCTTTATTCTGCATAGTGTCAACCTGGTGGGATAATTCTCTCCTGAGGAGAGAGGCCTACACATTAAAAGGTGTCTAGATATATTCGTTTCATAAAAGCTAAAACATCTTATATTTTGGAATAGAGGGAGTACATAGGATCTAATAAAGAGGGGAGAGAGGTACATATATGAGTAAAAATATGAGATGCAAGAACAAGATGATGAAAGAATATTCTATCAATGGTCTACCTAACAATTTTTCACCCTGTTACGGAAAAACGCAACAAATCCATGAAAAATGATAAAAAACGTGTGTATTAATTTTTATGTGACAACGACTGTGCCCCTTGTGCCTGGCACACACCCAGAAAATATGTGGTATTTCTTGGACCGACTCAACTGCAGCGAGTCCTTCGCAAAAAGAAAAAGGAAACTATAGAAAAAGATAACGATGTCGTGAAACTAGGTCGAACTTTCTTATCTTATCTTATTACTACTATATAGTGTACAAATAACTTTAAAGGTTGACTGCTGGATGAAGACTGGCAAATCGCAACATATCTAACGTCTGGATCTTTACCATATTAGCATCTAGAAGATTCAATGGATAGTCTTCAGCACAATGAACGCTATGCTAAAACTTCAAAACACAATTCTCCGCCATTCTAGAATCTTCTTTGTCATTTCTCTAAGCATGTTACAATTTTTTTGAGTATTATTATGTACCAAGAACCAAGTATACACCTAATAATTTATGGATATGATGTGGCTCAAAATTCTTTAATAGTCTTTTGAGATTTACCTATTATAATTTTATATGTCATGACATGTCTTACTTTCCATCTCATAGCTAGAGATGACATGATAGTCTTTTATTTGAGTCTCACGTTTGTTTTTTGGAAATGGGGATGCCACAGCCTCTGCACTCAAAGGATGCACAAATCCCTTTTATTAAAAACCAAGTACCGAGTAAAGTTTACGGATCAGATAAGGTTGATACAAACACCAACCATGTGAACAAAGTTAAAGGTCTCACAAGAGAAAGCACACATCTCTTGTGCAAATTATTATGCAAATACTTACTTCAAGAACATAGTTTGACAATAAATCTGGTCAATAATATATAATTATATTTAATAATTTTTAACCAATTTATTTATATTCGAAGGACGATTCCAATGGTACAATTATTGTGACATACAATTCATCAATTGGTGACCAAATTTATGGTCAAATTATTTTCTTCGAGTATGTATTTGTCTAATGAACCAGAATGGAGGTTGTATACAAAATTCCTAGGCAAATCCTTTGAATCAAACGGTCCTTAGAGTAGGAGTGCTTGAAGCAGAGGCCCTGCTCGTGACTGCGCATAGCTTTTCGCAGTAGGGACTACACGGAGTCTGCACCTGGGAAAGGCTGCTGGTGCATTCATACCTCCCATCGCATTCGATGCACTTCCTCTAGCTCGGCTCCTGGCTAGTGTAGCAATAATCATAGAGTAGAGATTGCCAATTTTTTTGGCGGGTTCATCTCGTTCTAAACTGAGATCACCAAGATTAGAATGACATTGGCAGGTTTTTCTTTGAACTACCCGGCGCGACACAATTAAAAAGTTTCGAACCTACCACCGGTGCCCTTGTGATACATATAAAACACGCCGTATCCAACATCTCTCACTCAACCTCAGAGCCGGAGCATCTACCATGAACCTGGCCTTGCACTGTCGTCCCTCCCCACCACCACTGCCTCCTCACCAGGTACCGTTGTGACTGAAGGCACCACTCCCTTGTTTAGCAATACGGAGTGGCTTCCCCATGCTGACGACCACCACGCCGAAGCATGCACAGCGTCGCCGGCAAACACGGTACGGTCGCTGCAAAGTCCAATCAGCTTCATGTACTCCCTGGTCTCCGGCACCGGGGATATGGGCAAAAGATGCCCCCCCTGTTCGACCGCACCAACGCGAAGCGTCAACTCATATCCTCCCCATACGAATGTTGTTGCACACTTTATGCTAACTTTCGTTATGCACCTTATTACTATCAAAAGTACTTCGTCATTTGTTGTAGTGTACTGCATCTTGCTCATATACTCGATCGTTACTAATATTTGCTAGATCCTTCATTACAATCGTTATGAAGCTCCTCTGACATCTGTGGAATATCTCCTAAAATCATTCTAGTTGGGGCGTATAGGTTCATAGATAGCACAGCTGGTATACATCAACTTTAGCTGACGTCCTAAGCCGAATTATTATGTCATGGCTCCTTGTTTAGAGTATAACTAGGCAGACCCTACTAGTTATGTTATCAGTATTATAGTTAAGCATGTAGGTTAGTCAATTGTATTGGAACTTCATGTGTTTTCTTCTCACTCAGGGTTACATATGATTATAGTACTCATAGCGGAAGTACTGTACTAGATTTGTGATGGGGAATCATTGCTTTTCGAGCCATCAACCTCTGCAAAAACTCCTAATAATTTCTTCTTTTTTCACACGATTCCATGATAAATCTGAAAAGCTATTTGCTTCCAATGCAGGAAACGGAGTCAGTGAAGGAAATATGCCCTGAGAGGCAATAATAAAGTTGTTATTATGTATTCCTTATATATGATAGATGTTTATTTTGCATGCTAGAATTGTATTGATCGGAAACATCAATACATGTGTGTTTAATAAACAAAAAGGGTTCCAAGTTATGCCTCTCTTATAGACTAGCTTGTTGGTTAACAAGATGATCAAGGTTTCCTGATCATGGACATTGGATGTTGTTAATAACAAGGTCACACCATTGGTGGAATGATGTGATGAACATTCATCCGAAGTATAGCATTACGATCAAGTCATTATGTTTATATTGCTATAACATCATACGGAGTAATCTTTATCCTTAGACCATGAGATCATGTTAATTACTAACACCTGAAGAGTATCTTGATAACATCAAACGTCACACCGTAACAGGGTGACTATAAAGATGGGTTCAGTACTACGAAGGTGTTATGTTGAGGCTCATGGATCAAGAGTGGAATTTTTCAATCATGATGACGGATAGATATACTCTGGGCCCTCTCGGTGATATCACATTGAGATAGCATGCAAGCAAGTGATGTGATCACTAGAATGTTATATCACGGGAATGAGAAAAGAGTGCATGTCGGTAACGAGATAAAACTAGGTATGGGGATACTGATGATCGAATCTCGGACATGTAATATATCGCGAGACAAAGGTATTTAGTTACAAGCGTTAAAGGTTCTCACGATCACAGAAGTCATCGTTGAATGTGTAGGAGTCAGTACGGATCTCCAGGTCCCGTTGCTGATTATTGATCGGAGAGGGGTCTCGATCATGTCTGCATTATTCGCGAACCGTAGGGTGATACACTCAAGAGTTACCGGACACCATTTTTGGAGCACATATGTTTCAGACGAAAGAATTGCAAAGTGCAGGAATTGTTTCAATAGAAACCGGAAATTGTTTCGGGTGAAATTGCAGAAAGTGGTTCTGCATATGATATTGAAATATTGCAAGGGGCTATATGTGAATGTTTGTTAATTAAAGTAATTAACAAAATTCTGAATAAATTTAATAAAAGAGTTTTATTAAATGAGAGAGCATTAAACTTGGAGAAATTTAATGCATTTAAAGTGGAGACTTTAAAACGGAATGTGAAGAGGCATTTTAATGTGGAGGGGTTACCACCACATGAATGGGGGAGGTGAGGGGTCACCCCCCATGCGCCGATCATGGAGAGAGGGGGTACCCCCTCCTCCTATAAAATACCACCCATGCCCTCCTTCATCCTCACACCTCCTTGAGAAGAATCTCTATCCCTCTCTAGAATTATTCCCCCATGATCTCGGATTAGCGAGATACATGTTCCCGGTGGCATTTTGTCTGGAAGGAGTTGCTGCTTCTGCTGGATCGCTGGAGCGAGGAGGTGGAGGTTTTCTGGTGGCTTGAACGTGTGTGCGAGTGCGGATGCACTTTTGCGGCGCTCGGACTTCCTCACGATCTTGAGATCGGCAAGTGTACGACTACATCAACCACGAGTTCCTACTCGTTAACAAAACTCGTTGTCTTCGAGGGTAAGTTCTCGTTGGATGTATGTCCACCCGTTTCTTTGTACCTAGTAGATAGATCTTGGCGTGTAGTTCACACCATAGGAAATTTTTGTTTTCTATGCTGCAGACCCAACAGTGGTATCAGAGCCTGATCTATGCGTAGGTGCTTTGCACAGGTAGTACACATATGTTTATATGTGGGCAATGATGATCATGTTATTGCATCTTCTATGTATTTTGGATATTGGTGGCATAGTGGGATGAAGCGGCCCGGACCAACCTTACATGTCATCGTACATGAGACCGGTTCCACGAGTGACATGCAACTTGTTTTGCTTAAGTGGCTGGCGGGTGTCTGTCTCTCCTACTATAGTCAATATCTGATTTACAACGAGTTGCTAATAACTTAGTTGTCCTCATTGTGGTTCATGTTCGTACGAGAAAACGGTTCTATCTCCAAAAGCCCTAAGCCACGTAAAACTTGCAATTGATAAATTAGAGGCGTCTAGTTTAGATCGTTGCTGGGCTAGTGTATTGATATGGTATTGTTGTAAGTCGATGTATGACAGATACTCTTACAACACATTCAATGTGTAAGTTCCATAGACCTTGGCCTTACACACAAAGGAATGATAGAGATCATACCACGATGCAAATGATAGAGATCAAATGCATGGACCATATCATCTCATTTTACACATTAGATGTTAGCATCTTATACTGCTAGTTTGGCGCTTTTGGTAGCATTGTAAGATGATACCTCATTTAGATATCAAGATAAAATGTGTTCTTCCTTGAGTATGCACCGTTCTATGGATCGTGTTTCGAGACATCATGTGATGATCGGGTGTACTCGACTCTATGCTTTCATACAACGGGTGTAAGACAGTTTTACACATGCGAGTACTAAGGTTCTTACTTGGCGAACCTAGCATGTACAGACATGGCCTCGGAACACGGACCGAAAGGTTAAGCATGAGTCATATGGTTGATATGATGCCCATATAGATGCTCGCCTTTGAAGCTACACCGACTCACGTGATGATCGGACTTGGTGTAGTGGATTTGGTTCATGTAATCACCAAAAAGGCACGAGGGATGTCGTTTTTGAGTGGGAGTTCAGTAGTAATTTGGATTAGTTAAACTAAATCTATCATAAACTTAGTCTAAATAAACTTTACAAATTCTGTTGTAGATGGCACCACCTTCTTTTAATTTAAGTGTGTTCATGGAGAAAGAGAAACTTGATGCGAATGGTAGCAACTTCACCAACTGGGCTATGAATTTGAGGATTCTCCTCACTGCTGCACAAAAGCAATATGTGCTAGATGCGCCGCTAGGCCCCCCACCAGCTCCTGATGCCCCTGACGAATAAAAGAATGTCTATGTGACTCGTTAGGAGGACCACAACTTAGTTCATTGTGGCATACTGTATGGGCTAGAGCCAGAACTTCGAAAGCGTTAAAAAATGGCAATGCCTTTGATACCATGGGATAATTGAAAATGATTTTTGATACCCATGCTGCCGTAGAGAGTTATAATGCTTCTGAAAAGTTCTTCCACTGCAAAATGGAGGAAAACAGCTCCGTTAGTGAGCATGTACTCAAAATGTCTGGGTACGCCGATAAGCTTGTGTCCCTGGGAATAATGACTCCCAATCAGTTAGGCATACATCGTGTTCTCCAATCTCTGCCACCTAGCTACAAGAGCTTCGTGAGGAACTATAATATGCAGGGCATGAAGAAGACTCTTCCCGAGCTTCTGTCAATGCTTAAGACTACAGAAGTGGAGATTAGGAAAGAACATCAAGTGTTGATGATCAATAGGACCACCGGTTTCAAGAAGGACAAGAAAGGCAAGCACAAGGGAAAGAAGGGTGGCAAATCTGTTGCCGCGCCTGAAAAGAAACCCCGAGCTGGCCCTAAGTCCGATACCGAGTGCTACTATTGCAAGGGGGCTGGCCATTGGAAGCGCAACTGCCCCAAGTATTTGGCGGACAAGAAGTCCGGCAAGGCAAACAAAGGTATATGTGATATACATGTTATTGATGTGTACTTGACTAGTACTCGTAGTAGCACCTGCGTATTTGATATGGGATCAGTTGCTAATATATGTAACTCGATTCAGGGGCTGCGGAACAAGCGACAACTAGCAAGGGATGAGGTCAGAATGCGGGCCGGCAATGGATCAAGAATTGATGTGATCACCGTCGGAACGCTGCCTCTCCATATGCCATCGGGATTAGTCATAAACCTAAATAATTGTTATTTGGTGCCTGCACTTAGCATGAACATTGTATCTAGATCATGTTTGATGCAAAGTGGTTATTCGTTTAAATCTGAAAACAATGGTTGTTCGATTTATATGGATAATATCTTTTATGGTCATGCACCTATGTTAAATGGTTTATTCCTGATGGATCTCAATAGTACTATTATACATATTCATAATGTTAATGCTAAAAAGATTAAACTTGATGATGATATATCTGCATATATGTGGCACTGCCGTCTAGGTCATATTGGCATTAAACGCATGAAGAAAGTCCATTCTGATGGACTTTTGGAATCACTTGATTTTGAATCATTTGATACATGTGAGCCATGCCTTATGGGCAAGATGACTAGAACGCCGTTTTACGGTTCAAATGGAACGTGCGACAGATCTATTGGAAATCATACATACTGATGTGTGTGGACCAATGAGTGTGTCAACACGAGGTGGATATCGTTATTTTGTTACTTTCACGGATGATTCGAGTAGATACGGGTATATCTATTTGATGAAACACAAGTCTGAAACTTTTGAAAAGTTCAATGAATTTCAGAATAAAGTGGAAAATCATCATAATAGAAAGATCAAATTTCTACGGTCTGACCGTGGAGGAGAGTATCTAAGTTACGAGTTTAGCACACACATGAAAGAGTGTGGAATAGTTTCACAATTCACGCCTGCCGGAACACCACAACGTAATGGTGTGTCAGAACGTTGTAATCGTACCTTATTGGATATGGTTCGATCTATGATGTCTCTGACTGACTTGCCACTATCATTTTGGGGTTATGCACTGGAAACAGCTGCATTCACTTTAAATCGGGCACCATCTAAATCTGTTGAAATGACACCGTATGAATTATGGTTTGGAAACAAACCTAAGTTGTCATTTCTTAAAGTTTGGGGATGCGATGTTTATGTGAAGAAATTTCAACCGGATAAACTCGAACCCAAAGCGGAAAAATGCGTCTTCATAGGATACCCTAAGGAAACGATTGGCTATACCTTCTATCACAGATCCGAGGGCAAAGTTTTTGTTGCCAAGAATGGATCCTTTCTTGAGAAGGAGTTTCTCGCGAAAGGTGTGAGTAGTCGGAAGGTAGAACTCGAAGAGGTTACTGAACCTTCTCTTCATGAAATGGCGAGTGGCACAGCACCAAATTTTTTTTGGAGTTGACTTCACCTAATGAAGAGAGAGCTAATGATATTGATCATGAAACTCCGAAAGAGGAAACTACCGAACCTCGCAGGTCAAGTGTGGCATCCTGCTAGAATCACTACTAGAATATCACGGTGTTTTTGTGCTTTGCATCATCATGACCGCATGCTCATGTCATCATGCCACATTGCATTTGAGCATCGCCATCATCATGCATCTGTTTGTCTGAAACTAATTTTCGAAAAACCGGTTTCATTTTCTAAACGCCCCGTCTTTATTTCAAATCAAAACCCGGGCTTGGCCGGAATATTTTGTTTCATCTACAATCGGATTTCAAAAGCCCTGTTTTAAACAAATAAAATATTTATATTATTTTTAGGGGGCAGCCGAACCGGGCCGAACCGACCCAGCCGGCCACCCCCAGTAAACAAAACTAGAGCAGTCCTAACCCTAGCCCTCCCCAAGTTCCCTACCTATCCCCACACAGCCAGACAGATACACACGCAACCGCCGCCACCTAATCTCCATCGCCACCTCACCCGAGCCACTCACATCTCGCCACCTCACCAACCCCCGCCCTAATCTCCCTCCACCACACACACCCTGCACACACACACGCACTTCCCCGTGCCAACCACCCACCTCGGGGTCTTCCCCCTGGCCCCACCTGCTGCTCCCAGGGCCACCACCTAGTGTCGCCTCCCTCTTCCCACCAACCCCGCCGTCCTTCTTCACCTTCCTCGGGCCTCTCTCCAGGCCGAAGCCGCCTCCACCCGCTTCTCCGGCCCGTCCTCCCCGGTCGCCAGCCGCCCCGGGCCCCCTCTCACCTCACCTCTCCCCGCCACCTCCTCTCCGCTGTGCCCTTCATCCGCTCTGCCCACGACCTCATGACCCCCTCACCACCGACACGAGCGCATTGCCTCCCAGTCGGGCCGCTCCTCTGCCCCGACCGCAGAGCCCCCTCGTCGCTTCACCTACCCCGCCTTGACCTCGCCTAAGACATGCCGCCCTCTGTGCTCCTTGGCACGGACACCGGTAGTGGCCTCCACCACGGCATCGATCGCCTCCATCGTCCCGCCCTCTTTTGGTCGCCCATGCTCAGCCTGCGAGCGCCACCTCCTCCCCTCGTCCCCGCCGCTGCTAGCCGCTCCCCCGTCATCCGCTGCCGTCTCCTGGTCCGCGCCCCGAGCCGCCATCTGCGCGGGCCCCCTCTCTGCCTCGCCGTCCCCCACCTGCTGTTGCACCTCACCGCCACCGCGACCACTTCTGCCGCCCTAGTCGCCGTCCTTCTGTGCTTCCGACCGCAACCCTGCAGGTCCCGGCTGCCGCCACTTCTCAAGCTCCCCTCGCCTGCAAGTTCTGCACCAGGCAGCTTATGCGCCCACATCCGCGACCTACGCCGGCTCAGCCAAGGCCTCCCTTCGACCATGCTTAATCTGTTGGAAGATGAGGTGATATTGACTTGGTCGACTGAGGTCCTCATGATGGACAAGGTTGACTGGATTTTCGACAAGATGTTCACGGCACAAGACTTGACCCGAAGACCATGGATGCGACAAGATCGTCCCAACCCGCCAAGTTCGCCTACCTGGACACCGTGCGACAAGATCTACTTCACGGATCCGAAGACCCCCGGAACCCAAGATCTTCCGAACCCAAATGTGTGCCCCTAAGCCCCTATTTTTATAATATGACATTATCAACTGTCGCATATTAATTGTTCATCTCGCATGCATATCATGTGGTTTGGGGGCATTATGCCGATTCACCTCATAATTAAATATGGAGTCCATCTGCGGGATATCTTTATCTTATTCCGGACTCCATTTAAATTGGTGTAGTGAACCGATGCCATGTTCTGTCTTGTTAACACAACCTTTAATTTGCGAGGTAGTTAAATAACTCGAACCTATTAATTAATTGTCGAGACCCCGGTTCCTCTTAATATTGCCTAATTGCACCGCATCTGCATCATATCATAATCATGCCGGATCTTCTGCCGTGGTATTAAATATTGCACCCGGTGTTTCTTCTAGTGTTTGCTTCTTCGCGGATTAGGCTGATGAGTGGACGCGAGTACCAACAAGTTCTCCGGATGATCTCCGGCACTGTTTTCCAGGGGAGCATCCCTTCCCCTTCTACCTATTTTGCATTTATAGTCTTTATTTCCTCCTGTTGATCTATTGCTATCCGTGTCGCGGTGCTTTAGTGTTTCGTACCAGTTATATTCCTGCAGCCGTTATATTGCCTGGGACACCTCCTATTACCTATTTCTTGTTAGACAGTTGGCCCTACGATTCATAGTTGCTTGCTTAGGTGTTGCTTCGCGTCATCGATGTTCCACAGTAGTTGGGAGGTTGGCACATGTTTAATGGTGGTGTTGATCATGATTCTAATTACAGTTTATTAATTAATGTTGATGGTAGATTAATGCAGAGGCACCGGTGGGTAATAGTAATTATTTGGTTTCTAACCGCTCACTGGTGTCCCCTAGGACCCGAGTTCTTGACACCTGTTCCGAGATCGAGCGCGCTAACCATAGGTGTGGTGTGTGGGCACCCCCATAGGCTTACTACTTGATTTCAAAGTACTGTACCGGGGGCCACAAGTAGTTTGGGGCTTTATTACTATTCTGTACTTATGCCATGTTTACCGCTTTATTTAAATTGTGCGTGGAGCACCTGTACTGTTTAGGATGTGGAATGTTTTCGCGGTATCGACAAGCCCAGTCACACTTTCGGGTTCCCAGTCGTTTACCGCCATTGGCACAAACCCTGGGTCCGTTTCGGAGCCGGCCGACTTCGTTGCGGGTAGCTTAGTAGGGTGGCCCCCATGTACTTGCTTTGGGTCTGGGAAACGTCATGGCTTAGGCCCCGCGACATACTGATGGGTGTATGTTAATTGATCTGGCAAAAAGGGTCGAAGTGCGTGTGGATACTTTGGTGCACCCCTGCAGGGTTAAATCTTTTCGAAAAGCCGTGTCCACGGTTATGGACGACTTGGAGCACAGTTTCTCGATCATAGACAACGATAACTAAAGTTTGTTGTTATAATTTGACTTGTATCTGAGATGACTAGTAAGTTGGATAACTGCCATGGAAAGATTAAATAAAACTGCCAACCGTGTGAGTTTCCTCGGCTTAACTTCCTCGTTTGGTCTCGAGGGGGAATACCAGGATGGGTATGTTTGGTGTTAGTATCAGGTTGAATCCAAATAGGTTTCTCTTATCTCTCTCTAATAGTCGCCAGTATTACAGAGTCTCTATAGGTTGTTTAGTGCCGTTGCACTGCTGCTTCAGTACACCATACCTGTGTAGGCAAGGACCGCCGAATTCTAGCCTCGCCATGTACTAGCCTCAGTACTGACGCTCCTCTTTTTCCTTTGCCCTTACTTGGCACCCCTTTTGTTTTAGCAGGTTTGAGATCGACGTCGTTAGCAGGGTTACCCTTCCGGCTTGGCCTAGGCAGGGTTATGGATGCCATTGGTTATTCTACAGGGCTCTTAGCCCAATTTGCATCTTGTCCGTACTCGGACACTATATCAATTTCAAGGTGATTTGGATCTTTGTATTGTATATCTGTATTCTTGACTCGTTGAGTCGCTATTGTATATATATCTGTTCTGTGGGTCCCATCGAGGACTGTTGTGTAATGATATTACTTCGTTTTCCACCCGCACGAAAGTGCCTGGTGGGCGTCCTTGAATCGTTTCTATGCGGGTTTGGCGGGAAGCGCTAAAACTTGCATAGGGCCGATTTGGGGGTGTTACATCAAGAAGGACACGTGCAACTCCTGAACTGTATGGCAATCCTGTTGTGAATTTCATGGTTGATGAAATGGATGCCCCTACGACGTATGAAGAAGCGATGATGAGCCCGGATTCCAACAAATGGCTAGAAGCCATGAAATCCGAGATGGAATCCATGTATGAGAACCAAGTTTGGACCTTGGTGGACTTACCTCACGATCGAAAGGCCGTTGAGAATAAATGGATTTTCAAAAGAAAAACTGATGCTGATGGTAATGTGACCATCTATATGGCTCAACTTGTCGCAAAGGGGTTTCGACAAATTCAAGGAGTTGACTACGATGAGACATTCTCTCCCGTAGCGATGCTTAAGTCAGTTAGGATTATGTTAGCAATTGCTGCATATTTCGATTATGAAATATGGCAGATGGATGTCAAAACTGCGTTCCTCAATGGTAATATTGAAGAAGAGTTGTATATGATACAACCTAAGGGTTTTGTCGATCCTAAGGATGCTAATAAGGTATGCAAACTTCAGCGATCCATCTATGGACTGAAGCAAGCATCCCGGAGTTGGAATCTCCGCTTTGATGAGGTGATCAAAGAGTTTGGATTTGTCCAAACTTATGGAGAGGCTTGTACTTACAAGAAAGTGAGTGGGAGCAATGTGGCATTTCTGATATTATATGTGGATGACATATTATTGATTGGAAATGATATAGATCTTTTAACAGTGTTAAAAGTTATCTAAACAGCAAATTTTCGATGAAAGACCTTAGTGAAGCGTCATATATATTAGGCATTAAAATCTATAGAGATAGATCAAGGCGCCTAATTGGGCTATCGCAGAGTACATACCTTGATAAGATATTAAAGAAGTTTAATATGGACAAAAGTAAGAAGGGGTTCTTGCCTATGTTGCAAGGCAAGACATTGCGTAAGACTCAAAGTCCGGCTACGGTGGAAGAAAGAGAGATGATGGATAAGATCCCCTATGCCTCAGCCATAGGCTCTATTATGTATGCCATGCTATGTACAAGACCGGATGTGGCACATGCTATTAGTTTGACTAGTAGGTACCAATCTGATCCAGGTTCGGAACACTGGATAGCGGTAAAGAACATCCTCAAGTACTTGAGAAGAACTAGGGATATGTTTCTTATATACGGAGGTGAACAAGAGCTAGTCGCTAAGTGTTATGTCGATGCTAGCTTTGACACCGATCCGCATGACTCTAAGTCTCAATCCAGATACGTATTTCTCTTGAACAGAGTAGCACTTAGTTGGAGGAGTTCCAAACAACCTGTGGTGGCTGGATCAACGACGGAGGCGGAATATGTTGCTGCTTCAGAAGCGGCACAGGAAGCGGTTTGGATGAAAGAGTTCATTACAGAACTAGGTGTGGTTCCTAGTGCATTGGACCCAATGGTGATCTATTGTGACAACAATGGAGCCATACCCAACGCAAAGGAACCGAGGTCTCACAAGAATTCCAAGCATATTAAGCGCCGGTTTCACTCCATCCACGAGCATGTCAAGGATGGAGATATAAATATTTGTAAAGTACACACGGACCTAAATGTAGCAGATCCGTTGACTAAAGTTCTCCCTAGGTAAAAACATGATCAACACCAGAACTCCATGGGTGTTAGATTTATCACTATGTGAACTAGATTATTGTCTCTAGTGCAAGTGGGAGACTGAACAAAATATGCCCTGAGAGGCAATGATAAAGTTGTTATTATGTATTCCTTATATATGATAGATGTTTATTTTGCATGCTAGAATTGTATTGATCGGAAACATCAATACATGTGTGTTTAATAAACAAAAAGGGTTCCTAGTTATGCCTCTCTTATAGACTAGCTTGTTGATTAACAAGATGGTCAAGGTTTCCTAATCATGGACATTGGATGTTGTTAATAACAAGGTCACACCATTGGTGGAATGATGTGATGAACATTCATCCGAAGTATAGCATTACGATCAAGTCATTATGTTTATATTGCTATAACATCATACAAAGTAATCTTATCCTTAGACTATGAGATCATGTTAATTGCTAATACCTGAAGAGTATCTTGATAACATCAAACGTCACACCGTAACAGGGTGACTATAAAGATGGGTTGAGTACTACGAAGGTGTTATGTTGAGGCTCATGGATCAAGAGTGGAATTTGTCAATCCCGATGACGGATAGATATACTCGGGGCCCTCTCGGTGATATCACATTGAGATAGCTTGCAAGCAAGTGATGTGATCACTAGAATGTTATATCACGGGAACAAGAAAAGAGTGCATGTCGGTAACGAGATAAAACAAGGTATGGGGATACCGATGATCGAATCTCGGACATGTAATATATCGCGAGACAAAGGGATTTAGTTACAAGTGTTAAAGGTTCTCATGATCACAGAAGTCATCGTTGAATGTGTAGGAGTCAGTACGGATCTCTAGGTCCCGCTGCTGATTATTGATCGGAGAGGGGTCTCGATCATGTCTGCATTATTCGCGAACCGTAGGGTGACACACTTAAGAGTTACCGGAGACCATTTTTCGAGCACATATGTTTCAGACGAAAGAATTGCAAAGCGTAGGAATTGTTTCAATAGAAACCGGAATTTTTTTTGGGTGAAATTGTAGAAAGTGGTTCTACATGTGATATTGAAATATTGCAAGGGGCTATATGTTAATGTTTGTTAATTAAAGTAATTAAAAAAATTCTGAATAAATTTAATAAAAGAGTTTTATTAAATGAGAGAGCATTAAACTGGGAGAATTTTAATGCATTTAAAGTGGAGACTTTAAAAGGGAATGTGAAGAGGCATTTTAATATGGAGGGGTTACCACCACATGAATGGGGGAGGTGAGGGGTCACCCCCCCATGCGCCGGCCATGGAGAGAGGAGGCACCCCCCTCCTCCTATAAAAGGCCACCCATTTCGTCCTTCATCCTCACACCTCCTTGTGAAGGATCTCTCTCCCCCTCTCGAATTATTCCCCCATGGTCTCGGATTAGCGAGATACATGTTCCCGGTGGCATTTCGTCTGGAAGGAGTTGCTGCTTCCGCTGGATCGCTGGAGCGAGGAGGTGGAGGTTGTCCGGTGGCTTGAACGTGTGTGCGACTGCGGATGCGCTGCTGAGTTGTGGCGCTCGGACTTCCTCACGATCTTGAGATCGGCAAGGGTACGACTACATCAACCACGAGTTCCTACTCGTTAACAAAACTCGTTGTCTTCGAGGGAAAGTTCTCGTTGGATGTATGTCCACCCGTTGCTTTGTACCTAGTAGATAGATCTTCGCGTGTAGTTCACACTGTAGGAAATTTTTTGTTTTCTATGCTGCGGACCCAACAGTCAGAACAAGGTCTCAGACGCTACTTAATCGAGTTGAAAATGACAACCAGACCAAAAAAGATGATAATTCAAAACATTAGCATAATTTTTTTTCCTAATCCGCACCAGTTGGTCCAGTTGCACTGGCGGCTGCAAATAGACAAATACACATCCCACAGCCGCCAGTAGCCCATCCGATTACCCAGGAAGAATTGGCAGCAGAACTAGTTTCAACAGCAGGTTCTCATCAACGAACTGGTTATGATGCCCAACGACCTTTAGTGCTGACAGAGACATATTACTCCCTTGCAAATGAGCTTGACACCAAATTTGTTATATGTTCAGAGACTAGTAGTAGCATGCCCTTTTATATGTAATATGTATACATTGATATTTTGATGTAAATTTTATTAGTTGCACTACGACGAAGATTAACAAGGGGGCCGACGATGGGAAAAAATCTTGAGCAGATGCTTGAAATAACTAAATCAAGACTTCCGATCACATATATAGCAGGATTCAGAAGGCCACTGGATCCACATGACTCTTCTTATATTGCATCGATCACATGCGTTTTCGTGAGAAATGATATTCCCATCTTGCCCTCATGGAAACACCACCGAAATACCCATGAGCATTTTTAAGGTTTACTGAAGAAGTTACATGTAAGTCCTCTTTCTCTTGGACATACTCCATTGCTCTGTCCCTTGTCTTCTTAGCTTGCCGTTTGTTATATATGCTCCTCATTGTTGTCTACAGATATTTTTCATGTTCGATGACAATAGCGAGGAAGTAAAGGTTGTTCTGAAAAGCATATTCTCCGCATGTTTGCGCCAACAGTGCCACAGGCTAAAGAAGCAACACTTCTCTGGCAAGTGTTTTAAGGATGTTACAAGAACATCTCCTGTGGATCACATGACTGATGATCAGTGGGGTGATCTTCTCCACCACTGGCTTGATCAAAAGAATGAGGTATGCTTTGAGAAGATTGAGACTAGATCGCATTGTCAATTCATATTTATGCATGTGTTTTACAAGTCTAATTTTGTAGGCCATCGCTCAAAAGAACTGTTCCAGCCATAATAAAGTACGAGTACTAAGTCGCACCGGACCCCGCGGCATAATTGGGCACCTCTGACAATTGGTAAGGACCTATTGTTCTGTACTGTATATTTTAAACAAGTACGTAATTGATGTTGTGGAATATGTATGCATCTTATCTTTCAACATCTGTTTCCACCATGTGATGCAATTTATTTTCGCTCGTCCAAATGCAGACGAAGTCTAATGGGGATCCAAAAAAATAGTTGACTATGCTGGAGAAATTTGAGGGATGCCAGACGGATAAATATGGTGTCATTGTAAAGAAAGTTGTTGTAAGTCTTCTATGCATTTTGTGATGTTGCACTTGCAGTGATTTGTACGTATAAGTTTGATATGCAACCTTGCTTGGACTGGTTCTCAGTTTTGTTTTCATTTTCCTTCATAATTTGCAACTAAAGTCAGTTTCAGCTATGAATTGTATAAACAGTTGGCATATCATGCACCTCATAGTGTTATTAGTAAATGACATCAAAAAAAGATACACGACAAAAAGATCTTTTTACTGAAGTGTATAAGATGTGTTATCAGCACTGCCAATTATAGCAGTTCATGCACATGTTAATCCTGTCTGCATGTTTCTCTGTAGTAACTTCACTTCTCTTACACATGTCTATCCACTGAAAACTTTCTAGGCTGAATTGAAAGAGGAGCTGGCAAATCCTAGGAAAGACTATTCTGTAAAAACTCCAAAATGATGTGTGGATTTATTTTCCAAGGTACTACAACGCGGTGCTATAGCCAAGAATATGTTGTTGTGTAATGCTGGGTTCCCAGCGAGCTCGTCAAATTCCAATTTCAAGTTCAAGTCCAACTCCAAGGCCATTTCTTTGCATATTCAAGTTCTAGAGGAACAATTCCAAGCTGAACAATCGTTATCATCTGCCCTAAGTGTA
Organism: Avena eriantha; assembly: GCA_910589775.1. NCBI lineage: Eukaryota > Viridiplantae > Streptophyta > Magnoliopsida > Poales > Poaceae > Avena > Avena eriantha. The sequence continues at coordinate 172,841,615 of OU342741.1, read as the reverse complement.
TACAATGAATGTTTGATAGAAAAGTTAGAAGAAATTTTATTTTGGTTGGATCACTCCATAGAAAATAAGAAGAAAGTCATGAAGATGCTCAGTATTTGTGGTTGAGCACTAACAGTTGAGGTCAGTCCCTTTGTCGTGAAATGGAACCTGAAGCTGAAAGTGTTTGTTAATGCAGTAGTCTACACTTGTTATGAACTTGGGTTGTTTCCTTGTTGCGACATGTCTTTAATTTGTATGGTGGATGCATCAATATGTACTAGTGTGATACAGTACATTATGTTACAAGTGTTGTTGTCCTGGATCATTGATCATAAAGTTTAGGTTCTCAAAACAATGCCTTAGCCCTTTGTTGCACACCATATTCGTACGCGTCATGTGATAAATGGAAATACATTTTTGAATCGGAGCTCAACATTTTCTTTCACGTCTAAATGGACTGATGAACAGATGGAGTACGACCTGCAAAAAAAAGACCTTATACAATTTTCCTGTTCTGTTACTGGGAGTAGTCACATTCAAAACCGTACTGGAGCCGCAAATCCTCCCGCCGTCCCTCGTAATATTTTTGAATCTGAGATCATGGTATCCAATTTTCTACCCCTCCGTCCAGAAAAAGGCTACTAAGCAAGGTCCTGGATGATCAGTTGATGTGACCAGGCCTTGGATTCGTGAATAGAGGGAAGTACGGTCTACTAGCAGTTATTACTTGGACTATCACCAAATTCAAATTCTAAATCGAGAGGCAAAAGCTCCCGCCTACACAAAATATTTGGGCCCCATTTTAATCTTTCATATACTACGAAATTCCGGTTGACCTATCGTACTGATGACCAATGGCGATTGTGAAATTGTTGGGTTGGGTGGTGGGGTTCGCTCGTAAATTTTGTTACTAGGACTATAGCCAAATTTAAAATCTTAATTGAGGGTAAAAACATACAGCCCAAACAATTTCGCAGATGGAGTCAACATTATTTTTCCTATGGGAATATTTTTTATTTATAAAAATAGGGAGTAGCATTTTTTTCAAATTATTACTTGTACTCTAGCCAAATTCGAAATCTCAGTTGAGCAGCAAAATTTACCAATGTTCTGCGCAATTATGTAATGGATGGTAAGTTTATGTGACTCTCGACCTTCAATTCTTGACCAGATAGCGTACTAGTCTACAACTATTTTTTTCAGTTATTACTTCACCGCTAGCCAAATTCAAAATCGTAAAATCGAGCGGCAAAATCCCAACCGACTCATATGCATTTCACGCCCCTCCGTTTCAAATATTTTCAGCCAAAATCTCCCACCGATGGAGTACCATTTTTCTAGTAATACTTGGACTCTTGCCAAATTCAAAATCTCAGTCGAGCGGCAAAATCACAAACCGACCTTGAAGCATTTCCTGCCCCACCATTTCAAAAACTTTGAACAAAATCTCCGACCGGGGAGTACCATTTTTCTATTATTATTATTATTATTATTTGTCCTGTAGCCATATTCAAAATCCATATCGAGCGACAAAACACACACCGACCTTGAGAATTTCCCGCCCCATCGTTTCAAAGACTTTGAGGCAAAATATCCCATCGCGGAGTACCATTTTTCTATTACAGTATTATTATTTGTCCAGTAGCCAAATTCAAAATCTCAATCGGGCGGCAAATTCACACACCGACCTTGAAGCATTTCCTGCCCCGCCGTTTCAAAAACTTTGAGGCAAAATCTCCCACCGTGGAGAATCATTTTTCTATTATTATTATTATTTATCCGGTAGCCAAATTCAAAATCTCGGTCGAGCGGCAAAATCACAGACCGACCTTGAAGCATTTCCTGCCCCAATGTTTCAAAAACTTTGAGGCAAAATCTCTCACCGTGGATTACCATTTTTCTATTATTAGTCAAATTCAAAATCTCAATCGAGCAGCAAAACCAGAGACTGACTTTGCAGCATTTCGCGCCCCTCCGTTTCAAAAACTTTTGATGTTAAAATTCCCTTTCTACCCATTGTTTCGACGCCCTATGGCACGCTAAAGTCGGTAGCTTGGGGGCACGATCGTAATTATTTTTCTGTTCACCTCCATAGTCCCGATTCGTGTAGTTTTTCTAGCTAGCCCTCCCAAAATTCTAGGCTTCTCTCCCACACCCTCACCTCCACGACCACCGCGCGCACCGCCCAGCGGCAATTCCACGGCTGCCGGAGCCGCTTCATCGACGCCCACCCCATCGGATCTAGTTCACCGGGTCTCTCTGCCACTCTACCAGAGCTGTGGTCTCGCTGACCGCGCCTATGGCGTCGTCGACCGCCCATGCTCTACTTCCCCACCACCAAAAGCTACCTAACCGTACCGGAGCAGCTTCACCGTTGTCCACCAGACGGGATCTAGTGCAACAAGTTCCATGTCCACTTCTCCAGACCAGCTACATGGTTGTCGTCGTTGACTGCACCGGCATCGACCGCCCAAGATCTGCTTCCTCGACGCCAACAGCCACTGCAACCGCAGCACCCTCGATGACCTAGGCGTCACTCGGACGGTACTGACGATGCTTAGACGCCTCTCCGACCAAGGTAACCAAATCTCTAACCCGTTTTTGTTTTGTCAGCGGTATAGCAGGTGCAAGCCTATCAGAGTGAACTGCATTTTTGAAATCGTGCTAGTACATGCAAGTCACTGGGCACGCCTGTTCTTCATGCTAGTACATACAATGTTATTAAACATGTTGGTTTGCATTCGCTGCTCTACAAATTTCAGGTCATGCATATGTCTGTTATATTGTCATGCACTTAGCTGCTCCGTACACCAGTAATAGCCTGCTATTGTGTAGTTCTTGCAAAATGTAATGTCAGTGGAAAATATTAGTGTGGATTCCCTCCTCCCTAGTTACTGACTCTATCTGGTTATTCCTAAGCTAAGTTCCTGCTATTATTTCCTCCCTGGCATCGTTCTGCTATCCTATAGTACGCTTTCAAACTCTTCGTACTAGTTCGATTATAATTTTGTTGCTACCATCTGGTTCTTCAAAAGCTGCAACACTGACTATTTTCTTTTTCTTTGCGTAGAGCTGAAAAAGGCAACACTGAACATGTAGGTTTGCAGAGCCTACAGGTCCACCAATGATGCCATTATATATTTTTTGTATCTGGTGTTGGTTCGTCCTAATCAACCGCATAATTATTCTTTACTATATAGTTCTTTCGTGTTTTCCATTCCTGCTCACAAGTTCTGGTATACTGTGGTTATAATTTCTATGTGGTTCATGCTTAGCTACGACATTAACTGCATGCCATTGTGTAGCTCACCACAAATTTTGAGCCACCCAACGACTCTTGCATTACAGGAGATACCACTGCTTCCATATATATTTGCTGAAATGACCTGGCTAGTTTATACTGAAATTCTAAGAAACACTTTGTTTGATTGCTCATTTCATTATTGGCATACTTGTTTAATGTTTGTTTGTCCTGTTCTACGGGTTCACAAGCCACACCATTATATCTCGTATCTGGTTCTGGTTCGTCCTGGGCAACAACATAACTATCCTCTACTATATAGTGAATTCATGGTTTGCATTCCTGCTCTACATGTTCGTATTATGCAGTTATAATTCCTATCTGGTTCATCCTTATATATGAATAGTTTGTCTTCTTTGTTGTATTAACTTGTTATTAGTTAGTTTCAGACTGCAATTATTGCTATCGCCACCAAAGAGAGGACTACAAGATCACGTCTCAAGGTGGTTTTCCAATGTAGCTGTCACACTCAAAGGGAGATGCAGTTGAGGGATTGAGAAAGCAAATTGAGGACTCTGCTATCAACTTGATTGGCAACTGAAATGCTGAATTTTCTTTCCCTTTTGTTCATATTATGTAATATTTTTAAGAAGTTTGAAGCTGATGTAATATCTAGATAAATCGCATAGGCCATGTAGGCATTTAGTTGACGCCGTCCACGAATGGCGGTACCATAACTGCGCCAGCCAGGTCGATTAGGTAATTGTATAGGGTTTTGTTATTTGCCCTTCTTTTATTGTGCCTTCCATGAACAGTAAAAGATGATCGCTAATTATACTCCTTTTATGATATTTGCATGGCCTTCAGAATTACCGAAATAGTAACGGCAACTGGGTAGAATAGTAACAGGACAAAACAGTAACAGACCAAAACAGTAACAGGCCAAAATAGTAATAGGCCAAAACAGTAACATGCAAAGCAGTAGCAGGCCAAAACAGTAGCGGGCCAGTACAGTAGCAGGCCAGGACAGTAGCAGGCCAGAACAGTAGCAACCCAGCACAGTAATAGGCCAGAAAAGCAAACAGGCCAGAACAGTAGCAGGCCTGAACAGTAGCAGGCCAGAATAGCAGTAGTAAGCATAGTGACGGTCCTGAACAGTAAAGGGCCACAACAGTAACGTACATGAACAGTAGACGGCCAGAATAGTAAAAGGCCAGAACAATATCGGACCTTCTCTAAAGTGGGCCATTCGTAGGCGGTCCATGAAGAGTTGTGAGAACAGTGACGAGCTGAAAGTGGGCTTTAATAGTATTAGGCGGCCTACTTGTCGCAGACTATTAACGGGATGCGGAGTGTTTGAAAACTATGGGCTTTTGTAGGCCAAAACAGTAACATGCCTGATATTCGCGGGCCGCTGCTGGCGACATCTTTGGGCCCATTTCAAACAGTGTCAGACGAAACAGTAAAGGGCTGTAATCTTATTGGGCTCACTTGATGGGTTGGCCCACTTAATTGTGAGAAAGCCTTGGCTGGGCCTGGATTCTACCACAGTTTCCATGGCCGTTAATGGCGGTAACTGGTCGTTAACGGTGTTTTCCACATGGCATTTTGCATAACGTCAGCAGTCAACGCGGCTGGTGAACACATCTACGACGGAACAAGTTTTCGTGGCTGAAGGGTGCGATCCGCCATGGTCAGGAAAAAACTATGGTAGATTCTTTTGTGATGGGGCTTTTACCATGATGGGCATCCTCGTAGAAGACTTTTTAGCCACGAAAAACGGGCCTTCAACCACAAAAATCATCCGTTGTATAAGCCAATGTTTCTTGTAGTGAAACTTCTCATCTGCCTCTACCATCCTTGCAGTCAGCTTAGGTACCCCTCAAAAGGAATCTAGCATCAAGCTGCTGGCACCGGCACCACTTCTAGGCCTTCTGGCTCTTGCACCAGCCCCTCTACAATTAGTGGCACCATCTCCTGCACCAGCACCCGCCCCAGCACAGGCACCGACACAAGCTCCTTCATCACCCCGGGCAGCACCTTGTCAGACCATATCCTACACATGTGTCATCCGAAGGTCGCACAGGATTATGTTTGTGAGTATATGGCGGCAGATAAACTGTTCTGAATGTCTTCTCAAGTTTCACATGATTCAGTGCATCGCTCTTAGTAATTATGCGTCTATCTCTTGCTATGACTCAGAAATTGCCTAAGAGTGCCACAAAGCAACTCCATTCCAGATGAAAGGGCACAATAGTCTTCACGATGCAGAGCGAAGGATTGCTTATCGAGGGAAGCTACGCCATTAACTCGACTGATGGGCGCTTGGCAGCTACTTTTAGGTGGATCAAGTTCTGGAAAGCAGCCAAACTTACTATTGGAAGAATGGTCAAGGTCGATGCATCTCGCTGCCCTGAATGCGGCATGATGTTCATGAACTTCCAAGCTGTCTAGCTCTTTGGCCACATGCTATTGTAATTAATTATGTGGTTGTCTTATCTCCACTGATCATATATGGGTGGTAAAACTATGATAACCTTTTGCTGGATTGGAGCTATGACTAGTATGTACTGGTATGGTATATCTATATCTATATGGTGGTTCCCTATATGAGCAAATATTATGACAATGATTGTGTTGTGATCGAGTGTTTTTGGAGAAAAGGGCAAACTAATCGCGTGGCATGGTTTTTAGAGCTGAAACAAGAATTGTCTCTCTCTTTAGTGATATTGAATTTCAGTGTTTGTATTGCTAAATCAGTCACTTTGAAATGCTTCTAAATTTGTCAAGTGCTGCTAAATATGAACTAGGAATCTGTCGATTTTGTTTATGTCTTATTATTCTGTAGTCCTTTTCATCGGACTGATGATTGGTACGCCATAAGGGGGTCATCGAGGCATGCGGGAGGGAGGGGTGTGAGACGCACGGTGTTCCGAGATGGTAAGCACACAAGTTTAACCAGGTTCAAATCCGTCAGCTTTGGACAGATCCTACTCCTGCTAGCAATCCAGTAATACGTCAGAGCCGGAATATGGGTTACAAGGGTTTTGCCTATGCGATATGAGATTGTAGACTATTGTGAGGGTTGCCCTAAAGGCTCTCCCTAGGACGGCTTATATAGATATCCGGCCTAGGGTTTACATGAGAGATCTATCCGACTATGAGCCTATGACTAAGAGTCAGTTACAGAGTACATCTTGGACTACAAGTAACACTACGGGCCTATGTCGGTAAGTTTTCTGGGCCTTTCCGTAGCCGTACTGGACTCCGTCTCTTCTCCCTGACTAGGCCGCCCGTGAAGCAAAGCTCTATCCCGAAGTGGGCCACCCTGGTCAGTGCGGCACAATGAGGATACCTGGAAAGTATATCCCCAACAGCAGCCCCCGGAAGCCTCCATGATCCAAAGTCGGATTTCATCATCGTCTAGCTTGATCTTCGGCTTGCAGAATCGTGATGGGTGCTTGAAACTTCAAAAAAAGAAAGGAGTAGATCCGAGTCTCAAATGAGCCGGACCTATGAATATGTTATTCGGGTTTCCAGCTCGAAATTTAAACTAAGCCAGAACTTGGTCTCTGACGTAACCTGACACTAGTCATGGTCAAGTCACGTCACTGACAGACATTTCCTGTCAGCACGACCATTGGTGGGTCTGCATTTCGTGGAACCAAGGCACCGTTTCAATGTGTGCGTGGAGATCAAGGCAAAGTAATCATCGTGTGGGGATTTCCTAGCTCCTTCCACGATGCATGGCACATTTACCGTAGCGTTTACACGAATCTTGATGCGGCTAAAGGATATAAGTGGTGAGGATCTCTTTCCCCGTCTTCTTCACCAATACTTGCACCGTTTCCTTCTACCCTACGCCTCCCCACGAACCTAGAGCTCCTCTGCTCCCAAAGAAACTTCTAGCGCCGCCCATCCAAGGTCACTGGCACACATGGAAAATGGCTTTAGCATCATCCTCCAGTACGGCGGTGAAGACAGCAGCGGTAGAGAAGGAGAGCAATCGCGGGGTATGGATCCCATGCGTTCTCGATGACGAGAAGCTCTGCATCATAGAAGAAGAAGGGATCCTTCGTGCCGGCGATTGGCAGAGCGGCTTCAACGAAACCATCCCCAACCCTCGCGAAGGCGACCGGGTTCACTTTGGCACTCACCTCGACAGAGGTTTGAGCTTTCCGCCCTCAGATTTCTTCTCTGAGGTTATAGATCATTACGGAGTTCAACTCCATCATCTCCCCCGAACTCCATCTTAGAGATGAGTGCGTATGCATCTTTGTGCGAGTGGTATCTCTGCATTAGGTCGAGCCTCGTTCTTTTCCGGTATTACTTCCACGTCCGGAGAAATTCCATCACTGCCGGTAATCCTTATATTACCGGTACTATTAGTTTTTCGGTTAGGCGAGAGCGCGTCTATCCTCGGATTATGGCTAGTGAGTCGGTCAAGCAATGGTCGTCCACTTTTTTCTATCATAAGGATATTCCCGCTCCCAGCAAAGCTACTACTTTGTCGGCTTTCGTCGACGGTGCCGCCACGCCCCAAGAGTCCTGGGACGTAGATGCACGGGCTCTCAGTGACGATCTGCTTCTTGCCAAGAGGCGGATCGAGTATTTGATGAAGCACAAGGGCCTGAGAGGGTCCAATTTAGTTCACTGCTGGGTAGCACACCGCATCCAACCTCTTCAACATCATGGAGATCGACTGATGCACTCCATCACGTCGTCGAAGAAGGATTCCCTCCGAATCAGCTCCAAGGCCTGCTCGGCAAAAGATTATGTATGCCAAATCAAATGGCTGATTAGGGAGCGGATTGAGAGGAAGATTCTGGAGCTGTCTTTGGACATGCATATGTCGGAAGATCCCGTAGTGCCGGTAAGCTTCAAGCAACAACTTGTATTATGTGCTCATCTTTATGTTATTTCGCAATACTGATATATCTCTTCTTTTTAGCTTGCCGACGTCCCCGAGTCAGAGCTTGCTCCGGTCGAGGGATATACTCCTGAGTTTTCTCAGGATGAGGGAGAGTTGGTTCCACTGCCGGATGTTATTCCTCGTAAGCGCAAAGCTCCGACAGTGGCCATTGGCACAAAGGAGGTGCCTGTTGTGAAGAGGTAGTCTTTCCTCAAAAGATCTTTGTACTATATGTTTTAATTCTTTCTGAGATGTATTATTTTTCTATTCTATTACCGTCTCAGAGCTAAACAACTCTCCAAGGGCAAAGGGAAAGGGATTACCTTGAAGCCTCTATGTCAGTCAAAACTAAACTTGGTTTCTCCTGTCGTAGCTCCTCCAACTCCTGCCCCTTAGCCTTCTGCAGCGCTGAAGGTTACTCCATCTCCGACCGTTGTAGAAGATCCGGCTCAATCAGCAGAGTTAGTGATCCTCGGATCACAGACTGACATCACCATGGGTGACTCAAGTTGTGATAAGGGTGAACCCTCTTCGGGTAATGATCCCTCGATAGAGGTCTTCGCCGACAATCTCCTAAGCAATCCGAGACTTGCCAAAATTGGCTTATCTCGAAAATCTATGGAGGAGATCCAATGGCTGGCCCGGCAATGCCTGGAAAGCCAGACTATCTCTGCCAAAGAAGAAGCACAAGAAGCAGAGGACATCAAGCACTCTGATCTTCTTGAACAAGTCCTTCTTCGCGACAAGAAGCTGAGGACCGCGAGCTTCCAACTGCGCCAGTGGTCCCCCTAACCCTCGCCGAGAAGGTTACCACCGAAGTGAATGCGAGCCTGAACAAGCTCACTCGTGAACAATACGTAAGTCAGAATTCCAACTCACATTTTTCCTTATTTCATATCATATCCTCTAGCCCCCAAGCATGAAGCTGGACAGACAAATTCGGGTGTATGCTTCCTTAGGATGCCAAAGAATGAACTAGTGTAGCCCCCAAGGCTCGTGCTAATATTAGTAAAAATATTAGCCCGAGTCTTCAGTAGACTTCTGACTCTGGGTATTTTGACTTACAGAAAGTATATTCCTATAACCAGGATTTATTGAAGAATATTTGTAACAAGCGGAAAGAAATCAAAGCTCTCTGACTTGAAAATGCTCAATTGAAAGTTTCCAGGGATGAAGCTGAAGGTAAACAACATTCTAGAACTCAAACCTTGTCTTGTATTTCATAGTTGAATTCCTGGTAAAGCAGTCCTGTGCTATGATTAAAGAGGCCGAGAATCTTAAAACCCTGGAGGTGGAAAACAAGGACCTCCGCCAAGATCTGAATAAGCTTAAGGCGGATCATGAGAAGAGCATTGCTCAAGTTCTCGAGTCCTCCTCCATGGCTACCGAGGAGCGCGATTGCAAGATTGCACTCCAGGATCAGAAAATCTTGGATCTCGGCAACGATTTGTTCAGAGAGAGGGACATTGCCGAGGCACTCCGGGATGAACTCCAGAGTCTTCGAGAGGAGAAGGCCAAAGTCGACGATGTCATCTTTGGTAAGTTTCACTCTTTTTGATTTATCTGCATCTTCCGACTCTTTGGAGTCCAGATTTATTTGGTTAACCCTTTTGCATTAAATGCATAGGTCCTCTGAACTTACTGGACTTAGCCTCTGCCGAATCTCGTGCTAGCTGGCTTACCCAAGTCGGTGATTTGCTGCATGACTTCCGCCAATCCATCGAAAATATTGGCGAAGTTCTCAAGGTTCCAGACATGCATAGCATGTCCGACTTTGAAGTGCGAGATAAGACCAAGGAGATGCCCCCAGCTCATTCCAGACTGGAACATGTCCTACGCGCGAACCGCAGCGTAGAATGCTCTCACCATGGTCATGAGACACCATGGAAGCATGGAGATCTGGCAAGTGACCAGAGGGTATTCGACTATGGATGAAGACGGCCAGAAGCAGGACATCAAATCCATCATGGACTCCTGCGTCGGATATGTGTGTTACGTGGCTGACTTGACTAGCTATGATACTCCCTTCTTCACTCGCGTAGAGACATCGCCTCCGCCCGCTGAAGAAACTGGAGAAGCTTCCAATGACGAACAAACCATCTCGGATTTGAACGTCTTGGAAAGATATCGAGGCGAGGCTGATGTTTCCAACGAGCCAGCAGCTCCTTCTTCCCCTACATCGTAGAGCATCAGAACAAACATTGTGTTATTTTGAAAACAATCCGGATTGTAAATAAGTAGTATGATACATTTTCTGAGTGCTAAGTTTAAACATATCTATTAGCAATTTTGGCTTTCTAATTTTCCGTGCTTGAAATATTTCATAAGAACTTATGTTTTTCGTCTATACTTATCGTTTATCTGGCTTTCCGCCTTGTCCCTTTCATGAGTCGACCAACCTTTAGCACGGAAACTTTGCCGAGCAACGAAGCTCAATTGCTAAACCAGTTTAAACTTGGAAACAAAGCCGGCCTCGAGTACCAACAATGCACTACTTGGAAAATGCCTACATCCAACAATCAGACAAATAACCAAAGTACAGACTAGAAAATTTAGATTTATACCCGAAGGTAGCAATTTTAGAATCGGAAATCTAAACCAGAACAATCATGAGCATAAAGTACTTCCAAGTATTCTGGGATTTTCGACGGTGACATGGTCATTCGGAAACAAGATGGTAAAAACTTCTCAGATTTTTTTTGAGGCAACCAACAATTTATTTCTCATTGAACATGTACACATATATGATTACAAATAAAAATAAACTAAGAATAAAAGGGACGTAGCTGAGCAATATTCCATGGTATGTCTAATTCATCTGGGTCTGTACTGCGTCCAGCTCTCTTTCTTTTCTTAGTAGCAGGTCTTTCTTTGACTTGCCGCATATAAGTTAGGTAATAAGAACCATTGTGCATTACTCGACTAACTAAAAATGGCCCTTCCCATATTGGGGAAATTTTGTGCTTTCTTTGCTGCACAAGCCAGAGAACCAAATCGCCTTTATTGAAAGACCGGTTCTGACTCTCAAGCTATGATACTTGCGTAACTTCTGCTGATAGGCTGTTGATCTCATCTCAGCAATGACGTGTACTTCTTCGACTAAGTCGAGGTCATTTTGTCGAGAAATTTCGGCATCCTCTTCAATATACGTGGCCACTCTAGGAGAAGTGTGAATTAAATCACTAGGAAGAGCTGTTTCTGTGCCATACACCAAGAAGAAAGGTGTGTATCCGGTTGACCTATTTAGAGTTGTTCGTAAACTCCATATTATAGAAGGTAATTCCTCTGCCCAAGCCCCCGCAGCATGTCGTAGTGGTGCTTCTAGTCTTGGCTTAAGGCCTTGTAAGATTAAACCATTTGCTCTTTCGACTTGTCCATTAGCCTATGGATGTGCGACTGGCACAATGTCAAGCCGGATAATTCGTTCATTGCAGAATTTGGCAAGCTCTCCCATAGAGAAATTACTCCCGTTGTCCGTGATAATGCTATGCGGATAACCGTATCGGATTATGACATCCTCGACAAATCTTCTGGTTGTTGCTCCATCACAGCAAGTGACGGGTTTAGCCTCAATCCACTTTGTGAATTTATCCACCATCACTAAGAGTTGAGTAAATCCACTTAGAGCCCGTTTAAACGGTCCTACCATTTCAAGCCCCAGACCACAAAAGGCCATGTTATAAGTATTGTTCGCAGCTGATCAGCCAAAACGTGAGCTTGTTTGGCATAGTTTTGGCAGCCCTTGCACGTTTTGACCAGCCGTTCGGCAGCTGCCTTGGCTGTAAGCTAGAAAAAACCGTGTCGGAAAGCTTTTGCCACTAGGGATTTGGCTGCAACGTGGTGACCACACTCACCTTCGTGGATCTCTCGTAGATTTCCACTCCTTCTTTCGAAGAGAGACAACGCTGAAAGACCCTAGACGCACTCCGCTTATAGAGCTCACCAGTAATTATAGTGTAGGCTTTTGCTCGTCGGACGATCTGCCAGCTCAGAACTTCGTCTTCGGGTAATTTTCCGTCTACCAATTCATCAAGGTAGGGTTGAGTCCAGGTGGGAATCACAGCCAGAGCTGCTACTAAAGGTGAGTCGGATTTGGTCGGATATTCCTCGTCCACTCCTTTTATAGAGGGAACTTTGAGGTGCTCTAAAAAAGCGCCATCCGGAACCTTTTTCCAGGTAGAGCCTATTCGAGATAGTGCATCTACTTTCTCATTTTCTGTTCGAGGGATGTGTTGAACTTCAAACCCTTCAAATGATTTAGATAGTTCATCCACGACAGCCCTATATGCTGCCATGTGCTTGTTTTCCTTACAGATATCCGACACTTGTTGTGCAACAAGATCTGAGTCTCCATAACACATTAAACATCAGATGCCGATGTCCTTAGCAATCCGGATTCCATGCAGTAATGCTTCATACTCGGTAATGTTATTCGTCGCCGTGAAGTGGATCTACAGTACACAGAAAAGTTTATCTCCCTGGGGTGGTTTGAGTACCACGCCAGCCCCCGAGCCCCCGAGCGCCTTGGACCCGTCAAAATGCAAGGTCCAGTATTCCGACTCCGGTAGGGTCATATTCTCCGTTGTCTCTGTCCAATCAATGACAAAGTCAGCGAGGATTTGGGATTTGATTGTTGTACAAGGTTAGTACTCAATGTCGAAAGCTGAAAGCTCTATGCCCCATTTGGCAACGCGTCCTGTGGCGTCACTATTGTTGATTATGTCTCTCATGGGAGCTGTGCTCACCATGGTAATTGGATGTTCTTGAAAATAATGCCGCAACTTACAAGATTCTAAGAACAGACCGTAAGCCAGCTTTTGATAGTGCGGATACCGCTGTTTTGATTCAGTTAAGACCTCACTGAGATAGTAAGTCGGGCGCTACACCAGGTGCTCCTGATTTTCCTCCGGTCTCTCCACCACCATGACGATACTGACGACCCTGTTTGTCGCAGCGAGATATAGCAACATCGGTTCCTGTGGTTCTAGTGCTGCAAGGATGGGAGCAGATGAGAGTACTGCTTTCAGGTCTTGTAGCGTAGCTTCAGCCTCGTCGGTCCAAACGGATTTCTTAGTCTTTTTCAGGAGCTTGTATAGTGGTGCAACTCTTTTACCGTGCCAGCTTACAAACTGACTGACTGCAGCAATGCAACCAGTTAGTCTTTGAATGTCCTTCAGGCGAGTTGGCCTAGAAATATTGAGTATAGCCTTGATCTTGTCCCGGTTTACCTCTATGCCTCTTTGAGACACGATAAAACCTAACAATTTTCCGGCTGGAATTCCAAAGAAGCATTTCTTCGGGTTAAGCATTATGTTGTATTTTCGTAGATTGGCAAAACGTTTCCTCTAAGTCAGAAATCAAGGTTTCCTTCTTTTTGGACATCACCGCAATGTCATCCACATATGCATGTACATTGCATCCGATTTGGTCATGGAGGCAACGCTACATAGTGCGTTGGTACGTAGCTCTTGCAGTTTTTAGCCCAAAGGGCATCGTAACGAAACAGAAGGTTCTGAAGGGGGTTATGAATGAAGTTTCGACTTTGTTAGATTCCTTCATGGCAGTTTCGAGCCTGCCGTAGAATCGATAACTTGATCAATTCTAGGCAGAGTGAACGGATCTTTGGTATAAGCCTTGTTCAAGGTAGTATAATCAACACACATCCTTAAATCAGTGGTACCCTTTTTAGGGACCATTACAGGATTGGCCGACCACTCAGTGTGGATGGCCTCTTCTATGAATCCGGCTAAACTTGAGCCAGGCTAGCTCCTTAGCTATTTCCTTATGCTTTTCATCACCAAAACATCGTAGGGACTATTTGACGAGTTTAGCGTTCAGGTGTACATTTAGAGAGTTCTCGGCAAGTTCCCTAGGTACTCCGGTCATGTCAGATGGCTGCCATGTGAAGAAATCTTGATTTGCTTAGAGGAACTTGACGAGCACGCTTTCCTATGTGCTATCTAGGCCTACGCCTATCTGGGTCACCTCGGAGGGGTCATCATCCTTCAACGGCGTCTTCTTCGTCTCTTCCGATGCCTTGAGCTCTAGATTCGGCTTTGTCAACTCCTTCGTCATGGGAATCTTAGACAGATCAATGGTTTTCTTGATCGCCTAGTACTCCTGGGCGTGCAGCACGGCTTCAGCAAAGGCGGCATTTCCATCCTGATGGTGATCACGCCATTGGGACCTAGAATTTTCATCATATTGTAAGTGTAACACGGACGAGCCATAAAAGCCCAGTAAGCCAGATGTCCGAATATAGCGTGGTACACGCTCTTGAACGGGACCACTTCGAAGGAAAGTGCTTCTGTCCGATAGTTCTTTGGAGTTCCAAAGGTCACATTCAAAGTGATTTCTCCTAGGGAATTTGCTTGTCTTCCTGGGACAACTCCGTGAAAGATCACAGAGCTGTAATTCAGCTGGGTCTCCGAGATCTTCATCTGGCGTAGCGTTTCGACATACAAAATGTTAATGCTGCTGCCGCCGTCCATGAGAGTCTTGGAGAAACCATAGCCATCAAAAAGTGGATTGACGACTAAGGCGTATTTTCCTTGCCTGTGCAACTTAGGCGGATGATCAGCACGGTCAAAGGTGATTGCCACTTCCAACCAGTCCAAGAATTGGGGGACAGCCAGAACAGTCGTGTTGAGGTCATGTAGAACTACTTTCTTGACCTTAGCTGGTTGAGATCCGAGGAAGGTGGCGTAAGTGTCCTTTTTTGTCAGGAAGTGTTTCTTTCGCTCCGGCTTGGGATTTGAAGCATCGGCTTCCTCCATATCGGAATCTTCCTTGGTCTCTTTATCTTTTTCGGGATTCTTAGCCCTATAGTCAGCAGTATCATCCTTCTTGATGTTGTCATTAAAACGACACTCGGGGTTTGTGCGAGACGAGCCCCCATTAGCATCTAAGTGATGCACACATGGGTTATTGGCAATCTCGGCCCAGAAGTAGGTTTTGCCACGTTGCTGGTCTCCTCTACCTTGGACTCTTGATGTCCCACGACCGCGTCTGCGGCCACCGCCGCGCCCTCCTCGTCCTCCAGACCCAAAAGTAGCAGTGACCACTGCCGTTTCTGCGTTGGGTTTTTCCTCCGAGGTATTCTTGCGCTTCTGAGCTTGCTGCTTTGGTTGTTTTGCCGACTGCGGCACAGCTAGGGCGTTTAGTGTTCCCTTTGTGTCATCGTCAGCATCTGCATACTTGCGTGCTGTTTCTATCATCTCTCCCAAATCAGTTACCTTGTTGCACTTCAAGCGATGACGTAGTAAACCAATTGGGAGTCCTGCAATGAAAGCTTCAATCGAAGTTTGGTCATTTACCCCTTCGCAAGAGATCTTAGTGTCGATCCATCATCCGAGATAATCTTGGCAAGTTTCTCCGGCTTTGTGGGTGCAACGCTATAGGTCTACTATCGTACAGGGCCTCCAATATGTGCCTTCGAAATTCCAAAAGAACGCGCTTTTCATGTCATACCAGTTGTGGATGGTGTTCTCCGGAAGTTCATTGAGCCATGATTGTGTCGTCTTCCGCAACATGAGTGGGAGATATCGGGTTGCGACCAGGCTATTTCCGCCTTTGGCGATGCAGCAAGCTTGAAAAAAGTCATGGAGCCAAGTATCTGGCCAAGCTATGTTGTCGTAGGCTTGGATGTGTCTTGAGATAGAAAATCCTTCTGGGAATTTTGTTGCTCTTATGTGTGGTCCAAAACATTTTGGGCCCACATATATATCATTGTTTTCGTAGCGCCACGCCTCTATATTGGAATTAATCATGTGCCTCGTGTCACCTGGCGACAGAGATCGTCCTGATTGATGGCTATGGCTGTGGTGCCTTGGAGCCATACTTCGGCTTCTGCCACCACCTCCTCCGCCACGACGCCCTCCCTGGCCTCCTTGGGAGCTGTTGTGATGGATACTTGGTGGAGAGGGTGGAGTAGCTGGATTGTTTCCGGAGCGTCATTATCCCGGCTCCGGGGATGGTCTTCATTACGACGAGCCCCCTACCGGCTTGACTCAGCACGGTGTCCGTCGTTCCTTCGTCCATCATTCCCATTGCGGTGGGGTTCAGCTGGACGGCTTGTATGCTTGGGAGGTGGCATTCTTTGTCGGTCCTCATCCCGACACTTCTCTTTGTCTTCTTCCCTATGACCGCTCGACTCTCACCAGGGAGGATTCTTTGGATACAGGGCAACGATCACCTCTTGCTCGGTGGCTGGAGCAACGTTGCGCTAATCACGTGCAGCTCTATGATGTTGTCCTGAAGATCCGGTTCTTCAGTAATTGTCTTCCCGACGGTCGGAATGGTGATGCTGTTCCGGAGCCCGCTGGGGTCTTACATCGTTCTAGGCCGGATCCGTGCGACATTGGTCGGATTGAGAGACCAGTTTTTTGCTTCCAGATTTCGCGGCCTTCTGCTCTTCCAGACCGTTGGTGAGTAGCTTGATGCCCAATCGAACTTGTTTCGGGCCTGGATTATTTGCTAGGATGTCTCGAGCAGCGGCGGTGTTTTGCACTGGTGTTGGTTACACCATATCTCCCTTGCTATCGAGCCGAGGCATCCCCGGATCTCCCTCAAATAGAACCTTACGTACTTCCGGAAATTGATTGTCATGTGTATGTTGTTTCCGATTCTTCTGATGTTGCAGAGAGATGAGCTTCTCCGCTTTGGCCATGCGTTTCTTTTCTTCCTTGATGTTTTTAGCTTCATCCAGGAGTACTTGGCGACACGCTTCTAGGGCTTGGGCCCTTTCGTCCAATTCCACATCAGTTAGTTCTGCTGCAGTAGGGATAGGTGTGGTTAATGCAACATCGATGAGTTTACGGGCACCTGCAGTGACCACGTGTCCATCCACCGACTCTTCTTTGGGCTCGTCTAGGATAAGTGCTCCATCCGAGTCTTCCTCATATTCCTCAGCAATCACCTCCTCTGCTGGAAGTTCTTTTACCGGGGTCTTGTTCTTCTTGTTCCTCTTCTTTGCCTTCTTGGCAGCGCCGGTAGGAAAGACGGCTTTGGGTCCGTTTCCCGGAGTCAAGCTCTGATCGGTACTTTTGGACATCTGGACCTCGGGATTATCTCCGATATCCATGTCGTGCTGCTCTTTGGGAGAGTTTTCTCCGGATCCTTCATCCATGGCTTATCCTTCTTCTGCAGCTTTGGAGTTGTACTCCTCTTCATATTCCCCGGAGAAGTTTCGGAAATCCGCTGACGTCATCGAGTCATCCGAGGATGCGGGTAAGTCGGTGTTTGTTCCGATCGCCTCCAGTACTAAGTCGGTGTTGTCTCCAGCATTGGCAGAGCCAGATCCGGGTCCAACATATCCGACGAAGTGCGATGTGTGGGTCCTGAGGTAGTTGCGGCTTTCCTCATGGGCTTGCTCGAAGATCTCGATGGTTTCGAGAACCTCATCAACGCTTGCGTCTTGCATCATCATGCTCCTCAACACGTGCCTCAGGAACGGTTGATCTGTTCCAGCGTTGGCAGGGCCGGAACCAAGGTTGTTGTTGTGATCCTCTTGGATTTCGATCTCACGGGGTGGATCGATCTGGGATTCAGCCTTGCTAGGGAGATCCACTCCAGATTCGACTTGTATCGAAAGATCTGCTTCAAGCTCGAATTTATCCACTATATCCGCAATGGGAGCGGGCTGGGTGGGATTAGGGTTTTCTGAGATCCGGAATCCAGGTCTCGTCGAGAATGATGAGAGCGACGTCACTGGCGTAGAGGATGTGACCGACGGCGATAGTCTCGCCGATTCCGATTCTTGCAGATTCTGCTCGGAACGCAGATCCGAAGCTCACTTGCCCCATAGTGGGCGCCAACTGTCGTCGGATTGATGACTGGTACGCCATGAGGGGGTCCTCGAGGAGTGTGAAAGAGAGGGGTGTGAGACGTACGGTGTTCCGGGACGGTGAGCACACAAGTTTACCCAGGTTCAAATCCGCCAGCTTTGGACGGATCCTACTCCTACTAGCAATCCAGTAATACGTTAGAGCCGGAATATGGGTTACAAGGGTTTCACCTGTGCGAGTTGAGATTATAGACTATTGTGAGGGTTGCCCTAAATACTCTCCCTAGGACGGCTTATATAGATATCCGGCCAAGGGTTTACAGGAGAGATCTATCCAGCTATGACTAAGAGTCGGTTACAGAGTACATCTTGGACTAGAAGTAACACTACGGGCCTATGTCGGTAAGTCTTCTGGGCCTTTCCGTAGCTGGACTGGACTCCGTATCTTCTCCCTGACTAGGTCGCCCGTGAAGAAAAGCTCTAACCCGAACCAGGCCACCCTGGTCAGTGAGGCATAGTGAGGATACCCGGAAAGTATATCCCCAACGCTCCTTAATCTTTCAAATGGTATTGAATTTGTCAAAAGTTCTGTCGTTGCTGCTGGCTGCTTGCTCTAGAGGTTTTGTCTTTGTGTCATCGGAATTATTGGATGCATTTTGGACAGAGATGAGAGGGTAAAGATATACAGTGTGATTTCACCAAGTGAAGTCATTGGATACCAACCCTGTTTTAGCGCATGTCGTGTGTGTTCATTAGATACTTTTACATGAATATCTATCAAAGGAATTATCGCTTTTTTCCTCCCTCAAAGAGGTCTGTGTTTGAATCTGGCGAGACACATCCCAGTAAAATTTGAGATAGGAGCCCATTGACCATAGCCCAAAAACAATTTAATTTGGCCTTTTTGGCAGTGCCCCCCACCTCTAAAAAAAACTCTGCCTACCCATGTTTTTAAGAAACTAATCCATTATGTGGCTTTTTATAAATCGAGGTTCCGGTAGCACTACTCTTTTATTTTAAGAGAGATAACATGGAAACACAACAATATTTTTTAGAAGACTGATACATAAGTTGTAGTACTAATACATGTTTAATGATTCAATTTCTATTAGTATCTTTGGTATTGTGGCAAAACACTCAGTTTATGTCTATTTTATTTGATTTGAAGGTCTTTAGCTCAAATCCACTGTGTCCACATTTATATATATCTTGGGTTTACTTTTTTTAGAAAGGATTTACTTTTTAATATCGCATTACAGAGAGGCTGACATCATGGACCCACCAGCCTACGGCATCCCTCAAGTTTAATGGTCGGGTTTGAAAAAAAAGTTAAATACTTGTACAGAGAGGCTGGCATCAGGGACCCACCGGCCAGAACATACCAGAGAGGGTGACATGGTGTCAACACCCGGATTTTTAATCCCAGATGCCTGTTATGCCATACCTCGCAATCCTAGGATTACCATTTTTGCGAGACATAAAAGATTGGATATCACAGTACATCATCCATTACAAACCATACATAAGGTCTTACACAAATAAGGATCTCATGATCCAGTCTTAATACAACAAGCAGCAGAAATAAAAGATAAGCGTAGCGGTGGGGTCCATCTTCAGGGGCACAGGCAATGCTGACAAAGGTAGATAGTCCTAGTTATCATAGCCGTCCTGCTGGCCATCATCTTGATAGTCTCCTTCATAGTCTGGCCATGAGAATAGCCAGGGACAAAATCCATGAGTACTCTTTAAGTACTCGGAAACTACCACTAATAAGCAATATAGTTCTAAGTTAAAGTGCTAACTCTAAGTTTAACTATAAAGTTAAGTTTGAAACCTAAGCTGAGTTCTAAACCAAAGAAATATAAAATAAAGTTCCAGAATCACCTAAGTTGGGAAGATATTGTCATAATCACAACCCTGTTGTGGTCAAGTCAAGATTCATCATTCATTTCATAAGTAATTTTGAAAACATCTGACAACAAAACAGTATGGCCATTCCAACTGTCCATAACCACAGACGCGGCTATTCGAATAGTTTGACACTCTGTAGAGGTGGTACACTTTCACCACAAGATTCGATACATCTATCAGGGATAACCCTGAATCATCACACTTAGTATGCAGATAATCAAACATAACCTTTCCTTTACACACCCTAGTATAAGCACCTCTGATATGAGCATGGCCTCCCAACCATGACCATCTATCATCTTGGGCACTGCATAGGTGGACAACACTGAGAGGTAGCCTCAGCTCAAACCTCTCCCGCGAGGGAACGAATACTAATGCATATAAACTTCCGGCTAATCCTTACCAATTCAGGTATTGTGGTTGTACAGTAAATTTGGAATGGTATCACATCCGAATCCAACCATCAGTTTTTGTAAAAGGGTTAAGGCTCATACCTCAACATTTTCATCATCATAAACCATTTGTGTTTCTCAACACATGTCAAAACATCTCAGTATACATCATTCCAAGGTTTTCACAATTCATTTTCACCAAGTGTTCCCATCTAAAGTGACTCAAGTTTTTGATCTACTCTAAACTACTAAGTTAAGAGTGTTCACTAAGGTGGAAAAGATGGGATCAATCTCATGCCATAGATTGACATCTAAAGGATTCTATAAAGGTCAAGTTTTATACTCTTTATGCCACCTTCAAAACAAGTAAAGAACTTTGGGTAAAGTAAAGGAAGTAAAGCTTGGAAAATAATACTTGGGTTAAATACTAGTCAAGGTAGTGTAACCAAAGCATGCCTAAAGCATCTTTGCCAAACCATCTGGTTTAATCCTAGCTTTCTAAGCATTATACTTGCAAGTGTTAGCTTGCATTGTTAATGGTGGCTTGCCTTGGTTAGTGCAGCGGTTGAAGTTTTCTTCCTCTTCTTCTTGGTAGAACTCCTCCTCCTCAAAAGCTTGGTCGGTACTATCGTCTATAAAAATATACGGAGTACACAATCACCAAGCAATACTTAACTAGTCGAATTAGCATTCTAAGACACACATTTTATGATCTATTATCATTACAAGCATCACAAGTTTTATGCAATAGTTTCATTCTTTTTATTTTAGAAAAGTAATTTCTACTCATTAAAAAAATTAACTAAGATTTAATATTCACCACTTAAAATATGGGATCATGTGGACACATGTCATCACCACATATTCTAACATGTGGGAATGTAATTTAAGGGTTGGATCACAATTACTTTGGTTTAAGTTCATTATTTAATGATTTAAAGTGACTAGAAATGCCTATATAGCATTATTTTGGTACTAGTCCAAAGTCATTGCATGTAAACCCTAATATTATTACATATTCAGATAGGTATGGTGGGATGTGATTTTTGAGAGTTGGAATCAACTCAAAAGCTATCTTGGTTGATTCTATAAAAATGTTGCAAGGTGCAAATGCTTCTGTCTTATTATTTTTACTAGGAGAGATCCCTAACTCTAATTGAATCAAATCTAACGGGCTTGGGTAGATCTTTTCAGTAGCTTTCTAACAAAATTAGAATCACTTGATTTGGATTTGTAAATCTCTCTGAATTGAATTTCAAACTAGGGGACAAAACTAAGTTTAAACCAAAAAGGAAAATCCAAATTCAAACTAACTGGGTCGCACGGGAAAACTAACGGGCCGGCCCAGTGACACTACGCGGCGCGGGGCACAGCTGACAGGGGGTGCACCGGTCATAGGCTCATAACGCGCGAAGCGGTACAGGGCGATGTGGGCCGTTAGATTAGAACGTGGATGAATGGCTGGGGCTCGTCGTCGACGAAGAACCTGTCGCTGGCGAACTCTAACCCTAGCGGCTCGGTGGGGGTGCTTAGGGGGCGTACCAGGGCTCCAGCAACGACGGCGATGGGGGTAAACGAACTGGTGGTCGACGGCGAGCTCAGGGGTGGTCGAAGTGGCTCCAGGGGTGGTCATAATCAGCGGCGCCCTTCTCCTCTAGAGGCGGCAAGATCCGATGCAATTCCGGCGACTGCGAGCTGGAGCGGCTTCGGGGAGAAGTAGGGAAGGTCCACTGAGGTGAGGGGAGGTGAGTAGTGTGCATAGAATGGCTGGGGGTGGCCTCTATTTATAGGACGACGACGCGACTGAAAGGCATGGGCGGGCGGCTCCGGCGAGGGTTGCACAGCGTTCTAGCGGCGTGGCACGAGGTAGGGGCGGTCACTGGTCTCCTGGCGGTGCTCTACGGGTTAAATGCGGGCCTAGGGACGGTGGTATGCGGTCGGGCGGTGCTCGCGCTCTGAGCGGCAGAGGCGGCGGTCTCCACGGGGAGCGGTGGTTGTGGTGCGTTGGGCGGCGAACGGGCATGTTCCCGGTGGCATTTCGTCTGGAAGGAGTTGCTTCTTCCGCTGGATCGCTGGAGCGAGGAGGTGGAGGTTTTCCGGTGGCTTGAATGTGTGTGCGAGTGCGGATGCGCTGCTGAGTTGCGGCGCTCGGACTTCCTCACGATCTTGAGATCGGCAAGTGTACGACTACATCAACCACGAGTTCCTACTCGTTAACAAAACTCGTTGTCTTCGAGGGTAAGTTCTCGTTGGATGTATGTCCACCCGTTGCTTTGTACCTAGTAGATAGATCTTAGCGTGTAGTTCACACCGTAGGAAATTTTTGTTTTCTATGCTGCGGACCCAACAGTGGTATCAGAGCCTGATCTATGCGTAGGTGCTTTGCACGGGTAGTACACATATGTTTATATGTGGGCGATGATGATCATGTTATTGCATCTTCTATGTATTTTGGATATTGGTGGCATAGTGGGATGAAGCGGCCCGGACCAACCTTACATGTCATCGTACATGAGACCGGTTCCACGAGTGACATGCAACTTGTTTTGCTTAAGTGGCTGGCGGGTGTCTGTCTCTCCTACTATAGTCAATATCTAATTTACAACGAGTTGCTAATAACTTAGTTATCCTCATTGTGGTTCATGTTCGTAGGAGAGAACGGTTCTATCTCCGAAAGCCCTAAGCCACGTAAAACTTGCAATTGATAAATTAGAGGCGTCTAGTTTAGATCGTTGCTGGGCTAGTGTATTGATATGGTATTGTTGTAAGTAGATGTATGAGAGATACTCTTACAACACATTC
Organism: Avena eriantha; assembly: GCA_910589775.1. NCBI lineage: Eukaryota > Viridiplantae > Streptophyta > Magnoliopsida > Poales > Poaceae > Avena > Avena eriantha. The sequence goes on along the minus strand of OU342741.1, from coordinate 172,818,594 downwards.
AATGTGTAAGTTCCATAGACCTTGGCCTTACACACAAAGGAATGATAGAGATCATACCACGATGCAAATGATAGAGATCAAATGCATGGACCATATCATCTCACTTTACACATTAGATGTTAGCATCTTATACTGCTAGTTTGGCGCTTTTGGTAGCATTGTAAGATGATACCTCATTTAGATATCAAGATAAAATGTGTTCTTCCTTGAGTATGCACCGTTCTATGGATCGTGTTTCGAGACATCACGTGATGATCAGGTGTACTCGACTCTATGCTTTCATACAACGGGTGTAAGACAGTTTTACACATGCGAATACTAAGGTTCTTACTTGGCGAGCCTAGCATGTACAGACATGGCCTCGGAACACGGACCGAAAGGTTAAGCATCAGTCATATGGTTGATATGATGCCCATATAGATGCTCGCCTTTGAAGCTACACCAACTCACGTGATGATCGGACTTGGTGTAGTGGATTTGGTTCATGTAATCACCAAAAAGGCACGAGGGATGTCGTTTTTGAGTGGGAGTTCATTAGTAATTTGGATTAGTTAAACTAAATCTATTATAAACTTAGTCTAAATAAACTTTACAAATTCTGTTGTAGATGGTACCACCTGCTTTTAATTTCAGTGTGTTCATGGAGAAAGAGAAACTTGATGCGAATGGTAGCAACTTCACCAACTGGGCTATGAATTTGAGGATTCTCCTCACTGCTGCACAAAAGCAATATGTGCTAGATGCGCCGCTAGGCCCCCCACCAGCTCCTGATGCCCCTGACGAAGAAAAGAATGTCTACGTGACTCGTCAGGAGGACCACAACTTAGTTCATTGCGGCATACTGTATGGGCTAGAGCTAGAACTTCGAAAGCGTTTCGAAAATGGCAATGCCTTTGATACCATGGGAGAATTGAAAATGATTTTTGATACCCATTCTGCCGTAGAGAGTTATAATGCTTCTGAAAAGTTCTTCCGCTGCAAAATGGAGGAAAACAGCTCCGTTAGTGAGCATGTACTCAAAATGTCTGGGTACGCCGATAAGCTTGTGTCCTTGGGAATAATGATTCCCAATCAGTTCGGAATACATCATGTTCTCCAATCTCTGCCACCTAGGTACAAGAGCTTCGTGATGAACTATAATATGCAGGAAATGAAGAAGACTCTTCCCGAGCTTCTGTCAATGCTTAAGACTACAGAAGTGGAGATTAGGAAAGAACATCAAGTGTTGATGATCAATAGGACCACCGGTTTCAAGAAGGACAAGAAAGGCAAGCAAAGGGAAAGAAGGGTGGCAAATCTGTTGCCGCGCCTGAAAAGAAACCCCGAGCTGGCCCTAAGTCCGATACCGAGTGCTACTATTGCAAGGGGGCTGGCCATTGGAAGCGCAACTGCCCCAAGTATTTGGCGGACAAGAAGTCCGGCAAGGAAAACAAAGGTATATGTGATATACATGTTATTGATGTGTACTTGACTAGTAATCGTAGTAGCACCTGGGTATTTGATATGGGATCAGTTGCTAATATATGTAACTCGATTCAGGGGCTGCGGAACAAGCGACAACTAGCAAGGGATGAGGTCACAATGCGGGCCGACAATGGATCAAGAGATGATGTGATCACCGTCGGAATGCTGCCTCTCCATATGCCATCGGGATTAGTCATAAACCTAAATAATTGTTATTTGGTGCCTGCACTTAGCATGAACATTGTATCCAGATCATGTTTGATGCAAAGTGGTTATTCGTTTAAATCTCAAAACAATGGTTGTTCGATTTATATGGATAATATCTTTTATGGTCATACACCTATGTTGAATGCTTTATTCCTGATGGATCTCAATAGTAATATTACACACATTCATAATGTTAATGCTAAAAAGATTAAACTTGATGATGATATATCTGCATATATGTGGCAATGCCGTCTAGGTCATATTGGTGTTAAACGCATGAAGGAACTCCATTCTGATGGACTTTTGGAATCACTTGATTTTGAATCATTTGATACATGTGAGCCATGCCTTATGGGCAAGATGACTAGAATGCCGTTTTACGGTTCAATGGAACGTGCGACAGATCTATTGGAAATCATACATACCGATGTGTGTGGACCAATGAGTGTGTCAGCGCGAGGTGGATATCGTTATTTTGTTACTTTCACGGATGATTTGAGTAGATACGGGTATATCTATTTGATGAAACACAAGTCTGAAACTTTTGAAAAGTTCAAGGAATTTCAGAATAAAGTGGAAAATCATCGTAATAGAAAGATCAAATTTCTATGGTCTGACCGTGGAGGAGAGTATCTAAGTTACGAGTTTAGCACGCACATGAAAGAGTGTGGAATAGTTTCACAACTCACGCCTGCCGGAACACCACAACGTAATGGTATGTCGGAACGTTGTAATCGTACCTTATTGGATATGGTTCGATCTATGATGTCTCTGACTGACTTGCCACTGTCATTTTGGGGTTATGCACTGGAAACAGCTGGGTTCACTTTAAATCGGGCACCATCTAAATCTGTTGAAACGACACCGTATGAATTATGGTTTGGAAACAAACCTAAGTTGTCATTTCTTAAAGTTTGGGGATGCGATGTTTATGTGAAGAAATTTCAACCGGATAAACTCGAACCCAAAGCGGAAAAATGCGTCTTCATAGGATACCCTAAGGAAACGATTGGGTATACCTTCTATCACAGATCCGAGGGCAAAGTTTTTGTTGCCAAGAATGGATCCTTTCTTGAGAAGGAGTTTCTCGCGAAAGGTGTGAGTAGTCGGAAGGTAGAACTCGAAGAGGTTACTGAACCTTCTCTTCATGAAATGGCGAGTGGCACAGCACCAGAAGTTGTTTTGGAGTTGACTTCACCTAATGAAGAGAGAGCTAATGATATTGATCATGAAACTCCGAAAGAGGAAACTACCGAACCTCGCAGGTCAAGTGTGGCATCCCGCTAGAATCACTACTAGAAAATCACGGTGTTTTTGTGCTTTGCATCATCATGACCGCATGCTCATGTCATCATGCCACATTGCATTTGAGCATCGCCATCATCATGCATCTGTTTGTCTGAAACTAATTTTCGAAAAACCGGTTTCGTTTTCTAAACGCCCCGTCTTTATTTCAAATCAAAACCCGGGCTTGGACGGAATATTTTGTTTCGTCTACAATCGGATTTCAAAAGCCCTGTTTTAAACAAATAAAATATTTATATTATTTTTAGGGGGCAGCCGAACCGGGCCGAACCGACCCAGCCGGCCACCCCCAGTAAACAAAACTAGAGCAGTCCTAACCCTAGCCCTCCCCAAGTCCCCTACCTATCCCCACATAGCCACACAGATACACACGCAACCGCCGCCACCTGATCTCCATCACCACCTCACCCTAGCCACTCACAGCTCGCCACCTCACCAACCCCCTCCCTAATCTCCCTCCACCACACACACCCTGCGCACACACACGCACTTCCCCGTGCCAACAACCCACCTCGGGGTCTTCCCCCTGGCCCCACCTACCGCTCCCAGGGCCACCACCTAGTGTGGCCTCCCTCTTCCCACCAACCCCGTCGTCCTTCTTCGCCTTCCTCGGGCCTCTCTCCAGGCCGAAGGCGCCTCCACCCGCTTCTCCGGCCCGTCCTCCCCGGTCGCCGGCCGCCCCGGGCCCCCTCTCACCTCGCCTCTCCCGCCACCTCCTCTCCGCCGTGCCCTTCATCCGCTCTGCCCACGACCTCACGACCCCCTCACCACCGACACGAGCCTCGCCTCCCAGTCGCGCCGCTCCTCTGCCCCGACCGTAGAGCGCCCCCGTCGCTCACCTAACCCGCCTTGACCTCGCCTAAGACCTGCCACCGTCTGTGCTCCTCGGCACCGCCACCGGCAGTGGCCTCCACCACGGCATCGGTCGCCTCCATCGTCCCGCCCTCTTCTGGTCGCCCATGCTCAGCCTGCGAGTGCCACCTCCTCCCCTCGTCCCCGCCGCTGCTAGCCGCTCAACCGTTATCCGCCGCCGTCTCCTGGTCCGCGCCTCGAGCCGCCATCTGCGCGGGCCCCCTCTCTGCCTCGCCGTCCCCCACCTGTTGTTGCACCTCACCGCCACCGCGACCACTTCTGCCGCCCTAGTCGCCGTCCTTTCTGTGCTTCCGACCGCAACCCTGCAGGTCCCGGCTGCCGCCACTTCTCAAGCTCCCCTCGCCTGCAAGTTCTACACCAGGCAGCATATGCGCCCACATCCGCGACCTACGCCGGCTCAGCCAAGGCCTCCCTTCGACCATGCTTAATCTGTTGGAAGATGAGGTGATATTGACTTGGTCGATTGAGGTCCTCATGATGGACAAGGTTGACTGGATTTTTGACAAGATGTTCACGGCACAAGACTTGGCCCGAAGACCATGGATGCGACAAGATCGTCCCAACCCGCCAAGTTCACCTACCCGGACACCGTGCGACAAGATCTACTTCACGGATCCGAAGACCCCCGGAACCCAAGATCTTCCGAACCCAAATGTGTGCCCCTAAGCCCCTATTTTTATAATATGACATTATCAACTGTCGCATATTAATTGTTCATCTCGCATGCATATCATGTGGTTTGGGGGCATTATGCCGATTCACCTCATAATTAAATATGGAGTCCATCTGCGGGATATCTTTATCTTATTCCGGACTCCATTTAAATTGGTGTAGCGAACCGATGCCATGTTCTGTCTTGTTAACACAGCCTTTAATTTGCGAGGTAGTTAAATAACTCGAACCTATTAATTAATTGTCGGGACCCTAGTTCCGCTTAATATTGCTTAATTGCACCGCATCTGCATCATATCATAATCATGCCGGATCTTCTGCCGTGGTATTAAATATTGCACCCGGTGTTTCTTCTAGTGTTTGCTTCTTCGCGGATTAGGCCGATGAGTGGACGCGAGTACCAACAAGTTCTCCGGATGATCTCCGGCAGTGTTTTCCAGGGGAGCATCCCTTCCCCTTCTACCTATTTTGCATTTATAGTCTTTATTTCCTCCTGTTGATCTATTGCTATCCGTGTCACAGTGCTTTAGTGTTTCGTACCAGTTATATTCCTGCAGCCGTTATATTACCTGGGACACCTCCTATTACCTGTTGCTTGTTAGACAGTTGGCCCTACGAGTCATAGTTGCTTTCTCAGGTGTTGCTTCGCGTCGTCGATGTTCCATAGTTGTTGGGAGGTTGGCACATGTTTAATGGTGGTGTTGATCATGATTCTAATTACAGTTTATTAATTAATGTTGATGTTAGATTAATGCAGAGGCACCGGTGGGTAATAGTAATTATTTGGTTTCTAACCGCTCACTAGTGTCCCCTAGGACCCGAGTTCTTGACACCTGTTCCGAGATCGAGCGCGCTAACCATAGGTGGGGTGTGTGGGCACCCCCATAGGCTTACTACCTGATTTCAAAGTAATGTACCGGGGGCCACAAGTAGTTTGGGGCTTTATTACTATTCTGTACTTATGCCATGTTTACCGCTTTATTTAAATTGTGCGTGGAGCACCTGTACTGTTTAGGATGTGGAATGTTTTCGCGGTATCGACAAGCCCAGTCAGACTTTCGGGTTCCCAGTCGTTTACCGCCATTGGCACAAACCCTGGGTCCGTTCCGGAGCCGGCCGACTTCGTTGCGGGTAGCTTAGTGTGGTGGCCCCCATGTACTTGCTTTGGGTCTGGGAAACGTCATGACTTAGGCCCCGCGACATACCGATGGGTGTATGTTAATTGATCTGGCAAAAAGGGTCGAAGTGCGTGTGGATACTTTGGTGCACCCCTACAGGGTTAAATCTTTTCGAAAAGCCGTGTCCGCGGTTATGGACGACTTGGAGCACAGTTTCTCGATCATAGACAATGATAACTAAAGTTTGCTGTTATAATTTGACTTGTATCTGAGATGACTAGTAAGTTGGATAACTGCCATGGAAAGATTAAATAAAACTACCAACCGTGTGAGTTTCCTCGGCTTAACTTCCTCGTTTGGTCTCGAGGGGGAATACCAGGATGGGTATGTTTGGTGTTAGTATGATCCGATAGGTCTCTCTTATCTCTCTCTGATAGTCGCCAGTATTACAGAGTCTCTATAGGTTGTTTAGTGCCGCTGCACTGCTGCTTCAGTACACCATACCTGTGTAGGCAAGGACCACCGAATTCTAGCCTCGCCATGTACTGGCCTCAGTACTGACGCTCCTCTTTTTCCTTTGCCCTTACTTGGCACCCCTTTTGTTTTAGCAGGTTTGAGATCGACGTCGTTAGCAGGGTTACCCTTCCGGCTTGGCCTAGGCAGGGTTATGGATGCCATTGGTTATTCTACAGGGCTCTTAGCCCAATTTGCATCTTGTCCGTACTCGGACACTATATCAATTTCAAGGTGATTTGGATCTTTGTATTGTATATCTGTATTCTTGACTCGTTGAGTCGCTATTGTATATATATCTGTTCTGTGGGTCCCATCGAGGACTGTTGTGTAATGATATTACTTCGTTTTCCACCCGCACGAAAGTGCCTGGTGGGCGTCCTTGAATCGTTTCTATGCGGGTTTGGCGGGAAGCGCTAAAACTTGCATAGGGCCGATTTGGGGGTGTTACATCAAGAAGGACACGTGCAACTCCTGAACTGTATGGCAATCCTGTTGTGAATTTCATGGTTGATGAAATGGATGCCCCTACGACGTATGAAGAAGCGATGATGAGCCCGGATTCCAACAAATGGCTAGAAGCCATGAAATCCGAGATGGAATCCATGTATGAGAACCAAGTTTGGACCTTGGTGGACTTACCTCACGATCGAAAGGCCGTTGAGAATAAATGGATTTTCAAAAGAAAAACTGATGCTGATGGTAATGTGACCATCTATATGGCTCAACTTGTCGCAAAGGGGTTTCGACAAATTCAAGGAGTTGACTACGATGAGACATTCTCTCCCGTAGCGATGCTTAAGTCAGTTAGGATTATGTTAGCAATTGCTGCATATTTCGATTATGAAATATGGCAGATGGATGTCAAAACTGCGTTCCTCAATGGTAATATTGAAGAAGAGTTGTATATGATACAACCTAAGGGTTTTGTCGATCCTAAGGATGCTAATAAGGTATGCAAACTTCAGCGATCCATCTATGGACTGAAGCAAGCATCCCGGAGTTGGAATCTCCGCTTTGATGAGGTGATCAAAGAGTTTGGATTTGTCCAAACTTATGGAGAGGCTTGTACTTACAAGAAAGTGAGTGGGAGCAATGTGGCATTTCTGATATTATATGTGGATGACATATTATTGATTGGAAATGATATAGATCTTTTAACAGTGTTAAAAGTTATCTAAACAGCAAATTTTCGATGAAAGACCTTAGTGAAGCGTCATATATATTAGGCATTAAAATCTATAGAGATAGATCAAGGCGCCTAATTGGGCTATCGCAGAGTACATACCTTGATAAGATATTAAAGAAGTTTAATATGGACAAAAGTAAGAAGGGGTTCTTGCCTATGTTGCAAGGCAAGACATTGCGTAAGACTCAAAGTCCGGCTACGGTGGAAGAAAGAGAGATGATGGATAAGATCCCCTATGCCTCAGCCATAGGCTCTATTATGTATGCCATGCTATGTACAAGACCGGATGTGGCACATGCTATTAGTTTGACTAGTAGGTACCAATCTGATCCAGGTTCGGAACACTGGATAGCGGTAAAGAACATCCTCAAGTACTTGAGAAGAACTAGGGATATGTTTCTTATATACGGAGGTGAACAAGAGCTAGTCGCTAAGTGTTATGTCGATGCTAGCTTTGACACCGATCCGCATGACTCTAAGTCTCAATCCAGATACGTATTTCTCTTGAACAGAGTAGCACTTAGTTGGAGGAGTTCCAAACAACCTGTGGTGGCTGGATCAACGACGGAGGCGGAATATGTTGCTGCTTCAGAAGCGGCACAGGAAGCGGTTTGGATGAAAGAGTTCATTACAGAACTAGGTGTGGTTCCTAGTGCATTGGACCCAATGGTGATCTATTGTGACAACAATGGAGCCATACCCAACGCAAAGGAACCGAGGTCTCACAAGAATTCCAAGCATATTAAGCGCCGGTTTCACTCCATCCACGAGCATGTCAAGGATGGAGATATAAATATTTGTAAAGTACACACGGACCTAAATGTAGCAGATCCGTTGACTAAAGTTCTCCCTAGGTAAAAACATGATCAACACCAGAACTCCATGGGTGTTAGATTTATCACTATGTGAACTAGATTATTGTCTCTAGTGCAAGTGGGAGACTGAACAAAATATGCCCTGAGAGGCAATGATAAAGTTGTTATTATGTATTCCTTATATATGATAGATGTTTATTTTGCATGCTAGAATTGTATTGATCGGAAACATCAATACATGTGTGTTTAATAAACAAAAAGGGTTCCTAGTTATGCCTCTCTTATAGACTAGCTTGTTGATTAACAAGATGGTCAAGGTTTCCTAATCATGGACATTGGATGTTGTTAATAACAAGGTCACACCATTGGTGGAATGATGTGATGAACATTCATCCGAAGTATAGCATTACGATCAAGTCATTATGTTTATATTGCTATAACATCATACAAAGTAATCTTATCCTTAGACTATGAGATCATGTTAATTGCTAATACCTGAAGAGTATCTTGATAACATCAAACGTCACACCGTAACAGGGTGACTATAAAGATGGGTTTAGTACTACGAAGGTGTTATGTTGAGGCTCATGGATCAAGAGTGGAATTTGTCAATCCCGATGACGGATAGATATACTCGGGGCCCTCTCGGTGATATCACATTGAGATAGCTTGCAAGCAAGTGATGTGATCACTAGAATGTTATATCACGGGAACAAGAAAAGAGTGCATGTCGGTAACGAGATAAAACAAGGTATGGGGATACCGATGATCGAATCTCGGACATGTAATATATCGCGAGACAAAGGGATTTAGTTACAAGTGTTAAAGGTTCTCATGATCACAGAAGTCATCGTTGAATGTGTAGGAGTCAGTACGGATCTCTAGGTCCCGCTGCTGATTATTGATCGGAGAGGGGTCTCGATCATGTCTGCATTATTCGCGAACCGTAGGGTGACACACTTAAGAGTTACCGGAGACCATTTTTCGAGCACATATGTTTCAGACGAAAGAATTGCAAAGCGTAGGAATTGTTTCAATAGAAACCGGAATTTTTTTTGGGTGAAATTGTAGAAAGTGGTTCTACATGTGATATTGAAATATTGCAAGGGGCTATATGTTAATGTTTGTTAATTAAAGTAATTAAAAAAATTCTGAATAAATTTAATAAAAGAGTTTTATTAAATGAGAGAGCATTAAACTGGGAGAATTTTAATGCATTTAAAGTGGAGACTTTAAAAGGGAATGTGAAGAGGCATTTTAATATGGAGGGGTTACCACCACATGAATGGGGGAGGTGAGGGGTCACCCCCCCATGCGCCGGCCATGGAGAGAGGAGGCACCCCCCTCCTCCTATAAAAGGCCACCCATTTCGTCCTTCATCCTCACACCTCCTTGTGAAGGATCTCTCTCCCCCTCTCGAATTATTCCCCCATGGTCTCGGATTAGCGAGATACATGTTCCCGGTGGCATTTCGTCTGGAAGGAGTTGCTGCTTCCGCTGGATCGCTGGAGCGAGGAGGTGGAGGTTGTCCGGTGGCTTGAACGTGTGTGCGACTGCGGATGCGCTGCTGAGTTGTGGCGCTCGGACTTCCTCACGATCTTGAGATCGGCAAGGGTACGACTACATCAACCACGAGTTCCTACTCGTTAACAAAACTCGTTGTCTTCGAGGGAAAGTTCTCGTTGGATGTATGTCCACCCGTTGCTTTGTACCTAGTAGATAGATCTTCGCGTGTAGTTCACACCGTAGGAAATTTTTTGTTTTCTATGCTGCGGACCCAACAGTCAGAACAAGGTCTCAGACGCTACTTAATCGAGTTGAAAATGACAACCAGACCAAAAAAGATGATAATTCAAAACATTAGCATAATTTTTTTTCCTAATCCGCACCAGTTGGTCCAGTTGCACTGGCGGCTGCAAATAGACAAATACACATCCCACAGCCGCCAGTAGCCCATCCGATTACCCAGGAAGAATTGGCAGCAGAACTAGTTTCAACAGCAGGTTCTCATCAACGAACTGGTTATGATGCCCAACGACCTTTAGTGCTGACAGAGACATATTACTCCCTTGCAAATGAGCTTGACACCAAATTTGTTATATGTTCAGAGACTAGTAGTAGCATGCCCTTTTATATGTAATATGTATTTTGATGTAAATTTTATTAGTTGCACTACGACGAAGATTAACAAGGGGGCCGACGATGGGAAAAAATCTTGAGCAGATGCTTGAAATAACTAAATCAAGACTTCCGATCACATATATAGCAGGATTCAGAAGGCCACTGGATCCACATGACTCTTCTTATATTGCATCGATCACATGCGTTTTCGTGAGAAATGATATTCCCATCTTGCCCTCATGGAAACACCACCGAAATACCCATGAGCATTTTTAAGGTTTACTGAAGAAGTTACATGTAAGTCCTCTTTCTCTTGGACATACTCCATTGCTCTGTCCCTTGTCTTCTTAGCTTGCCGTTTGTTATATATGCTCCTCATTGTTGTCTACAGATATTTTTCATGTTCGATGACAATAGCGAGGAAGTAAAGGTTGTTCTGAAAAGCATATTCTCCGCATGTTTGCGCCAACAGTGCCACAGGCTAAAGAAGCAACACTTCTCTGGCAAGTGTTTTAAGGATGTTACAAGAACATCTCCTGTGGATCACATGACTGATGATCAGTGGGGTGATCTTCTCCACCACTGGCTTGATCAAAAGAATGAGGTATGCTTTGAGAAGATTGAGACTAGATCGCATTGTCAATTCATATTTATGCATGTGTTTTACAAGTCTAATTTTGTAGGCCATCGCTCAAAAGAACTGTTCCAGCCATAATAAAGTACGAGTACTAAGTCGCACCGGACCCCGCGGCATAATTGGGCACCTCTGACAATTGGTAAGGACCTATTGTTCTGTACTGTATATTTTAAACAAGTACGTAATTGATGTTGTGGAATATGTATGCATCTTATATTTCAACATCTGTTTCCACCATGTGATGCAATTTATTTTCGCTCGTCCAAATGCAGACGAAGTCTAATGGGGATCCAAAAAAATAGTTGACTATGCTGGAGAAATTTGAGGGATGCCAGACGGATAAATATGGTGTCATTGTAAAGAAAGTTGTTGTAAGTCTTCTATGCATTTTGTGATGTTGCACTTGCAGTGATTTGTACGTATAAGTTTGATATGCAACCTTGCTTGGACTGGTTCTCAGTTTTGTTTTCATTTTCCTTCATAATTTGCAACTAAAGTCAGTTTCAGCTATGAATTGTATAAACAGTTGGCATATCATGCACCTCATAGTGTTATTAGTAAATGACATCAAAAAAAGATACACGACAAAAAGATCTTTTTACTGAAGTGTATAAGATGTGTTATCAGCACTGCCAATTATAGCAGTTCATGCACATGTTAATCCTGTCTGCATGTTTCTCTGTAGTAACTTCACTTCTCTTACACATGTCTATCCACTGAAAACTTTCTAGGCTGAATTGAAAGAGGAGCTGGCAAATCCTAGGAAAGACTATTCTGTAAAAACTCCAAAATGATGTGTGGATTTATTTTCCAAGGTACTACAACGCGGTGCTATAGCCAAGAATATGTTGTTGTGTAATGCTGGGTTCCCAGCGAGCTCGTCAAATTCCAATTTCAAGTTCAAGTCCAACTCCAAGGCCATTTCTTTGCATATTCAAGTTCTAGAGGAACAATTCCAAGCTGAACAATCGTTATCATCTGCCCTAAGTGTATACAATGAATGTTTGATAGAAAAGTTAGAAGAAATTTTATTTTGGTTGGATCACTCCATAGAAAATAAGAAGAAAGTCATGAAGATGCTCAGTATTTGTGGTTGAGCACTAACAGTTGAGGTCAGTCCCTTTGTCGTGAAATGGAACCTGAAGCTGAAAGTGTTTGTTAATGCAGTAGTCTACACTTGTTATGAACTTGGGTTGTTTCCTTGTTGCGACATGTCTTTAATTTGTATGGTGGATGCATCAATATGTACTAGTGTGATACAGTACATTATGTTACAAGTGTTGTTGTCCTGGATCATTGATCATAAAGTTTAGGTTCTCAAAACAATGCCTTAGCCCTTTGTTGCACACCATATTCGTACGCGTCATGTGATAAATGGAAATACATTTTTGAATCGGAGCTCAACATTTTCTTTCACGTCTAAATGGACTGATGAACAGATGGAGTACGACCTGCAAAAAAAAGACCTTATACAATTTTCCTGTTCTGTTACTGGGAGTAGTCACATTCAAAACCGTACTGGAGCCGCAAATCCTCCCGCCGTCCCTCGTAATATTTTTGAATCTGAGATCATGGTATCCAATTTTCTACCCCTCCGTCCAGAAAAAGGCTACTAAGCAAGGTCCTGGATGATCAGTTGATGTGACCAGGCCTTGGATTCGTGAATAGAGGGAAGTACGGTCTACTAGCAGTTATTACTTGGACTATCACCAAATTCAAATTCTAAATCGAGAGGCAAAAGCTCCCGCCTACACAAAATATTTGGGCCCCATTTTAATCTTTCATATACTACGAAATTCCGGTTGACCTATCGTACTGATGACCAATGGCGATTGTGAAATTGTTGGGTTGGGTGGTGGGGTTCGCTCGTAAATTTTGTTACTAGGACTATAGCCAAATTTAAAATCTTAATTGAGGGTAAAAACATACAGCCCAAACAATTTCGCAGATGGAGTCAACATTATTTTTCCTATGGGAATATTTTTTATTTATAAAAATAGGGAGTAGCATTTTTTTCAAATTATTACTTGTACTCTAGCCAAATTCGAAATCTCAGTTGAGCAGCAAAATTTACCAATGTTCTGCGCAATTATGTAATGGATGGTAAGTTTATGTGACTCTCGACCTTCAATTCTTGACCAGATAGCGTACTAGTCTACAACTATTTTTTTCAGTTATTACTTCACCGCTAGCCAAATTCAAAATCGTAAAATCGAGCGGCAAAATCCCAACCGACTCATATGCATTTCACGCCCCTCCGTTTCAAATATTTTCAGCCAAAATCTCCCACCGATGGAGTACCATTTTTCTAGTAATACTTGGACTCTTGCCAAATTCAAAATCTCAGTCGAGCGGCAAAATCACAAACCGACCTTGAAGCATTTCCTGCCCCACCATTTCAAAAACTTTGAACAAAATCTCCGACCGGGGAGTACCATTTTTCTATTATTATTATTATTTGTCCTGTAGCCATATTCAAAATCCATATCGAGCGACAAAACACACACCGACCTTGAGAATTTCCCGCCCCATCGTTTCAAAGACTTTGAGGCAAAATATCCCATCGCGGAGTACCATTTTTCTATTACAGTATTATTATTTGTCCAGTAGCCAAATTCAAAATCTCAATCGGGCGGCAAATTCACAAACCGACCTTGAAGCATTTCCTGCCCCGCCGTTTCAAAAACTTTGAGGCAAAATCTCCCACCGTGGAGAATCATTTTTCTATTATTATTATTATTTATCCGGTAGCCAAATTCAAAATCTCGGTCGAGCGGAAAAATCACAGACCGACCTTGAAGCATTTCCTGCCCCAATGTTTCAAAAACTTTGAGCCAAAATCTCTCACCGTGGATTACCATTTTTCTATTATTAGTCAAATTCAAAATCTCAATCGAGCAGCAAAACCAGAGACTGACTTTGCAGCATTTCGCGCCCCTCCGTTTCAAAAACTTTTGATGTTAAAATTCCCTTTCTACCCATTGTTTCGACGCCCTATGGCACGCTAAAGTCGGTAGCTTGGGGGCACGATCGTAATTATTTTTCTGTTCACCTCCATAGTCCCGATTCGTGTAGTTTTTCTAGCTAGCCCTCCCAAAATTCTAGGCTTCTCTCCCACACCCTCACCTCCATGACCACCGCGCGCACCGCCCAGCGGCAATTCCACGGCTGCCGGAGCCGCTTCATCGACGCCCACCCCATCGGATCTAGTTCACCGGGTCTCTCTGCCACTCTACCAGAGCTGTGGTCTCGCTGACCGCGCCTATGGCGTCGTCGACCGCCCATGCTCTACTTCCCCACCACCAAAAGCTACCTAACCGTACCGGAGCAGCTTCACCGTTGTCCACCAGATGGGATCTAGTGCAACAAGTTCCATGTCCACTTCTCCAGACCAGCTACATGGTTATCGTCGTTGACTGCACCAGCATCGACCGCCCAAGATCTGCTTCCTCGACGCCAACAGCCACTGCAACCGCAGCACCCTCGATGACCTAGGCGTCACTCGGACGGTACTGACGATGCTTAGACGCCTCTCTGACCAAGGTAACCAAATCTCTAACCCGTTTTTGTTTTGTCAGCGGTATAGCAGGTTCAAGCCTATCAGAGTGAACTGCATTTTTGAAATCATGCTAGTACATGCAAGTCACTGGGCACGCCTGTTCTTCATGCTAGTACATACAATGTTATTAGACATGTTGGTTTGCATTCGCTGCTCTACAAATTTCAAGTCATGCATATGTCTGTTATATTGTCATGCACATGTTCTTATCTTAGCTGCTCTGTACACCAGTAATAGCCTGCTATTGTGTAGTTCTTGCAAAATGTAATGTCAGTGGAAAATATTAGTGTGGATTCCCTGCTCCCTAGTTACTGACTCTATCTGGTTATTCCTAAGCTAAGTTCCTGCTATTATTTCCTCCCTGGCATCGTTCTGCTATCCTATAGTACGCTTTCAAACTCTTCGTACTAGTTCGATTATAATTTTGTTGCTACCATCTGGTTCTTCAAAAGCTGCAACACTGACTATTTTCTTTTTCTTTGCGTAGAGCTGAAAAAGGCAACACTGAACATGTAGGTTTGCAGAGCCTACAGGTCCACCAATGATGCCATTATATATTTTTTGTATCTGGTGTTGGTTCGTCCTAATCAACCGCATAATTATTCTTTACTATATAGTTCTTTCGTGTTTTCCATTCCTGCTCATAAGTTCTGGTATACTGTGGTTATAATTTCTATGTGGTTCATGCTTAGCTACGACATTAACTGCATGCCATTGTGTAGCTCACCACAAATTTTGAGCCACCCAACGACTCTTGCATTACAGGAGATACCACTGCTTCCATATATATTTGCTGAAATGACCTGGCTAGTTTATACTGAAATTCTAAGAAACACTTTGTTTGATTGCTCATTTCATTATTGGCATACTTGTTTAATGTTTGTTTGTCCTGTTCTACGGGTTCACAAGCCACACCATTATATCTCGTATCTGGTTCTGGTTCGTCCTAGGCAACAACATAACTATCCTCTACTATATAGTGAATTCATGGTTTGCATTCCTGCTCTACATGTTCGTATTATGCAGTTATAATTCCTATCTGGTTCATCCTTATATATGAATAGTTTGTCTTCTTTGTTGTATTAACTTGTTATTAGTTAGTTTCAGACTGCAATTATTGCTATCGCCACCAAAGAGAGGACTGCAAGATCATGTCTCAAGGTGGTTTTCCAATGTAGCTGTCACACTCAAAGGGAGATGCAGTTGAGGGATTGAGAAAGCAAATTGAGGACTCTGCTATCAACTTGATTGGCAACTGAAATGCTGAATTTTCTTTCCCTTTTGTTCATATTATGTAATATTTTTAAGAAGTTTGCAGCTGATGTAATATCTAGATAAATCGCATAGGCCATGTAGGGATTTAGTTGACGCCGTCCACGAATGGCGGTATCATAACTGCGCCAGCCAGGTCGATTAGGTAATTGTATAGGGTTTTGTTATTTGCCCTTCTTTTATTGTGCCTTCCATGAATAGTAAAAGATGATCGCTAATTATACTCCTTTTATGATATTTGCATGGCCTTCAGAATTACCGAAACAGTAACGGCAACTGGGTAGAACAGTAACAGGACAAAATAGTAACAAACCAAAACAGTAATAGGCCAAAATAGTAATAGGCCAAAACAGTAACATGCAAAGCAGTAGCGGGCCAAAACAGTAGCGAGCCAGAACAGTAGCAGGCCAGGACAGTAGCAGGCCAAAACAGTAGCAGGCCAGAACAGTAGCAACCCAGCACAGTAATAGGCCAGAAAAGCAAACAAGCCAGAACAGTAGCAGGCCTGAACAGTAGCAGACCTGAACAGCAGCAGTAAGCATAGTAACGGTCCTGAACAGTAAAGGTCCACAACAGTAACGTACATGAACAGTAGACGGCCAGAATAGTAAAAGGCCAGAACAATATCGGACCTTCTCTAAAATGGGCCATTCGTAGGCGGTCCATGACGAGCTGTGAGAACAGTGACGAGCTGAATGTGGGCTTTAACAGTATTAGGCGGCCTACTTGTCGCAGACTGTTAACGAGACACGGAGTGTTTGAAAACTATGGGCTTTTCTAGGCCAAAACAGTAACATGCCTGATATTCGCGGGCCGCTGCGAGCGACATCTTTGGGCCCATTTCAAACAGTGTCAAATGAAACAGTAAAGGGCTGTAATCTTATTGGGCTCACTTGATGGGCTGGCCCACTTAATTGTGAGCAAGCCTTGGCTAGGCCTGGATTCTACCATAGTTTCCATGGCCGTTAATGGCGGTAACTGGTCGTTAACGGTGCTTGCCACGTGGCATTTTGCATGACGTCAGCAGTCAACGCGGCTGGTGAACACATCTACGATGGAACAAGTTTTCGTGGCTGAAGGGTGCGATCCGCCATGGTCAGGAAAAAATCGTGGTAGATTCTTTTGTGATGGGGCTTTTAGCATGATGGGCATCCGTCGTAGAAGACTTTTTAGCCACGAAAAACGGGCCTTCAACCACAAAAATCATCCGTTGTATAAGCCAATGTTTCTTGTAGTGACACTTCTCATCTGCCTCTACCATCCTTGCAGTCAGCTTAGCTACCCCTCAAAAGGAATCTAGCATCAAGCTGCTGGCACCGGCACCGCTTCTGGGCCTTCTGGCTCTTGCACCAGCCCCCTCTACAATTAGTGGCACCATCTCCTGCACCAGCACCCGCCCCAGCACAGGCACCGACACAAGCTCCTTCATCACCCCAGGCAACACCTTGTCAGACCATATCCTACACATGTGTCATCAGAAGGCCGCACAGGATTATGTTTGTGAGTATATGGCGGCAGATAAACTGTTCTGAATGTCTTCTCAAGTTTCACATGATTCAGTGCATCGCTCTTAGTAATTATGCGTCTATCTCTTGCTATGACTCAGAAATTGCCTAAGAGTGCCACAAAGCAACTCCATTCCAGATGAAAGGGCACAATAGTCTTCACGATGCAGAGCGAAGGATTGCTTATCGAGGGAAGCTTCGCCATTAACTCGACTGATGGGCACTTGGCAGCTACATTTAGGTGGATCAAGTTCCGGAAAGCAGCCAAACTTACTATTGGAAGAATGGTCAAGGTCGATGTATCTCGCTGCCCTGAATGCGGCATGATGTTCATGAACTTCCAAGCTATCTAGCTCTTCGGCCACATGCTATTGTAATTAATTATGTGGTTGTCTTATCTCCACTGATCATATATGGGTGGTAAAACTGTGATAACCTTTTGCTGGATTGGAGCTATGACTAGTATGTACTGGTATGGTATATCTATATCTATATGGTGGTTCCCTATATGAGCAAATATTATGACAATGATTGTGTTGTGATCGAGTGTTTTTGGAGAAAAGGGCAAACTAATCGCGTGGCATGGTTTTTAGAGCTAAAACAAGAATTGTCTCTCTCTTTAGTGATATTGAATTTCAGTGCTTGTATTGCTAAATCAGTCACTTTGAAATGCTTCTAAATTTGTCAAGTGTTGCTAAATATGAACTAGGAATCTGTCGATTTTGTTTATGTCTTATTATTCTGTAGTCCTTTTCATCGGACTGATGACTGGTACGCCATAAGGGGGTCATCGAGGCGTGCGGAAGGGAGGGGTGTGAGACGCACGGTGTTCCGGGATGGTAAGCACACAAGTTTAGCCAGGTTCAAATCCACTGGCTTTGGACAGATCCTACTCCTGCTAGCAATCCAGTAATACGTCAGAGCCGGAATATGGGTTACAAGGGTTTTGCCTGTGCGATATGAGATTGTAGACTATTGTGAGGGTTGCCCTAAAGGCTCTCCCTAGGACGGCTTATATAGATATCCGGCCTAGGGTTTACATGAGAGATCTATCCGGCTATGAGCCTATGACTAAGAGTTGGTTATAGAGTACATCTTGGACGACAAGTAACACTACGGGCCTATGTCGGTAAGTTTTCTGGGCCTTTCCGTAGCCGTACTGGACTCCGTCTCTTCTCCCTGACTGGGCCGCCCCGTGAAGCAAAGCTCTATCCCGAAGTGGGCCACCTTGGTCAGTGAGGCACAATGAGGATACCCGGAAAGTATATCCCCAACAGCAGCCCCCGGAAGCATCCATGATCCAAAGTCGGATTTCATCATCGTCTAGCTTGATCTTCGGCTTGTAGAATCGTGATGGGTGCTTGAAACTTCAAAAAAAGAAAGGAGTAGATCCGTGTCTCAAATGAGCCGGACCTATGAATATGTTATTCGGGTTTCCAGCTCGAAATTTAAACTAAGCCGGAACTTGGTCTCTGACGTAACTTGACACTAGTCATGGTCAAGTCACGTCACTGACAGACATTTCCTGTCAGCACGACCATTGGTGGGTCCGCATTTCGCGGAACCGAGGCGCCGTTTCAATGTGTGCGTGGAGATCAAGGCGAAGTAATCATCGTGTGGGGATTTTCTAGCTCCTTCCACGATGCATGACACGTTTACTGTAGCGTTTACACGAATCTTGATGCGGCTAAAGGATATAAGTGGTGAGGATCTCTTTCCCCGTCTTCTTCACCAACACTTGCACCGTTTCCTTCTCCCCTACGCCACCCACGAACCTAGAGCTCCTCTTCTCCCAAAAAAACTTCTAGCGCCGCCCATCCAAGGTCACTGGCGCACACAGAAAATGGCTTCAGCATCATCCTCCAATACAACGGTGAAGACAGCAGCGGTAGAGAAGGACAGCAATCGCGGGGTATGGATCCCGTGCGTTCTCGATGACGAGAAGCTCTGCGTCATGGAAGAAGAAGGGATCCTTCGCGCTGGTGATTGGCAGAGCGGCTTCAGCGAAACCATCCCCAACCCTCGCGAAGGCGACCCGGTTCACTTCGGCACTCACCTCGACAGAGGTTTGAGCTTTCCTCCCTCAGATTTGTTCTCTGAGGTTATAGATCATTACGGAGTTCAACTCCATCATCTCCCCCGAACTCCATCTTAGAGATGAGTGCGTATGCATCTTTGTGCGAGTGGTATCTCTACATTAGGTCGAGCCTCGTTCTTTTCCGGTATTACTTCCACGTCCGGAGAAATTCCATCACTACCGGTAATCCTTATATTACCGGTACTATTAGTTTTGCGGTTAGGCGAGAGCGCGTCTATCCTCGGATTATTGCTAGTGAGTCGGTCAAGCAATGGTCGTCTACTTTTTTCTATCATAAGGATATTCCCGCTCCCGGCAAAGCTACTACTTTGTCGGCTTTCGTCGACGGTGCCGCCACGCCCCAAGAGTCCTCGGACGTAGATGCGCCGGCTCTCAGTGACGATCTGCTTCTTGCCAAGAGCCGGATCAAGTATTTGATGAAGCACAAGGGCCTGAGAGGGTCCGATTTAGTTCACTGCTGGGTAGCACACCGGATCCAACCTCTTCAACATCATGGAGATCGACTGATGCACTCCATCACGTCGTCGAAGAAGGATTCCCTCCGAATCAGCTCCAAGGCCTGCTCGGCAAAAGATTATGTATGCCAAATCAAATGGCTGATTAGGGAGCAGATTGAGAGGAAGATTCTGGAGCTGTCTTTGGACATGCATATGTCGGAAGATCCCGTAGTGCCAGTAAGCTTCAAGCAATAACTTGTATTATGTGCTCATCTTTATGTTATTTTGCAATACTGAGATATCTCTTCTTTTTAGCTTGCCGACGTCCCCGAGTCAGAGCTTGCTCCGGTCGAGGGATATACTCCTGAGTTTTCTCAGGATGAGGGAGAGTTGGTTCCACTGCCGGATGTTATTCCTCGTAAGCGCAAAGCTCCGGAAGTGGCCATTGGCACAAAGGAGGTTCCTGTTGTGAAGAGGTAGTCTTTCCTCAAAAGGTCTTTGTACTATATGTTTTAATTCTTTTCGAGATGTATCATTTTTCTGTTCTATTACCAACTCAGAGCTAAACAACTCTCCAAGGGCAAAGGGAAAGGGATTACCTCGAAGCCTCTATGTCAGTCGAAACTAAACTTGGTTTCTCCTGCCGTAGCTCCTCCGACTCTTGCCCCTTAGCCTTCTGCAGCGCTGAAGGTTACTCCATCTCCGACCGTTGTAGAAGATCCGGCTCAATCAGCAGAGCTAGTGATCCTCGGATCACAGACTGACATCACCATGGGTGACTCAGGTTGTGATAAGGGTGAACCCTCTTCGGGTAATGATCCCTCAACAGAGGTCTTCGCCGACAATCTCCTAAGCAATCCGGGACTCTCCAAAATTGGCTTATCTCGAAAATCTATGGAGGAGATCCAACGGCTGGCCCGGCAATGCCTAGAAAGCCGGACTATCTCTGCCAAATAAGAAGCACAAGAAGCAGAGGACATCAAGCACTCTGATCTTCTTGAACAAGTCCGTCTTCGCGACGAGAAGTTGAGGACCAGCGAGCTTCCAACTGCGCCAGTGGTCCCCCTAACCCTCGCCGAGAAGGTTACCACCGAAGTGAATGCGAGCCTAAACAAGCTCACTCGTGAACAATACGTAAGTCAGAATTCCAACTCACGTTTCTCCTTATTTCATATCATATCCTCTAGCCCCCAAGCATGAAGCTGGACAGACAAATTCGGATGTATGCTTCCTTAGGATGCCAAAGAATGAACTAGTGTAGCCCCCAAGGCTCATGCTAATATTAGTAAAAATATTAGCCCGAGTCTTCAGTAGACTTCTGACTCTAGGTATTTTGACTTACAGAAAGTATATTCCTATAACCAGGATTTATTGAAGAATATTTGTAACAAGCGGAAAGAAATCAAAGCTCTCTGACTTGAAAATGCTCAATTGAAAGTTTCTAGGGATGAAGCTGAAGGTAAACATTCCAGAACTCAAACCTTGTCTTGTATTTCATAGTCGAATTCCTGAGCAGTCATGTGCTATGATTAAAGAGGCCGAGAATCTTAAAACCCTGGAGGTGAAAAACAAGGACCTCCGCCAAGATCTGAATAAGCTTAAGGCGGATCATGAGAAGAGCATTGCTCAAGTTCTCGAGTCGTCCTCCATGGCTACCGAGGAGCGCGATTGCAAGATTGCACTTCAAGATCAGAAAATCTTGGATCTCAGCAACGATTTGTTCAGAGAGAGGGACATTGCCGAGGCACTCCGGGATGAACTCCAGAGTCTTTGAGAGGAAAAGGCCAAAGTCGACGATGTCATCTTTGGTAAGTTTCACTCTTTTTGATTTATCTGCATCTTCCGACTCTTTGGAGTCCAGATTTATTTAGTTAACCCTTTTGCATTAAATGCATAGGTCCTCTGAACTTACTGGACTCAGCCTCTGCCAAATCTCGCGCTAGCCGGCTTACCCAAGTCGGTGATTTGCTGCATGACTTCCGCCAATCCATCGAAAATATTGGCGAAGTTCTCAAGGTTCTAGACATGCATAGCATGTCCGACTTTGAAGCGCGAGATAAGGCCAAGGAGATGCCCCAGCTCATTCCAGGCTGGAACATGTCCTACGCGCGAACCGCAGCGTAGAATGCTCTCACCATGGTCATGAGACACCATGGAAGCATGGAGATCTGGCAAGTGACCAGAGGGTATTCGACTATGGATGAAGACGGCCAGAAGTAGGACATCAAATCCATCATGGACTCCCGCGTCGGATACGGGTGTCACGTGGCTGACTTGACTAGCTACGATACTCCCTTCTTCACTCGCGTAGAGACATCGCCTCCGCCCGCTGAAGAAACTGGAGAAGCTTCCGACGATGAACAAACCATCTCGGATTTAAACGTCTTGGAAAGATATCGAGGCAAGGCTGATGTTTCCAACGAGCCAGCAGCTCCTTCTCCCCCTACATCGTAGAGCATCAGAACAAACATTGTGTTATTTTGAAAACAATCCGGATTGTAAATAAGTAGTATGATACATTTTCCGAGTGCTAAGTTTAAACATATCTATTAGCAATTTTGGCTTTCTAATTTTCCGTGCTTGAAATATTTCATAAGAACTTATGTTTTTCGTCTATACTTATCGTTTATCTGGCTTTCCGCCTTGTCCCTTTCATGAGTCGACCAACCTTTAGCACGGAAACTTTGCCGAGCAACGGAGCTCAATTTCTAAACCAGTTTAAACTTGGAAACAAAGCCGGCCTCGAGTACCAACAATGCACTACTTGGAAAATGCCTGCATCCAGCAATCAGACAAATAACCAAAGTATAGACTAGAAAATTTAGATTCATACCCGAAGGTAGCAATTTTAGAATCGGAAATCTAAACCAGAACAATCATGAGCATAAAGTACTTCCAAGTATTCTGGGATTTTCGACGGTGACATGGTCATTCGGAAATAAGATGGTAAAAACTTCTCAGATTTTTTTTGAGGCAACCAACAATTTATTTCTCATTGAACATGTACACATATATGATTACAAATAAAAATAAACTAAGAATAAAAGGGACATAGCTGAGCAATATTCCATGGTATGTCTAATTCATCTGGGTCTGTACTGCCTCCAGCTCTCTTTCTTTTCTTAGTAGCAGGTCTTTCTTTGACTTGCCGCATATAAGTTAGGTAATAAGAACCATTGTGCATTACTCGACTAACTAAAACTGGACCTTCCCATATTGGGGAAATTTTGTGCTTTCTTTGTTGCACAAGCTAGAGAACCAAATCACCTTTATTGAAAGACCGGTTCTGACTCTCAAGCTATGATACTTGCGTAACTTCTGTTGATCGGCTGTTGATCTCATCTCAGCAATGACGTGTACTTCTTCGACTAAGTCGAGGTCATTTTGTCGAGAAATTTCGGCATCCTCTTCAATATACGCGGCCACTCTAGGAGAAGTGTGAATTAAATCACTAGGAAGAGCTGCTTCTGTGCCATAGACCAAGAAGAAAGGTGTGTATCCGGTTGATGTTTAGAGTTGTTCGTAAACTCCATATTATAGAAGGTAATTCCTCTGCCCAAGCCCCCGCAGCATGTCGTAGTGGTGCTTCTAGTCTTGGCTTTAGGCCTTGTAAGATTAAACCATTTGCTCTTTCGACTTGTCCATTAGCCTATGGATGTGCGACTAGCACAATGTCAGGCCGGATATTTTGTTCATTGCATAATTTGGCAAGCTCTCCCATAGAGAAATTACTCCCATTGTCCGTGATAATGCTATGCGGATAACCGTATCGGATTATGACATCCTCGAAAAATCTTCTGGTTGTTGCTCCATCACAGCTAGTGACGGGTTTAGCCTCAATCCACTTTGTGAATTTATCCACCATCACTAAGAGTTGAGTAAATCCACTTAGAGCCCGTTTAAACGGTCCTACCATTTCAAGCCCCAGACCGCAAAAGGCCATGTTATAAGTATTGTTCGCAGCTGATCAGCCGAAACGTGAGCTTGTTTGGCGTAGTTTTGGCAGCCCTTGCACGTTTTGACCAGCCGTTCGGCATCTGCCTTGGCTGTAAGCTAGAAAAACCGTGTCGGAAAGCTTTTGCCACTAGAGATTTGGCTGCAACGTGGTGCCCACACTCACCTTCCTGGATCTCTCGTAATATTTCCACTCCTTCTTCCGGAGATACACAGCGCTGAAAGACCCTAGACGCACCCCGCTTATAGAGCTCACCATCAATTATAGTGTAGGCTTTTGCTCGTCGGACGATCTGCCAGCTCAGAACTTCGTCTTCGGGTAATTTTCCGTCTACCAAGTCATCAAGGTAGGGTTGAGTCCAGGTGGGAATCACAGCCAGAGCTGCTACTAAAGGTGAGTCGGATTTGGTCGGATATTCCTCGTCCACTCCTTTTATAGAGGGACCTTTGAGGTGCTCTAAAAAAGCGCCATCCGGAACCTTTTTCCGGGTAGAGCCTATTCGAGATAGTGCATCTACTTCCTCATTTTCTGTTCGAGGGATGTGTTGAACTTCAAACCCTTCAAATGATTTAGATAGTTCATCCACGACAGCCCTATATGCTGCCATGTGCTTGTTTTCCTTACAGATATCAGACACTTGTTGTGCAACAAGATCTGAATCTCCATAACACATTAAACATTGGATGCCGATGTCCTTAGCAATCCGGATTCCATGCAGTAATGCTTCATACTCGGTAATGTTATTCGTCGCCGTGAAGTGGATCTACAGTACATAGAAAAGTTTATCTCCCTGGGGTGGTTTGAGTACCACGCCAGCCCCGAGCCCCCGAGCGCCTTGGACCCGTCAAAATGCAAGGTCCAGTATTCTGACTCCGGTAGGGTCATATTCTCCGTTGTCTCTGTCCAATCAATGACAAAGTCAGCGAGGATTTGGGATTTGATTGCTGTATAAGGTTAGTACTCAATGTTGAAAGCTGAAAGCTCTATGCCCCATTTGGCAACGCGTCCTATGGCGTCACTATTGTTGATTATGTCTCTCATGGGAGCTGTGCTCACCATGGTAACTGGATGTTCCTGAAAATAATGCCGCAACTTACAAGATTCTAAGAACAGACCGTAAGACAGCTTTTGATACTGCGGATACCGCTGTTTTGATTCAGTTAAGACCTCACTGAGATAGTAAGTCGGGCGCTGCACCAGGTGCTCCTGATTTTCCTCCGGTCTCTCCACCACCATGACGATACTCACGACCCTATTTGTCGCAGCGAGATATAGCAACATCGGTTCCTGTGGTTCTAGTGCTGCAAGGATGGGAGCAGATGAGAGTACTGCTTTCAGGTCTTGTAGCGTAGCTTCAGCCTCGTCGGTCCAAACGGATTTCTTAGTCTTTTTCAGGATCTTGTATAGTGGTGCGACTCTTTCACCGAGCCAGCTTACAAACCGACTGACTGCAGCAATGCAACCAGTTAGTCTTTGAATGTCCTTCAGGTGAGTTGGCCTAGAAATATTGAGTATAGCCTTGATCTTGTCCCGGTTTACCTCTATGCCTCTTTGAGACACGATAATACCTAAAAAATTTCCGGCTGGAATTCCAAAGAAGCATTTCTTTGGGTTAAGCATTATGTTGTATTTTCATAGATTGGCAAACGTTTCCTCCAAGTCGGAAATCAAGGTGTCCTTCTTTTTTGACATCACTGCAATGTCATCCACATATGCATGTACATTGCGTCCGATTTGGTCATGGAGGCAACGCTGCATAGTGCGTTGGTACGTAGCTCCTACAGTTTTTAGCCCAAAGGGCATCGTAACGAAACAGAAGGTTCTGAAGGGGGTTATGAATGAAGTTTCGACTTTGTCAGATTCCTTCATGACAGTTCCGAGCCTGCCGTAGAATCGATAACTTGATCAATTCTAGGCAGAGTGAACGGATCTTTGGTATAAGCCTTGTTCAAGGCAGTATAATCAACACACATCCTTAAATCAGTGGTACCCTTTTTAGGGACCATTACAGGATTGGCCGACCACTCAGTGTGGATGGCCTCTTCTATGAATCCGGCTAACTTGAGCCAGGCTAGCTCCTTAGCTATTGCCTTACGCTTTTCATCACAAAAACATCGTAGGGACTATTTGACGGGTTTAGCGTTCAGGTGTACATTTAGAGAGTTCTCGGAAAGTTCCCTAGGTACTCCGGTCATGTCAGATGGCTGCCATGCGAAGAAATCTTCATTTGCTTAGAGGAACTTGACGAGCACGCTTTCCTATGTGCTATCTAGGCCTACGCCTATCTGGGTCACCTTGGAGGGGTCAGCATCCTTAAACGGCGTCTTCTTCGTCTCTTCCGATGCCTTGAACTCTGGATTCGGCTTTGTCAACTCCTTCATCATGGGAATCTCAGACAGATCAATGGTTTTCTTGATCGCCTGGTACTCCTGGGCGTGCAGCACGGCTTCAGCAAAGGCGGCATTTCCATCCTGATGGTGATCACGCCATTGGGACCTGGAATTTTCATCATATTGTAAGTGTAACACGGACGAGCCATAAAAGCCCAGTAAGCCAGATGTCCGAATATAGCATGGTACACGCTCTTGAACGGGACCACTTCGAAGGTAAGTGCTTCTGTCCGATAGTTCTTAGGAGTTCCAAAGGTCACATTCAAAGTGATTTCTCCTAGGGGATTTGCTTGTCTTCCTGGGACAACTCCGTGAAAGATCACAGAGCTGTAATTTAGCTGGGTCTCCGAGATCTTCATCTGGCATAGCATTTCGACATACAAAATGTTAATGCTGCTGCCGCCATCCATGAGAGTCTTGGAGAAACCATAGCCATCAATAAGTGGATTGACGACTAAGGCGTATTTTCCTTGCCTGTGCAACTTAGGCGGATGATCAGCACGGTCAAAGGTGATTGCCACTTCTGACCAGTCCAAGAATTGGGGGACAGCCAGTCGTGTTGAGCTCATGTAGAACGGCTTTCTTGACCTTAGCTGGTTGAGATCCGAGGAAGGTGACGTAAGTGTCCTTTTTTGTCAGGAAGTGTTTCTTTCGCTCCGGCTTGGGATTTGAAGCATCGGCTTCCTCCATATCGGAATCTTCCTTGGTCTCTTTATCTTTTTCGGGATTCTTCTTTCCATTCTTCCGCTTGGCCCTATAGTCAGCAGTATCATCCTTCTTGATGTTGTCATTAAAACGACACTCGGCGTTTGTGCGAGACGAGCCCCCATTAGCATCTAAGTGATGCACACATGGGTTATTGGCAATGTCGGCCCAGAAGTAGGTTTTGCCACGTTGCTGGTCTCCTCTACCTTGGACTCTTGATGTCCCACGACCGCGTCCGCGGCCACCGCCACGCCCTCCTCGTCCTCCAGACCTGAAAGTAGCAGTGACCACTGCCGTTTCTGCGTTGGGTTTTTCCTCCGAGGTATTCTTGCGCTTCTGAGCTTGCTGCTTTGGTTGTTTTGCCGACTGTGGCACAGCTAGGGCGTTCAGTGTTCCCTTTGTGTGGTCGTCAGCATCTGCATACTTGTGCACTATTTCTATCATCTCTCCCAAATCAGTTACCTTATTGCACTTCAAGCGATGACGTAGTAAACCAATTGGGAGTCCTACAATGAAAGCTTCAATTGAAGTTTGGTCGTTTACCCCTTTGCAAGAGATCTTAGTGTCTATCCATCATCCGAGATAATCTTGGCAAGTTTCTCCGGCTTTCTGGGTGCAACATTGTAGGTCTACTATCATATAGGGCCTCCGATATGTGCCTTCCAAATTCCAAAGGAACGCTCTTTTCATGTCATACCAGTTGTGGATGGTGTTCTTCGGAAGTTCATTGAGCCATGATTGTGTCGTCTTCCACAACATGAGTGGGAGATATCGGGTTGCGACCAGGCTATTTCCGCCTTTGGCGATGCAGAAAGCTTGAAAAAAGTCATGGAGCCAAGTATCTGGCCAAGCTATGCCATCGTAGGCTTGGATGTGTCTTGAGATAGAAAATCCTTCTGGGGATTTTGTTGCTCTTATGTGTGGTCCGAAACATTTTGGGCCCACGTATATATCATTGTTTTCGTAGCGCCACGCCTCTATATTGGACTTAATCCTGTGCCTCGTGTCACCTGGCGACAGAGATCGTCCTGATTGATGGCTATGGCTGTGGTGCCTTGGAGCCAGACTTCGGCTTCTGCCACCACCTCCTCCGTCACGACGCCCTCCCTGGCCTCCTTGGGAGCTGTTGTGATGGATACTTGGTGGAGAGGGTGGAGCAGCTGGATTGTTTCCGGAGCGTCATCATCCCGGCTCCGGGGATGGTCTTCATTACGACGAGCCCCCTACCGGCTTCACTCAGCATGGTGTCCATCGTTCCTCCGTCCGTCATTCCCATTGTAGTGGGGTTCAGCTGGACGGCTTGTATGCTTGGGAGGTGGCATTCTTTGTCGGTCCTCATCCCGACGCTTCTCTTTATCTTCTTCCCTATGATCGCTCGACTCTCGCCGGGGAGGATTCTTCGGATACAGGGCAGCGGTCGCCTCTTGCTCGGTGGCTGGAGCAACATTGCGCTAATCACGTGCAGCTCTATGATGTTGTCCTAAAGATCCGGTTCTTCAGTAATTGTCTTCCAGACGGTCGGAATGGTGATGCTGTTCCGGAGCCCGCTGGGGTGTTACATTGTTCTAGGCCGGATCCGTGCGACATTGGTCGGATTGAGAGACCAGTTTTTTGCTTCCAGATTTCACGGCCTTCTGCTCTTCCAGACCGTTGGTGAGTAGCTTGATGCCCAATCGAACCTGTTCCGGGCTTGGATTATTTGCTAGGATGTCTCGAGCAGCGGCGGTGTTTTGCACTGGTGTTGGTTACACCATATCTCCCTTACTATCGAGCCGAGGCATCCCCGGATCTCCCTCAAATAGAACCTTACGTACTTCCGGAAATTGATTGTCATGTGTATGTTGTTTCCGATTCTTCTGATGTTGTAGAGAGATGAGCTTCTCTGCCTTGGCCATGCGTTTCTTTTCTTCCTTGATGTTTTTAGCTTCATCCAAGAGTACTTGGCGACACGCTTCTAGGGCTTGGGCCCTTTCGTCCAATTCCACATCAGTTAGTTCTGCTGCAGTAGGGATAGGTGTGGTTAATGCAACATCGATGAGTTTACGGGCACCTGCAGTGACCACGTGTCCATCCAACGACTCTTCTTTGGGCTCGTCTAGGATAAGTTCTCCATCCGAGTCTTCCTCATATTCCTCAGCAATCACCATCTCTGCTGGAAGTTCTTTTACAGGTGTCTTGTTATTCTTGTTCCTCTTCTTTGCCTTCTTGGCAGCGCCGATAGGAAAGACAACTTTGGGTCCGTTTCCTAGAGTCAAGCTCTGATCGGTACTTTTGGACATCTGGACCTCGGGATTATCTTCGATATCCATGTCGTCCTGCTCTTTGGGAGAGTTTTCTCCGGATCCTTCATCCATGGCTTATCCTTCTTCTACAGCTTTGGAGTTGTACTCCTCTTCATATTCCCCGGAGAAGTTTCGGAAATCCGCTGACGTCATCGAGTCATCCGAGGATGCAGGTAAGTCGGTGTTTGTTCCGATCGCCTCCAGCACTAAGTCGGTGTTGTCTCCAGCATTGGCAGAGCTAGATCCGGGTCCAACGTATCCGACGAAGTGCGATGTGTGGGTCTTGAGGTAGTTGCGGCTTTCCTCGTGGGCTTGCTCGAAGATCTTGATGGTTTCGAGAATCTCATCCACGCTTGCGTCTTGCATCATCATGCTCCTCAACACGTGCCTCAGGAACGGTTGATCTGTTCCAGCATTGGCAGGGCCGGAACCAAGGTTGTTGTTGTGATCCTCTTGGATTTCGATCTCAGGGGGTGGATCGATCTGGGATTCAGCCTCGCTAGGGAGATCCACTCCAGATTCGACTTGTACCGAAAGATCTGCTTCAAGCTCGAATTTATCCACTATATCCGCAATGGGAGCGGGCTGGGTGGGATTAGGGTTTTCTGAGATCCGGAACTCTGCCGCCTCCGCGGAAAAAGGGGACCCAGAAACTTCTTCTGCCTCTATCATCACCGTTAGGGTGGGTGGGACAGGTTCGGCGAATCCGATGTAGACATCGATCTTGCTAAAAGACATAATGGTATAGGCAGTCACGGCCTCCCTAGCCGGAATCCAGGTCTCGTCGAGAACGATGAGAGCGACGTCACTGGTGTAGAGGATGTGACCGACGGCGATAGTCTCGCCGATTCCGATTCTTGCAGATTCTGCTCGGAACGTAGATCCGAAGCTCACTTGCCCCATACTAGGCGCCAACTATCGTCGGATTGATGACTGGTACGCCATGAGGGGGTCCTCGAGGAGTGTGGAAGAGAGGGGTGTGATACGTACGGTGTTCCGGGACGGTGAGCACACAAGTTTACCCAGGTTCAAATCCGCCGGCTTTGGACGGATCCTACTCCTACTAGCAATCCAGTAATACGTTAGAGCCGGAATATAGGTTACAAGGGTTTCACCTGTGCGAGTTGAGATTGTAGACTATTGTGAGGGTTGCCCTAAATACTCTCCCTAGGACGGCTTATATAGATATCCGGCCAAGGGTTTACAGGAGAGATCTATCCGGCTATGACTAAGAGTCGGTTACAGAGTACATCTTGGACTAGAAGTAACACTACGGGCCTATGTCGGTAAGTCTTCTGGGCCTTTCCGTAGCTGGACTAGACTCCGTATCTTCTCCCTGACTAGGTCGCCCGTGAAGAAAAGCTCTAACCCGAACTGGGCCACCCTGGTCAGTGAGGCATAGTGAGGATACCCGGAAAGTATATCCCCAACGCTCCTTAATCTTTCAAATCGTATTGAATTTGTCAAAAGTTCTGTCGTTGCTGCTGGCTGCTTGCTCTAGAGGTTTTGTCTTTGTGTCATCGGAATTATTGGATGCATTTTGGACAGAGATGAGAGGGTAAAGATATACAGTGTGATTTCACCAAGTGAAGTGATTAGATACCAACCCTGTTTTAGCGCATGTCGTGTGTGTTCATTAGATACTTTTATATGAATATCTATCAAAGGAATTATCGCTTTTTTTCCTCCCTCAAAGAGGTCTGTGTTTGAATCTGGCGAGACACATCCCAGTAAAATTTGAGATAGGAGCCCATTGACCATAGCCCAAAAACAATTTAATTTGGGCTTTTTGGCACTGCCCCCCACCTCTAAAAAAAACTCTGCCTACCCATGTTTTTAAGAAACTAATCCATTATGTGGCTTTTTATAAATCGAAGTTCCAGTAGCACTACTCTTTTATTTTAAGAGAGATAACATGGAAACACAACAATCTTTTTTAGAAGACTGATACATAAGTTGTAGTACTAATACATGTTTAATGATTCAATTTCTATTAGTATCTTTGGTATTGTGGCAAAACACTCAGTTTATGTCTATTTGATTTGATTTGAAGGTCTTTAGCTCAAATCCACTATGTCCACATTTATATATATCTTGGGTTTACTTTTTTTAGAAAGGATTTACTTTTTAATATCGCATTACAGAGAGGCTGACATCATGGACCCACCAGCCTACGGCATCCCTCGAGTTTAATGGTCGGGTTTGAAAAAAAAGTTAAATACTTATACAGAGAGGCTGGCATCAGGGACCCACCGACCAGAACATACCAGAGAGGGTGACATGGTGTCAACACCCGAATTTTTAATCCCAGATGCCTGTTATGCCATACCTCGCAATCCCAGGATTACCATTTTTGCGAGACATAACAGATTGGATATCACAGTACATCATCCATTACAAACCATACATAAGGTCTTACACAAATAAGGATCTCATGATCCAGTCTTAATACAACCAGAAGTAGAAATGAAAGATAAGCGTAGCGGTGGGGTCCATCTTCAGGGGCACAGGCAATGCTGACGAAGGTAGATAGTCCTAGTTATCATAGCCGTCCTGCTGGCCATCATCTTGATAGTCTCCTTCATAGTCTGGCCATGAGAATAGCCAGGGACAAAAGCCATGAGTACTCTTTAAGTACTCGGAAACTACCACTAATAAGCAATATAGTTCTAAGTTAAAGTGCTAACTCTAAGTTTAACTATAAAGTTAAGTTTGAAACCTAAGCTGAGTTCTGAAGCAAAGAAAGATAAAATAAAGTTCCAGAATCACCTAAGTTGGGAAGATATTATCATAATCACAACCCTATTGTGGTCAAGTCAAGATTCGTCATTCATTTCATAAGTCATTTTGAAAACATCTGACAACAAAACAGTATGGCCATTCCAACTGTCCATAACCACAGACATGGCTATTTGAATAGTTTGACACTCTGTAGAGGTGGTACACTTTCACCACAAGATTCGATACATCTATCAGGGATAACCCTGAATCATCATACTTAGTATGCAGATAATCAAACATAACCTTTCCTTTACACACCCTAGTATAAGCACCTCTCCTATGAGCATGGCCTCCCAACCATGACCATCTATCATCTTGGGCACTGCATAGGTGAACAACACTGAGAGGTAGCCTCAGCTCAAACCTCTCCCGCGAGGGAACGAATACTAATGCATATAAACTTCTGGCTAATCCTTACCAATTCAGGTATTGTGGTTGTACAGTAAATTTGGAATGGTATCACATCCGAATCCAACCATCAGTTTTTGTAAAAGGGTTAAGGCTGATACCTCAACATTTTCATCATCATAAACCATTTGTGTTTCTCAACACATGTCAAAACATCTCAGTATAATGACTCATCATTCCAAGGTTTTCACAATTCATTTTCACCAAGTGTTCCCATCTAAAGTGACTCAAGTTTTTGATCTACTCTAAACTACTAAGTTAAGAGTGTTCACTAAGGTGGAAAAGATGGGATCAATCTCATGCCATAGAATGACATCTAAAGGATTCTATAAAGTTCAAGTTTTATACTCTTTATGCTACCTTCAAAACAAGTAAAGAACTTTGGGTAAAGTAAAGGAAGTAAAGCTTGGAAAATAATACTTGGGTTAAATACTAGTCAAGGTAGTCTAACCAAAGCATGCCTAAAGCATCTTTGCCAAACCATCTGGTTTAATCCTAGCTTTCTAAGTATTATACTTGCAAGTTTAGCTTGCAATTTTAATGGTGGCTTGCCTTGGTTAGTGCAGCGGTTGAAGTTTTCTTCCTCTTCTTCTTGGTAGAACTCCTCCTCCTCGAAAGCTTGGTCGGTACTATCGTCTATAAAAATATACGGAGTACACAATCACCAAGCAATATTTAACTAGTCGAATTAGCATTCTAAGACACACATTTGATGATCTATTATCATTACAAGCATCACAAGTTTTATGCAATAGTTTCATTCTTTTTATTTTAGAAAAGTAATTTCTACTCATTAAAATTTTTAACTAAGATTTAATATTCACCACTTAAAATATGGGATCATGTGGACACATGTCATCACCACATATTCTAACATGTGGGAATGTAATTTAAGGGTTGGATCACAATTACTTTGGTTTAAGTTCATTATTTAATGATTTAAAGTGACTAGAAATGCCTATATAGCATTATCTTGGTACTAGTCCAAAGTCATTGCATGTAAACCCTAATATTATTACATATTCAGATAGGTATGGTGGGATGTGATTTTTGAGAGTTGTAATCAACTCAAAAGCTTTCTTGGTTGATTTTATAAAAATGTTGCAAGGTGCAAATGCTTCTGTCTTATTATTTTTACTAGGAGAGATCTCTAACTCTAATTGAATCAAATCTAACGGGCTTGGGTAGATCTTTTCAGTAGCTTTCTAACAAAATTAGAATTACTTGATTTGGATTTGTAAATCTCTCTGAATTGAATTTCAAACTAGGGGACAGAACTAAGTTTAAACCAAAAAGGAAAATCCAAATTCAAACTAACTGGGCCGCACAGGAAAACTAACGGGCCGGCCCAGTGACACTACACGGTGCGGGGCACAGCTGACAGGGGGTCCACCGGTCATAGGCTCATAACGCGCGAAGTGGTACGGGGCGATGTGGGCCGTTAGATTAGAACGTGGACCTTCTCTTCGGCTTCTCAGAGAATATCAGGTCCAAAGATCTGACTCTCTCCTACTTGTGACCAATTCAAAGGGGTACGACACTTCCTTCCGTATAGGAATTCAAATGGTGCCATTTGCAAACTAGCTTGATAACTGTTGTTATATGAGAATTCTGCGAAAGGTAGGCAGTCTTCCCATTTGGATCCGTATTCCAACACACAAGCTCTTAACATATCCTCTAGGATCTGGTTGACTCTCTCAGTCTGTCCATCAGTTTGCGGGTGATAAGCGGTGCTGAAATTCAACTTGGTTCCTAGTCCTTCCTGAACTTTCTGCCCAAATCTTGAGGTAAACTAGGTTCCTCTATCTGATACTATGGTCTTGGGGGTTCCATGCAGACTAACAATCCTAGCAATATACAGTTCTGCTAGCTTCGAACTCTGGTAGGTAGTCTTGACAGGTATGAAGTGGGCTACTTTAGACAGTCTATCAACTATGACCTAGATTGAGTCATTTCCCCTACTGGAAGTAGGCAAACCGGTGATTAAGTCCATTCGGACAGAATCCCATTTCCATTCCGGAATCTGCAATGGTTGCAATAGTCCTGCAGGTCTCTGGTGCTCT
Source organism: Avena eriantha (assembly GCA_910589775.1). Taxonomy (NCBI): domain Eukaryota; kingdom Viridiplantae; phylum Streptophyta; class Magnoliopsida; order Poales; family Poaceae; genus Avena; species Avena eriantha. The sequence continues at coordinate 172,784,225 of OU342741.1, read as the reverse complement.
GCTTTCACTCTTTGACAGATGTCACACTTGATGATGTAGCTGCCGATTTCTCTCTTCATCTTGTGCCACCAAAATTGCTCCTTCAAATCTTGATACATCTTCGTTCCTCCGGGTTGGATAGAATAAAGAGTATCATGAGCTTCCTGCATGATAACTTGCTTCAGCTCTGAATCTGCTGGCACACAGATACGTCCTTTGTACCATAGCACTCCTTCGTCTTCAGTGAATCTAGGTACCTTTCCTATACCAATACGATGCTTGATTCTGTTGATACTTTCATTTCTCTTCTGGGCTTCCTTGATTTGGCTAATCAAAGTGGGTTGAAGTTCAATGCTAGCTAATAATCCTTTGCTAACTAATTCAGTTCTGAACTGCTCGAACTCCTCATACAAACTGGGTTGCTACTCCTTGATCATGGTGTTTAGCCTACACGGCAATCTGCTAAGAGCATCCGCTACCACATTGGCTTTGCCGGGGTGATAGTGAATGTCAAGGTCATAATCCTTGATTAACTCTATCCATCTCATCTGCCTCATATTCAGCTCCTTCTGAGTGAAAATATACTTCAAGCTCTTATGATCTTAGTAAATCTCATAGAGATTACCCATCAGATAATGACGCCATGTCTTCAATGCCAAAACTACGGCTGCTAATTCAAGAACATGGGTTGGATAGTTCTGCTCATGCTGCTTCAGTTGTCATGACAGATACGCGATGACTTTGCCTTCTTGCATCAATACACATCTGATACCAACCTTGGATGCATCACAATATACATCAAACGGCTTCTTGATGTCTGGCATGATCAATATTGGTGTTGATATCAATCTCTTCTTTAGCTCCTGGAAACTGGCTTCACATTTATCAGTCCATTCGAACTTCTTGTCCTTCTTCAACAATTGGGTCATGGGTCTGGCGATGCTCGAGAATCCTTCTACGAACTTGCGGTAGTATCCCGCTAATCCGAGAAATGCACGGACTTGGGTTTGGGTGGTTGGGGCTTCCCATTCTTTGACATCTTTGACCTTGGCGGGATCAACAGAGACTCCTCTGGCAGACACAATATGTCATAGGAATCCTAGTTCTTTCAACCAAAACTCACACTTGCTGAACTTGGCATATAACCGATGCTCTCTCAGGGTTTCTAGGATGATTCTCAGATGTTGCTCATGCTCTTCTTCTGACTTGGAGTAGATAAGGATGTCTTTGATAAACACAACTACAAACTTATCTAGTAAATTCATAAAGATCTTATTCATGAGATTCATGAAATAAGCAGGGGCATTGGTTAATCCAAAAGACATAACCGTATACTCGTATAAACCATAGCGAGTAGTAAAGGCGGTCTTCGAAATACCCGTTGCACGAATCTTAAGTTGATGATAACCAGTCCTAAGATCAATCTTTGAGAATACCTGGGCTCCAGTCAATTGATCAAAAAGATCCTCTATCTTCGGCAAGGGGTACTTGTTCTTGATGGTGACATCATTCAACTTTCTGTAATCTGTGCACAAATGGTTGCCTCCATCTTTCTTGTCAACGAATAACACTGGTGATCTCCATGGCGATGCGCTTGGTTGAATCAAGCCTTTCTCTAACATGGCATCCAACTGCTTCTTCAGTTCCACTAACTCTAAGGGGTTCATGCTATAGGGTCTCTGGGCTATGTGTCCGGTTCCGGGGATTAGTTTGATAATGAACTCAATATCCCTATCCAGGGGCATACCTGGCAATTCATCTGGGAATACGTCGGGGTATTCACAGACTACTCTGACCTGGTCAATGGTGGGCAGGGCTACACTCTTGTTGCACTTGAATTGACGAGGTAAGGTTTCAGAGATATGTTCTACTGTGACTCCAGAACTACTGGTCATGGTCATGGCTTTCTTAGCACAGTCTATCAGTCCTTTATGCCTTGACATCCAGTCCACACCTAGTACTACTTCCAATCCTTTGGTTCCAAGTACAATTAGGTTGGCATAAAAATCTATCCCATGTATTCTAATAGGCACAGCTTTGCAAATTTTTCTAGCTTTGGTTGTTGAACCGGGGATTTGAACTATCATGACATGCTTCAGGTTGGTTGGGTGAATCTTACTAGTGCATGCAAATTCTTCGGTGACAAATGAATGCGATGCTCCCGAATCAAACAATGCTCTTGCTAAAACTGAGTTGACAGAAAACATACCCAGCACTACATCTAGCGCTTCTTGAGCTTCTTTTGCATTCATGTGGAAGAGACGACCGTTGCGGTTTTGTGGGTTCCTTGGAGCAAATCTTCTCCCTGGTTGAACACGACGCTGCTGCTGAGCTGGGGCATTCACATTGGCATTGGCGGCACTCTTCTTGGGACACTCATTGGAATAGTGACCCTTCACTCCACACTCAAAACAAGTGATTTGGGACTTGTCCTTGAATGCGACAGGCACAACATTGCTGCCAGTCCTGGGTACAGTGTTGTTGTTGTTGCTCTTGGGAGGTGCACGGTTGAAATTGTTGGCATTGCCGGAATTGTGATTGTTTCCTCCGGACTTCAAATTGCCTCCGCTACGGTTGGGGTAGCTTGGGCGAGACATTGGGGGTCAATTGTTCCTTGGTGCATATCCTGGGGAGGGGTTGGGACGGTACTTCTGGTGACTGCTGGATCCAGACTGCTGCATCATACGACGCTTGCGGTTGTCGTTTGCCTGGTTAATCTTCCGTTCCATCTAAATGGCAGAGTCGACTAGCTCTTCAAGATCCTGGAAATGGATGTTGATGAGGACAATCTACATCTCATCATGCAGTCCGTTCAAGAATCTCTCCTTCTTCTTGGCCTCCGTGTTGATCTCATCAGGTGCATATCTGGCAAGTGACAAGAATCTTTCACGGTACTCCACCACTGTCATTCTTCCTTGCTTCAATTCGCAGAACTCATCCCTCATTCTGTTGACTAGACCCTGCGGCACGTGGGTGCGGTTAAACTTGACTGAATCAAGCCTTTTGCTAACATAGCATCCAACTGCTTCTTCAGTTCCACTAACTCTGAGGGGTTCATGTTATAGGGTCTCTAGGCTATGGGTCTGGTTCCAGGGATTAGTTCGATAATGAACTCAATATCCCTATCCGGGGGCATACCTAGCAATTCATCGAGGAATACGTCAGGGTATTCACAGACTACTCTGACTTGGTCTATGGTGGGTAGGGCTAAACTCTGGTTGCACTTGAATTGACGGGGTAAGGTTTCAGAGATATGCTCTACTATTACTCCAGAGCTACTGGTCATGGTGATGGCTTTCTTAGCACAGTCTATCAGTCTTTTGTGCCTTGACATCTAGTCCATACCTAGTACTACTTCCAATCCTTTGGTTCCAAGTATAATTAGGTTGGCATAAAAATCTATCCCATGTATTCTGATAGGCACATCTTTGCAAATTTTTCTAGCTTTGGTTGTTGAACCGGGGATTTGAACTATCATGACATGCTTCAAGTTGGTTGGGCGAATCTTACTAGTGCATGCAAATCTTCGGTGACAAATGAATGCGATGCTTCAGAATCAAACAACACTCTTGCTAAAACTGAGTTGACAGAAAACATACCCAGCACTACATCTGGCGCTTCCTGGGCTTCTTCGGCATTCATGTGGAAGAGACGGCCGTTGCGGTTGTGAGGGTTCCCTGGAGCAAATCTTCTCCCTAGTTGAACACGACGCTGGTGTTGAGCTGGGCATTCACATTGGCAGTTGCTGCAGTCTTCTTGGGACACTCATTGGAATAGTGACCCTTCACTCCACACTCGAAACAAGTTATCTGGGACTTGTCCTTTGCTGCGACAGGCATAGCATTGCTGCCAGTTGTGGGTGCAGTGTTGTTTTTGTTGTTGTTGTTGTTGTTGTTCTTGGGAGGTGCACGGTTGAAATTGCTAGCATTGCCGGAGTTGTGGTTGTTTCCTCCGGACTTCACATGGCCTCCACTACGGTTGGGGTAGCTTGGGAGAGACACTGGGTTCGATTATTCCTTGGTGCATATCCTCATGAGGGGTTGGGACGGTACTTCTGGTGACTGCTGGATCCAGATTGCTGCATCATACGACGCTTGCGGTTGTCGTTTGCCTGGTTAATCTTCCCTTCCATCTGAATGGCAGAGTCGACTAGTTCTTCAAGATCCTCGAAGCGGATGTTGACGAGGACAGTCTGCATCTCGTCATGCAGTCCGTTCAAGAATCTCTCCTTCTTTTTTGCCTCTGTGTTGATCTATTAGGTGCATATCTTGCAAGCGACAGTAATCTGTCACGGTACTCCACCACAATCATTCTTCCTTGCTTTAGTTCTCGAAATTCATCCCTCATTCTGGTGACTAAACCTTGCGGCACGTGGGTGCGACTGAACTTGATTTTGAAGGCGTCCCATGTCATTACTTGACCATGGTTCATGGTGCGGATACGGTTCCACCATGCTCTTGCATCTCTTGCCAGATAGTGGGTGACAAAAAGAACTTTCTCGTTGGCATCCACTCCTGCAACTTCTAAGTTGTTTTCCATTTTCTGCAACCAATCATCAGCATCCAGTGGGTTCTCCGAAGTGCTAAAGATTGGGGGATTGGTATTCTAGAAGTTCTTGAGTTTGGATCCATGATGATCCTGATTTCCATGTCCTTGGTTGTTTTGGGCAATCTGAGCTATCTGCTGCAATGTTTCTAAGTTAGCTTGGCGCTCTGTCCTGCTTGCTTCACGGTCTACAACTAACATCTGCATAATCTGCAGCATTGGGTCTTGCGACGAGCTGCTCCCTCCTGGGTTTCCACGAGTCATCTGAAGATTGAGGTAGATAAAGGGGTAAGAGGGAAGGTTCTAAGGTTCATGGTTTTGGTTTCAAAGCTAAAACTTTGAGTTTGACTCAGGTTTTACAACTAACTTCTTTTCATTCATGCAAAAAAAGCACACGATACAAACACACACCACAACATTAAAGGAAAACATATGGTTTTAAGAACCATTCTGCAAGCTACGATACAGTGGGACCGATACAATCTCATGCTACGATAGTGCTCTAGTGCATCTACTCATCGTCGATGAAGTCAGAGTCTTCATCGTTAGTGTAGCAATCCACAGCATCCTCCTCCAGAAAGTCAATATCATTGCTGAGGTAAGAATCCATGTCTCCCTGGATGTCTTCACCCTCCTCTTCTTCCTCCTTTGCTGCAAGTTGATCTTCCTGCTCCTTGACGGTCTTCTCGAGGTTGGCTATCTTCTTGCAAAGACGGGCGATGGTGCGATCCTTCTTTGCACGCTGGCTACAAAGAGACTGGCGATCCTGGACGAGCAGTGCGAAAGTCTAGGCCTTCTGGTCGGCAATGTCACGGTTCTGGTTGGCTAACTCCCTAGCATTGTCCAGTTCCTGCTGTCTGTCGTGCAGCAAGAATTCAAGATTCTCCACTTGACGCCTCAACTCTAGGTGACTTGGCATCTCCATCGGCATCCCAATGAAGTCACGTCTTGCATAGTGAGCAAAACGGGTTCCTTGGATTTTGTTGACACTGAGGGCACATAGACGTGCGAGAGCTTCATGCGTTGCCCTGGCTAATCCATCTAGCCAGTTGTTCTCTCTCACGGAGAACTGGATTCCCCCGGATGTTGGTGCTTCGATACTTCCTCTAAGATCAGCGGTGACTAGCCACTATAAGTCTCCTCCTGGGGGTTCTGGAAGTTGAGCTCCAAGAAAATACGGATGTGGGCATCCCAGTAACTCCGACAGTGAATCCAGATCTCTCTCGAAGATCAGTTGACCTCCGTTTCTGAACTGGTAGAACATGCTGAACTGAGTCTCCATCTACAAGAATTAAGGATGATGAAATTAGTGAAATGATCAAGTGTGTCAAATTTTAAGTAGTAATTGTAGGAATTTGAAGGATATGAATTTTTGAGAAAGAATGAATTCACAAGGATAAGAGAGGAGATAGTTTTTCATAAATACTCACTTTAGTTTTGAAGCTAAGTTTTTGTTCCGATGTCCATTCTAACTAGGGTCTCCTATGGTCAAGATGGCTCTGATACCAACTTGTCAACACCCGGATTATTAATCCCAGATGCCTGTTATGCCATACATCGCAATCCCATGATTACCATTTTTGCGAGACATAATAGATTGGATATCACAATACATCATCCATTACAAACCATACATAAGATCTTAAACAAATAAGGATCTCATGATCCAGTCTTAATACAACAAGCAGCAGAAATAAAAGATAAGCGTAGCGGTGGGGTCCATCTTCAGGGGCACAGGCAATGCTGACGAAGGCAGATAGTCCTAGTTATCATAGACGTCCTGCTGGCCATCATCTTGATAGTCTCCTTCATAGTCTGGCCATGAGAATAGCCAGGGACAAAAGCCATGAGTACTCTTTAAGTACTCGCAAACTACCACTAATAAGCAATATAGTTCTAAGTTAAAGTGCTAACTCTAAGTTTAACTATAAAGTTAAGTTTGAAACCTAAGCTGAGTTCTGAAGCAAAGAAAGATAAAATAAAGTTCCAGAATCACCTAAGTTGGGAAGATATTGTCATAATCACAACCCTGTTGTGGTCAAGTCAAGATTCATCATTCATTTCATAAGTAATTTTGAAAACATCTGACAACAAAACAGTATGGCCATTCCAACTGTCCATAACCACAGACGCGGCTATTCGAATAGTTTGACACTCTGTAGAGGTGGTACACTTTCACCACAAGATTCGATACATCTATCAGGGATAACCCTGAATCATCACACTTAGTATGCAGATAATCAAACATAACCTTTCCTTTACACACCCTAGTATAAGCACCTCTCCTATGAGCATGGCCTCCCAACCATGACCATCTGTCATATTGGGCACTGCATAGGTGGACAACATTGAGAGGTAGCCTCAGCTCAAACTGAAGGAAATATACCCTGAGAGGCAATAATAAAGTTGTTATTATATATTCCTTATATATGATAGATGTTTATTTTACATGCTATAATTGTATTGATCGGAAACATCAATACATGTGTGTTTAATAAACAAAAAGGGTTCCTAGTTATGCCTCTCTTATAGACTAGCTTGTTGATTAACAAGATGATCAAGGTTTCCTGATCATGGACATTGGATGTTGTTAATAACAAGGTCACACCATTGGTGGAATGATGTGATGAAACATTCATCCGAAGTATAGCATTACGATCAAGTCATTATGTTTATATTGCTATAACATCATACGAAGTAATCTTTATCCTTAGACCATGAGATCATGTTAATTGCTAACACCGGAAGAGTATCTTGATAACATCAAACGTCACACCGTAACAGGGTGACTATAAAAATGGGTTCAGTACTACGAAGGTGTTATGTTGAGGCTCATGGATCAAGAGTGGAATTTGTCAATCCAGATGACGGATAGATATACTCTGGGCCCTCTCGCTGATATCACATTAAGATAGCTTGCAAGCAAGTGATGTGCTCACTAGAATGTTATATCACGGAAACGAGAAAAGAGTGCATGTCGGTAACGAGATCAAACTAGGTATGGAGATACCGATGATCGAATCTCGGACATGTAATATATCGAGAGACAAAGGGATTTAGTTACAAGCGTTAAAGGTTCTCACGATCACAGAAGTCAACGTTGAATGTGTAGGAGTCAGTACGGATCTCTAGGCCCCGCTGCTGATTATTGATCGGAGAAGGGTCTCGATCATGTCTGCATTATTCGCGAACCATAGGGTGGCACACTTGAGAGTTACCGGACACCATTTTGGAGCACATATGTTTCAGACGAAAGAATTGCAAAGCGCAGGAATTGTTTCAATAGAAACCGGAAATTGTTTCGGGTGAAATTGCAGAAAGTGGTTCTGCATGTGATATTGAAATATTGCAAGGGGCTATATGTGAATGTTTGTTAATTAAAGTAATTAACAAAATTCTGAATAAATTTAATAAAAATTGTTTTATTAAATGAGAGAGTATTAAATTTGGAGAAATTTAATGCATTTAAAGTGGAGACTTTAAAACGGAATGTGAAGAGGCATTTTAATGTGGAGGGGTTACCACCACATGAATGGGGGAGGTGAGGGGTCACCCCCCCATGCGCCGGCCATGGAGAGAGGGGGCACCCCCCCTCCTCCTATAAAAGGCCACCCATTCCCTCCTTCATCCTCACACCTCCTTGTGAAGGATCTCTCTCCCCTCTAGAATTATTCCCCCATGGTCTCGGATTAGCGAGATACATGTTCCCGGTGGCATTTCGTCTGGAAGGAGTTGCTGCTTCCACTGGATCGCTGGAGCGAGGAGGTTGAGGTTGTCCGGTGGCTTGAACATCTGTGCAAGTGCGGATGTGCTGCTGAGTTGCGGCGCTCGGACTTCCTCACGATCTTGAGATTGGCAAGTGTACGACTACATCAACCACGAGTTCCTACTCGTTCACAAAACTCCTTGTCTTCGAGGGTAAGTTCTCGTTGGATGTATGTCCACCCATTGCTTTGTACCTAGTAGATAGATCTTGGCGTGTAGTTCACACCGTAGGAAATTTTTTGTTTTCTATGCTGCGGACCCAAGAGTGGTATCAGAGCCTGATCTATGCGTAGGTGCTTTGCACGGGTAGTACACATATGTTTATATGTGGGCGATGATGATCATGTTATTGCATCTTCTATGTATTTTGGATATTGGTGGCATAGTGGGATGAAGCGGCCCGGACCAACCTTACATGTCATCGTACATGAGACCGGTTCCACGACTGACATGCAACTTGTTTTGCATAAGTGGCTGGCGGGTGTCTGTCTCTCCTAGTATAGTCAATATCTGATTTACAACGAGTTGCTAATAACTTAGTTATCCTCAATGTGGTTCATGTTCGTAGGTGAGAACGGTTCTATCTCCGAAAGCCCTAAGCCACATAAAACTTGCAATTGATAAATTAGAGGCGTCTAGTTTAGATCGTTGCTAGGCTAGTGTGTTGATATGGTATTGTTGTAAGTAGATGTATGATAGATACTCTTACAACACACTCGACGTGTAAGTTCCATAGACCTTGGCCTTACACACAAAGGAATGATAGAGATCATACCACGATGCAAGTGATAGAGATCAAATGCATGGACCATATCATCTCACTTTACACATTAGATGTTAGCATCTTATACTGCTAGTTTGGCGCTTTTGGTAGCATTATAAGATGATCCCTCATTTAGATATCAAGATAAAAATGTGTTCTTCCTTAAGTATGCTCCGTTCTGTGGATCGTGTTTCGAGACATGACATGATGATCGGGTGTACTCGAATCTACACTTTCATAGGAATGGGTGTAAGACAGTTTTATACACGCGAATACTAAGGTTCTTACTTGGCGAGCCTAGCATGTACAGACATGGCCTCGGAACACGGACCGAAAGGTTAAGCATGAGTCATATAGTTGATATGATGCCCATATAGATGCTCGCCTTTGAAGCTACATCAACTCACGTGATGATCGGACTTGGTGTAGTGGATTTGGTTCATGTAATCACCAAAAAGACACGAGGGATGTCGTTTTTGAGTGGGAGTTCATTAGTAATTTGGATTAGTTGAACTCAATCTATCATAAACTTAGTCTAAATAAACTTTACAAATTCTGTTGTAGATGGCACCACCTGCTTTTAATTTCAATGTGTTTATGGAGAAAGAGAAACTTGTTGCGAATGGTAGCAACTTCACCAACTGGGCTATGAATTTGAGGATTCTCCTCACTGTTGCACAAAAGCAATATGTGCTAGATGCGCTGCTAGGCCCCCACCAGCTCCTGATGCCCCTGACGAGGAAAAGAATGTCTATGTGACTCGTCAGGAGGACCACAACTTAGTTCATTGCGGCATACTGTATGGGCTAGAGCCAGAACTTCGAAAGCGTTTCGAAAATGGCAATGCCTTTGATACCATGGGAGAATTGAAAATGATTTTTGATACCCATGCTTCCGTAGAGAGTTATAATGCTACAGAAAAATTCTTTAGATGCATGATATAGGAAAACAGCTCCGTTAGTGAGCACGTACTCAAAATGTCTGGGTACAACGATAAGCTTGTGTCCTTGGGAATAACGATTCCCATTGACTTAGGCATACAACGTGTTCTCCAATCTCTGCCACCTAGCTACAAGAGCTTCGTGATGAACTATAATATGCAGGGCATGAAGAAGTCTCTTCCCGAGCTTCTGTCAATGCTTAAGACTACAGAAGTGGAGATTAGGAAAGAACATCAAGTGTTGATGATCAATAGGACCACCGGTTTCAATAAAGACAAGAAAGGCAAGCACACGGGAAAGAAGGGTGGTGTGGCCACGCTTGAGAAGAAACCCCGAGCTGGCCCTAAGTCTGACACCGAGTGCTACTATTGTAAGGGGACTGACCATTGGAAGCGCAACTGCCCCAAGTATTTGGCGGACAAGAAGTCCGGCAAGGCAAACAAAGGTATATGTGATATACATGTTATTGATGTGTACTTGACTAGTACTCGCAGTAGCACCTGGGTATTTGATACGGGATCGGTTGCTAATATATGTAACTCGGTTCAGGGGCTACGGAACAAGCGACAACTAGCAAGGGATGAGGTCAGAATGCGGGTCGGCAATGGATCAAAAGTTGATGTGATCGCCATCGGGACGCTACCTCTCCATTTGCCATCGGGATTAGTTATAAACATAAATAATTGTTATTTAGTGCATGCACTGAGCATGAACATTGTATCTGGATCGTGTTTGATGCAAAGTGGTCATTCCTTTAAATCTGAAAACAATGGTTGTTCGATTTATAAGAATGATATCTTTTATGGTCATGCACCTATGTTGAATGGTTTATTTCTGTTGGATCTCGATAGTAATATTACATACATTCATAATGTTAATGCTAAAAAGATTAAACTTGATGATGATATGTCTACATATATGTGGCACTGACGTCTAGGTCATATTGGCGTTAAACGGATGAAGAAACTCCATTCTAATGGACTTTTGGAATTACTTGATTTTGAATCATTTGATACATGTGAGCCATGCCTTATGGGCAAGATGACTAGAACACCGTTTTCCGGTTCAATGGAACGGGCAACAGATCTATTGGAAATCATACATACTGATGTGTGTGGACCAATGATTGTGTCGGCGCGAGGTGGATATCGCTATTTTGTTACTTTCACGGATGATTTGAGTAGATATGGGTATATCTATTTGATGAAACACAAGTCTGAAACTTTTGAAAAGTTCAAGGAATTTCAGAATGAAGTGGAAAATCATCGTAATAGAAAGATCAAATTTCTACGGTCTGACCGTGGAGGAGAGTATCTAAGTTACGAGTTTAGCACACACATGAAAGAGTGTGGAATAGTTTCACAACTCACGCCTGCCGGAACACCACAACGTAATGGTGTGTCGGAACGTCTTAATCGTACCTTATTGGATATGGTTCGATCTATGATGTCTCTGACTGACTTGCCACTATCATTTTGGGGTTATGCACTGGAAACAGCTGCATTCACTTTAAATCGGGCACCGTCTAAATCCGTTGAAACGACACCGTATGAATTATGGTTTGGAAGCAAACCTAAGCTATCATTTCTTAAAGTTTGGGGATGCGATGTTTATGTGAAGCAACTTCAATCGGATAAACTCGAACCCAAAGCGGAAAAATGCGTCTTCATAGGATACCCTAAGAAAACAATTGGGTATACCTTCTATCACAAATCCGAGGGCAAGGTTTTTGTTGCCAAGAATGCATCCTTTCTTGAGAAGGAGTTTCTCGCGAAAGGTGTGAGTAGTCGGAAGGTAGAACTCGAAGAGGTTATTGAACCTTCTCTTCATGGAATGGCGAGTGGCGCAGCACCGGAAGTTGTTTCGGAGTTGACTTCACCTGATAAAGAGAGAGCTAATGATAATGATCATGAAACTCCGAAAGAGGACACTACCAAACCTCGCAGGTCAAGCGGGACACGTGCAACTCCTGAACTGTACGGCAATCCTGTTGTGAATTTCATGGTTGATGAAATGGATAACCCTGCGACGTATGAAGAAGCGATGATGAGTCCGGATTCCAACAAATGGCTAGAAGCCATGAAATCCGAGATGGAATCCATGTACGAGAACCAAGTTTGGAACTTGGTGGACTTACCTCACGACCGAAAGGCCGTTGAGAATAAATGGATTTTCAAAAGAAAAACTGATGCTGATGGTAATGTGACCATCTATAAGGCTCGACTTGTCGCAAAGGGATTTTGACAAATTCAAGGAGTTGACTACGATGAGAAATTCTCTCCCGTAGCGATGCTTAAGTCGGTTAGGATTATGTTAGCAATTGCTGCATATTTCGATTATGAAATATGGCAGATGGATGTCAAAACTGCGTTCCTCAATGGTAATATTGAAGAAGAGTTGTATATGATACAACCTAAGGGTTTTGTCGATCCTAAGGATGCTAATAAGGTATGCAAACTTCAGCGATCCATTTATGGACTGAAGCAAGCATCCCGGAGTTGGAATCTCCACTTTGATGAGGTGATCAAAGAGTTTTGATTTGTCCAAACTTATGGAGAGGCTTGTATTTACAAGAAAGTGAGTGAGAGCAATGTGGCATTTCTGATATTATATGTGGATGACATATTATTGATTGGAAATGATATTGATCTTTTAAAAAGTGTTAAATGTTATCTAAACAGCAAATTTTCGATGAAAGACCTTGGTGAAGCATCATATATATTAGGCATTAAAATCTATAGAGATAGATCAAGGCGCCTAATTGGGCTATCGCAGAGTACATACCTTGATAAGATATTAAAGAAGTTTAATATGGACAAAAGTAAGAAGGGGTTCTTACCTATGTTGCAAGGCAAGACATTGAGTAAGACTCAAAGTCCGGCTATGGCGGAAGAAAGATAGATGATGGATAAGATCCCATATGCCTCGGCCATAGGCTCTATTATGTATGCCATGCTATGTACAAGACCGGATGTGGCACATGCTATTAGTTTGACTAGTAGGTACCAATCTAATCCAGGTTCGGAACACTGGATAGCGGTAAATAACATCCTCAAGTACTTGAGAAGAACTAAGGATATTTTTCTTATATACGGAGGTGAAGAAGAGCTAGTCGCTAAGTGGTATGTCGATGCTAGTTTTGACACCGATCCAGATGACTCTAAGTCTCAATCCGGATACGTATTTCTCTTGAACGGAGAAGCAGTTAGTTGGAGGAGTTCCAAACAACCTCTGGTGGCTGGATCAACGACGGAGGTGGAATATGTTGCTGCTTCAGAAGCGGTGTAGGAGGCGGTTTGGATGAAAGAGTTCATTACGGAACTAGGTGTGGTTCCCAGTGCATTGGACCCAATGGTGATCTATTGTGACAATAATGGAGCCATAGACAATGCAAAGGAACCGAGGTCTCCCAAGAATTCCAAGCATATTAAGTGCCGGTTTCACTCCATCCGCGAGCATGTCAAGGATGGAGATATAAAGATTTGTAAAGGACACACGGACCTAAATGTAGCAGATCTGTTGACTAAAGTTCTCCCTAGGTCAAAACATGATCAACACCAGAACTCCATGGGTGTTAGATTTATCACTATGTGAACTAGATTATTGTCTCTAGTGCAAGTGGGAGACTGAAGGAAATATGCCCTGAGAGGCAATAATAAAGTTGTTATTATATATTCCTTATATATGATAGATGTTTATTTTACATACTAGAATTGTATTGATCGGAAACATCAATACATGTGTGTTTAATAAACAAAAAGGGTTCCTAGTTATGCCTCTCTTATAAACTAGCTTGTTGATTAACAAGATGATCAAGGTTTCATGATCATGGACATTGGATGTTGTTAATAACAAGGTCACACCATTGGTGGAATGATGTGATGAACATTCATCCGAAGTATAGCATTACGATCAAGTCATTATGTTTATATTGCTATAAGATCATACGAAGTAATCTTTATCCTTAGACCATGAGATCATGTTAATTGCTAACACTGGAAGAGTATCTTGATAACATCAAACGTCGCACCGTAACAGGGTGACTATAAAGATGGGTTCAGTACTACGAAGGTGTTATGTTGAGGCTCATGGATCAAGAGTGGAATTTTTCAATCTAGATGACGGATAGATATACTCTGGGCCCTCTCGGTGATATCACATTAAGATAGCTTGCAAGTAAGTGATGTGATCACTAGAATGTTATATCACGGGAACGAGAAAAGAGTGCATGTCGGTAACGAGATCAAACTAGGTATGGAGATACCGATGATCGAATCTCGGACATGTAATATATCGAGAGACAAAGGGATTTAGTTACAAGAGTTAAAGGTTCTCACAATCACAGAAGTCATCGTTGAATGTGTAGGAGTCAGTACGGATCTCCAGGTCCCGCTGCTGATTATTGATTGGAGAAGGGTCTCGATCATGTCTGCATTATTCGCGAACCATAGGGTGGCACACTTGAGAGTTACCGGACACCATTTTGGAGCACATATGTTTCAGACGAAAGAATTGCAAAGCGCGGGAATTGTTTCAATAGAAACCGGAAATTGTTTCGGGTGAAATTGCAGAAAGTGGTTCTGCATGTGATATTGAAATATTGCAAGGGGCTATATGTGAATGTTTGTTAATTAAATTAATTAAAAAAATTCTGAATAAATTTAATAAAAAGAGTTTTATTAAATGAGAGAGCATTAAATTTGGAGAAATTTAATGCATTTAAAGTGGAGACTTTAAAAGGGAATGTGAAGAGGCATTTTAATGTGGAGGGGTTACCACCACATGAATGGGGGAGGTGAGGGGTCACCCCCCCATGCGCCGGCTATGGAGAGAGGGGGCACCCCCTCCTCCTATAAAAGGCCACCCATTCCCTCCTTCATCCTCACACCTCCTTGTGAAGGATCTCTCTCCCCCTCTAGAATTATTCCACCATGGTCTCAGATTAGCGAGATACATGTTCCCGGTGGCATTTCGTCTGGAAGGAGTTGCTGCTTTCGCTGGATCGCTGGAGCAAGGAGGTGGAGGTTGTCTGGTGGCTTGAATGTGTGTGCGAGTGCGGATGCACTGCTGAGTTGCGGCGCTCGGACTTCCTCACAATCTTGAGATTGACAAGTGTACAACTACATCAACCACGAGTTCCTACTCGTTAACAAAACTCGTTGTCTTCGAGGGTAAGTTCTCGTTGGATGTATGTCCACCCGTTGCTTTGTACCTAGTAGATAGATCTTGGCGTGTAGTTCACACCGTAGGAAATTTTTTGTTTTCTATGCTGCGGACCCAACACAAACCTCTCCCGCGAGGGAACGAATACTAATGCATATAAACTTCCGGCTAAGCCTTACGCAATTCAGGTATTGTGGTTGTACGGTAAATTTGGAATGGTATCGCATCTGAATCCAACCATCAATTTTTGTAAAAGGGTTAAGGTCATACCTCAAGATTTTCATCATCATAAACCATTTGTGTTTCTCAACACATGTCAAAACATCTCAGTAGAATGACTCATCATTCCAAGGTTTTCACAATTTATTTTCACCAAGTGTTCCCATCTAAAGTGACTCAAGTTTTTGATCTACTCTAAACTACTAAGTTAAGAGTAGTTTTGGACCCTCTGGTTTAATCCTAGCTTCCTAAGCATTAGACTTGCAAGTGTTAGCTTGCATTGTTAATGGTGGCTTGCCTTGGTTAGTGCAGTGGTTGAAGTTTTCTTCCTCTTCTTCTTGGTAGAACTCCTCCTCCTAGAAAGCTTGGTCGATACTGTCGTCTATAAAAATATACGGAGTATACAATCACCAAGCAATACTTAACTAGTCTAATTAGCATTCTAAGACACACATTTGATGATCTATTATCATTATAAGCATCACAAGTTTTATTTAATAGTTTCATTCTTTTTATTTTAGAAAAGTAATTTATACTCATTAAAAAAAATTACTAAGGTTTAATATTCACCACTTAAAATATGGGTTCATGTGGACACATGTCATCACCACATATTCTAACATGTGGGAATGTAATTTAAGGATTGGATCACAATTACTTTGGTTTAAGTTCATTATTTAATGATTTAAAGTGACTAGAAATGCCTATATAGCATTATTTTGGTACTAGTACAAAGTCATTGCATGTAAACCCTAATATTATTACATATTCAGATAGGTATGGTGAGATGTGATTTTTGAGAGTTGGAATCAACTCAAAAGCTATCTTGGTTGATTTTATAAAAATATTGCAAGGTGCAAATGCTTCTGTCTTATTATTTTTACTAGGAGAGATCTCTAACTCTAATTGAATTATATCTAACGGGCTTGGGTAGATCTTTTCAGTATCTTTCTAACAAAATTTGAATCACTCCATTTGGATTTGTAAATCTCTCTGAATTGAATTTCAAACTAGGGGACATAACTATGTTTAAACCAAAAAGAAAAATCCTAATTCAAACTAACTGGGTCGCGCAGGAAAACTAACGGGCCGGCCCAGTGACACTACGCGGCGATGGGGGTAAACGAACTGGTGGTCGACGGCGAGCTCAGGGGTGGTCAAAGTGGCTCCGGGGGTGGTAGCAATCAGCGGCGCCCTTCTCCTCCAGAGGCGGCAAGCTCCAGTGTAATTTTCGCGACTGCAAGCTCGAGCAGCTCCGGGGAGAATTGGCGAAGGTCTAGTGAGGTGAGGGGAGGTGAGTGGTGTGCAGAGAATGGCTGGGGGTGGCCTCTATTTATAGGACGATGACGCGACTGAAAGGCATGGGCGGGCGGCTCCAGCGAGGGCTGCACAGCGTGCTAGCGGCGTGGCGTGAGGTAGGGCGGTCGCTGGTCTCCTTGCAGTGCTCTACGGGTTAAATGCGGGACTAGGGACGGTGGTATGCGGTCGGGCGGTGCTCGCGCTCTGAGCGGCAAAGGCGGCGGTCTCCACGGCGAGCGGTGGTTGTGGTGCATTGGGCGGCGAGCGGGCATGTCTGGCATGCTCCTGGGGTCGTGGCAGAGCGGTGGACACAGGCTGCGGTCGAGGGGCGGCGTGTGCGCGCATGTGGGGCGCGGCGCTCTGGTGTGTGCTCGGCATGGTGCAGACGCACTGGGCGCGGCGCACTGGCTGTGGTCCACGGCTCGGCTGCGCTTGGGGAGGGGATAGAGGGTGGCGGTGAGGTGTGAGCTAGCTAGTACACATGGTGAGAGGGAGAGAGACGGTCTGCTACAGCGAGGCAAGGTTTGGCCGGCGAGTTAGTGCTCGGAATGGCATGGCAATGCCACTAGGGGGGTAGGGGATGGGTTGCTAAGGGACTGGTTTGATCAAAGGGGGACAAAGGGATTAAATGGGGATCATTTGGGGGCAAAACCCTGTTCAAAACAGTGAGCTAGTTTTAGAGTTTAAACCCTGCCTGCCATGTGTTTGTGGAAATGGCTGCAAGAAAGTTATTTTTGAATTTTGCAAAGATTTTTGGTGGGTGTGCTAGATATAAGCTTGAGACACTGTGGGTGCTTGGGTTTGAAAATTGAGCTCATTTGAGTGGTTTTTGAAATAGTAGGATCTTCCCATATGAAATAGATTCAATTTTCCAATGCCATTTACATATAGTGTTTGAATGTTTTTGGCAGATCACAAAGTGGGCCTTGGTACATCATTATGTGTATTAGCAAGGGGTGCAAATATCCACATTTCTTTCTGTTAGGCTTTGAGTACTAGGAATAGCCAAAGTAGGCATGATAGTTAATTTGGCACAAATGACCATTATCTTCTTTTATTCATTTTGATTTGTTTTTCTTTGGGAATTGTTTGGGAATGATCTAGATGATGTTTATTTCACCTAAGAACCATTTTACAAGCAATGGATCACTTAATCATGGCAATTCAAATCAACTCCGAATTAAATGGACACACATATGAATGCTTTAATAATTTTAAATGGAAAAGTTTTTGTTAACCCTAATTTTGATGATTTGGATCTTAATAACCTTGGATTAAAGTTTTGGGATGTTACACATGGGGGCCTCAGTAGCAACACCATACACGGCTGCCACATCGAGCAACGTTGCCAAGGTCAAAACAGCGGACGCGGCCGAAAAAAGTCCATCGTACGGAGGTTTGATATACAGAGAGACCGGCATGTGGGACCCAGTAGCACGGCCTTATACAGGTTCTGCCTCGAGCAACGTTGTCAAGTTCGAAACAGGGAGGCGCAAGCAAGAAAAAAGTCCAGCATGCACACCTTTCTTCTAATGAGAGGCTCACATGGGGGACTCAGCAGCCTGGAAAATAGGCTGATGCATCGAGCAATGCTATCAAGTTCGAAACACGGAGGCGTGATCGAGAGCAAAAATTCCATCATACACACGTTTCTTCTTATGAGTGTATGACATGTGGGGGTAGGGCCCTGTATCATGATTAAATGATAGATGCAGCGAGCAACGCTATCAAGTTCGGAACACAGAGGTGCGACCGAGGGGAAAAAATCTACCATACACACGTTTCTTCTAATGAGAGGATGACATGTGGGGTCCAAGAGTTTGATTAAACGGCTGATGCAACGAGCAAAGCTATCAAGATCGGAGCACGAAGGCGCGACAAAGGGTAAAAAATCCATCATACACACGTTTCTTCTAATGAGAAGATGACATGTGGGGCTCAGGAGGTTGGTTAAGAGGTAGATGCGTCGAGCAGCGCTATCAACTCGGAACGGGATAGCGCGAGCCAAGGAAAAAATCCATCATACACACGTTTCTTCTAATAATAGGATGACATGTGGGGCTCAGGAGGTTGGTTAAACGGTAGATGCGTCGAGCAGCGCTATTAACTCGGAACGGGGTAGCGCCAGCAAAGAAAAAAATCCATCATACGCACGTTTCTTCTAATAAGAGGGTGGCATGTGGGTCCTAGGAGGTTGATTAGACGATAGATGCATCGAGCAACGCTATCAACTTCGGAACAGGGTAGCGCGAGCGAAGGAAAAAAATCCCATCATGCACATGATCCTTCTAATGAGAGGCTGACATGTGGGACCACACAACCTGACTAAACGGCAGACGCCTCGAGCAACGTTATCAAGTTCAAATCAGGGAGGCGCGACCGAAAAATATGGTCCGCTAGAGACACTAACGTCCGGGACCCACATGCCTCAAAAGACTTCGGCGAGTCAACATCGTGCGAGGAAACGAAAATCTTGCTTCTGCCACACGCTAGCCAAGCTTCCTCCATGTTTTTAGCACATCTGTCGTAGTAGAGGGCAGTGAAACCAGAAAAAAAATTCCATCAGCCACGGCCGAGCCGAGAATTTCATCGCAGAAGACGTGCCTTCTACGACGACCGTCGGGCCAATTCGTTGCGAAAGGAAACTTTTCTTGTAGTGTCATTCGACTCCATAATCGTACCAACATGCATGTCGGATACCTCAGATTTTACTATCAAAAATTTATAGCCACTGCTATGAAAAGCATATCCCAGAAAAACACAATCCACGGTTTTTGGTCCAAGTTTTCACTTCTTGGGTATTAGAATATTGACTTTTGCCAAACACCCCCAAGTTCGTAAGTAAGAGAGTTTAAGCCTTTTCTTCTCCCATTCATCAAATGGAGTCATGATTTTATCCTTTACGAGAACACAGTTTAGTACATGGCATGCAGTCATTAGCGCCTCCCCCCACCATTCCTTGTAAGGACATGATGTATCTAACATGGCGTTAACCAAATAAGTTAGAGTGCGGTTCTTTCTTTCGTCCACCCCATTTGACTGAGGTGAGTAGGGAGGCGTCCTCTCATGGATAATACCATGTTTCGTACAGAATAGATCAAATTCATTTGAAAAGTACTCTCCACCATGATCCGACCTTAGCCGCTTGATTTTAAGATCAAGTTGGTTCTGTGCTTCAGCTTTATAGTTTTTGAAGTAACTAAAAGCTTCATCTTTAGATTTGAGAATATAAACATAGCAATATCTAGTGGAGTCATCAATTAACGTCATAAAGTATCTTTTTCTACCTCGTGTCAGCACACCATTCATCTCACAAAGATCTGAATGTATAAGTTCTAGTGGTGCTAAGTTTCTCGGTTCTGCAGCCGTATTAGACTTGCGGAGTTGCTTTGCTAACACACAAACTTGGCACTTAGAACCTTTGACAGTGGTAAATTTCGGAATTAAACTCATATTGGCTAGCCGCGTCATGCAACCAAAGTTAATATGACAAAGTCGTGAATGCCAAATATTGGACTCATTATCATTGCAAACATGATTAATAACTTTAGTATATGAGTGACAAAGATAAGTGGAACAGACCTACACACTCGTAACCCTTTCCAACAAATAGTACATACTTAGAAATTACAACTTTATTGGACTCAGACACCAACTTAAAACCATCTCGACATAGAAGCGATCCGCTGATGAGATTCTTATTGATGGAGGGAACGCGCAACACATTCTTCAGCTGTACGGTCTTCCCCGAAGTAAACTTCAGATTTACCGTACCAACACCATGAACAGAAGCACGTGAGCCATTTCCCATCAGCACAGAGGAAGTCCTTGCAACCTAGTAAGAAGAGAACATGGATATATCAGAACATACATGTGTATTAGAACCCGTGTCAATCCACCAATTAGGAGAATGACATACTGAAAAGATAGTAGGTAAAATACCGTACCCAACGTCCTTCATCTGAGTATCGCTAATAACAACATTAGCGGTCTTGCCGCTGTTCTCATGTTGCCGCTTGTCAAAGTGATTAGGACAGCTAGGAGCCCAACGATTAGGATCACCACAGACGTGGCAAGAGTCGTTCTTCTTATCATTCTTCCTCTTAAAGTTTGTTGAGTGAGTGGCCTTGTTCTTGCCGTCAAACTTCCTTTTGCCATCAGATTTGTTCTTATTCTTAAACTTGTGGGATTGAAAGTTTTTCTTCCGTACTAGATTAGCACTAGAAGGTCTCTCAAAACCTCGAGCATGTGTGTCCTTTGCTCTCGCCTTGTCTTCCACATGAAGAGACCCAATGAGATCCGTAACAGAAAACTCTTGTCTCTTATGTTTCAGAGAAGTAGCAAAGTTCCTCCATGGGAGGAAGCTTGACAATAATGCCTCCGGCTACAAACTTGTCCGGTAGGGTATACTTGAACTGCTCAAGTTCTTTGGCAAGTGATTGTATCTCATGAGCTTGCTCAATGATGGAGCGTTCATCAACCATATTGTAGTCATAGAATTGCTCCATGATATACAACTTAGTGCCAGCGTCCGAGATTCCAAACTTGGCCTCGAGCACATCCCATGTGTCTTTGCCATTATCAAATGACATATATGGGTCAACAATGTTGTCCCCAAGAATACTAAACAGAGCCGCTATAAACATGGTATCTGCTTTCTTAAATGTCGCTTCCTGCTCAGTAAAAAGATCTCCTTCAGGTTTATCAAGAGTGACGCTATAGCAATTTAGGTTTTTAAACAACAGAATTGCTCTCACGTGCCATCTCTTATAGTGTATACCATCGAATGAACGAGGCCTAATAGCCACGACTACATCAGTAGAATTCAGTTGCCTATAATCTGGTTTTTGGATTATTAAAAATATAAGCAATAATCCATATGATTTAATCCGAACAATAATCTGATAAAGCATGATCATACATATAGCAATTAAATAGATGACACAAACTAACATAGTAGATAAACATATTACATCTAAATAAGATAAACCTATCACATCTACACCAAACGCTTGAATAAAAAACTATAGCAGAATCTAAAATAGAAAGTTCAGCCTTACGTACGGGTTCCCCAAAAACCTGATCGCCACTCACTCATACAGGTTCACAAGAAGACGGAGTTCCGATGCCTAATATCCCGATCTACGGTGCATGCCGCAAGCCGGGATGGGGAAGACAAAGGCGGCGGTGCAATAGACTAGAAGGAGACGTGTGTGATAAGCAGTGTCGATTATGTTTAGCGCGGAGGATTATATAGTGCAGGTCAGGGAGATCATGAGAGTCGGTAATGACTGACTCGTAATTAATCTATGATTCATTTTTCCAACCAGCAAATATAAAGCTTGGCTCGACGAGATTCCCGCAACCGCAACCCGCGACGCGCGCGCGTCGTGATGAGGCGAGGCAAGGTGAGGCGGCCGACGTTGGAGGAGGAGTGCGCGAGAGCTGCTCTTCTTCTCACACCTTAGTGATTGGTGGAACATCCTAGTATATAAAGAGATATAACTCTTATTCAACTAGAAATGTGGGACTAAACATTAGTACCACTAGCACAGTCATATGCTGTCATGCACAATAGGCTAAAGAGAATTTCAGAATTTGTCTAATGGACCAATAGCCCAAAACTCCTCAAATTCCAACACTATAAGCCGTTAGATCGATTATCTGCAGATCGGATCAGTTTAACTGAACACGTAACTAACTTCTTGCCATGTTTATTTTTTCCCCTGTCATGGGCAGTTTTAGTTCGGATAGACTACACTAGTTCATGACATCAATCTTAAAATTCCGTATCCTTTAAGGTAGATGATTCTTGTACTGTGTTAGACCACGTACGGAAGTATCTTTTAGTATAAAGACTTGAGGTCTTTTTGTTGCGTTAGATTCATATGTCTAGTAGAACAAGAATTTTTCCAGTTTTAAAATAATTGAATACGTTTGAATTTAAAACCTTCCTATGCACATATTTTCATATATGTAGATGGCAGTATGAAGGCTCTGATTTAGTTGACACGTGACACTTTGTTTTATGTGTTGGCGCATGTGCCGTCGTTTTGGATCGATTACACATAAAACAAAATCAGATAAGTGGAGTTAGCTTCACTACAAGAAAAGCCCAAGGCGCCGACGGTCAGAAGCTACGCCGATGGCTATTTGTCGGAGCCGTCGGCATAGCCAACGAGGAGGGCAACCAAGCAAACCTGCCGTCGGTCTAGTTTGGCCGTTGGCGTAGAAAGGATAGGTCGACGGCAGCCGTCGACGTAGACCGGACCGTTGGCCTAGTCGACTGGACGTAATGGCAGTGCAACGTTGTCAAGGCTATGCCGATGGCTTTACCGTCGGCATAGGTTTCATAGCTATGCCGATGGCTTTGCCGTCGGCCTAGCCATTTTCCCTTTTTATCACATTAATCCAAGAAAAATTGTAACTAAATCATTCTAATTCAGCAAAATTCATATAAAATATCAAAAAAATTAGAAAAATAAGATCTATCTATCTAAAGTCAAATATTACATATTTTTATTGAATAAAATATCTAAACATTACAAATACTTCAGTATAACATATTTTTCATTTTCGAGTGCTAAAACAGGGTATTTTGTGAAGCAATCACCAAATGAAAGTTTCAAAATACTACCACCCTATTTTTCAAAAATACTAGACCACCTTATATGAAAAATGTCCCGACAGGGGATCTAAAACCTTTCCGTCCACCCCTGATGAAAAAGATAAATTTGTACCAAATCGATAGGAAATGGGTCAGATATGAACTACAAGTACATGATCTGATGCTCATGATTTTTTACAAAAATCATTTTTAGTTTCACAATATGATATTTCATCAGATATCCAATAAAAGTTTAGTGAGGCTCAACCCTGAGCTTAGAATCTTCATGCCCGCCATTCGACAAAGTTTGATGATAATTTAAAATGGGCATAAAAATTTCAAAAACGATCGAAACAATGCAAAATCTTCGTGTGGTGTCATATTATGGGACATATTTGGAATGAAAATATGAAACTTGGTATATTGATTATGTCTCAAAAAATCCTTCACAAAATGATCTATCGCATTCGAGGTTTCCTGGCTTTCGGTTCAAATGACCAATGTTATGGCAAGAATCGAGACATAGTTTGTGATAATATGCCCATATTGTGCATGCATATGCATCATGGGATAGCTAACAATGTTGCAAGAGGAAGTTTTCATTTTCATCGCACTAAAAAGCTATTTTCCATTTTCTGAGTGCTAAAAACGGGTAGTTTTGAGATAAAGATAAGAAGATGATCTTCCATTGATATAGAATAGGCAAGCATATCGTATAGATATACCACCATGAATTTAACAAGATATTCCAAGAATACCAAGTCCATGAGTCAAAAGAATAAACAAATGCTTGAAACACTTTCTGAGCTCAACGCTCTTCGAAAGATCAACATTAAGAGTATGGATTTGTGTTAGAAGAGATGCATTGGATGAATAGATTGTCTAGCCCTTAGGATGAGAAAGAGATGCCGACTTTTTCACATAGTCAATTAGATCACCGGTTGCAAAGATAAAGGGATCTTGGATAAAGAATCGATGATAACTCATACATTTAAGAAATGCTATCAAAGATGAACATATGAGATTCTCCTGTATCAAAGAGAACCTTTGAGGATATGAAGTTCAAAAACATATGAAACACAACACTTGGATGATAATACTCCATAGTGCTTTAAGAAATCTTTAGATTGGCATAGATACTTGAATATGACATAGATATGGTCGTGGTACAGGTCAATACTCAAGAGACGACCACAACCATTTGGAGAATTAGATTGATAGCATTGACCATATTCCACTCATGATAAGTTTCATATAGTTATACCCCAGAACCAAATTACAATCGCAAGCAACGGATCAACGCAAGTTATGCATTTAGCTCAAAAGAATTTGAAGATGAAGTATTAGTGACAAAAGATCTAGTTAGCATGAATATGCCGACAAAAGAAGATAGTTAGCATATCGCACATGACTGAAAGGAGTGTGGAAACACAGATGTAGCAAAGAAAAAATTCTGCATTTTCAGCATTAAAATACCAGCTAGATGCGAAAACAACTTAACATATAGATAATAGCAACTGCACGTTCAGTGAAAGCATATAAAAGGAAGAAAACCCTTAAAAAGATCGCGTCGGTTAACAAATAGTCAGATATATCGCATCAGTTTACACACAAGCCTATCGGTATGGAATGTACCAACAGTTGATAACCAAAGGTAGATTATGAAGCAACATTGGAAGCAACAGCTCGACAAAGGATTACCACATCCTATGGTACTACAGATACCCCAAACATGTGAATCCTAGTTTGAATTTTTAGAAGAAGATACACAAATGTTACACTTCCTTACTAGAATAGGGTCGATGGGTGGGTAAGAAGAAAAATGGAAGCAATCTTACTCTTAGGCTTAGTTTTTGCCTAGTATATAGCTACCAAAAATATTTCTAAACTGACAACGACCACCTTGGTTGAGACCTTGAAGGGTGGAATAGCTTTGATACCAATTGTAATCCCCAGACCTAATGTTTCTAAATCACAAGACGGTATAAACCCGAATCTGGGGAGGACGCACTGCCGTGGAGGCCGAGAGGATGCCCACAAGCAAGCCGCGATGGCAGGAAATGGTATCGGCCAACCATCCACCTCAAAATTCATGGTTATATCTTTGAGTGTGAGAAATGTGATCGATTGGCTGTAAGTCTAGCGTACACAAGTGAGTATGTACACCAGCGACATACAAGAGTACATTAGAGCTTTTACGTCTAAAAGAAATGGAAATATTGCAATGCTATTACGGCAAGAATCAAATTTATATAGATAGTAGTAATAATATTTTAGGATTATATCCTCATACATCACTCAACAAATCATCAAGCGGAAGCAGAAACAGAGATCAGAGCACGGATTAAGAGTCAAATCAGCATAAGATGCCCATGAACAAAGCACATTCCCGCCCAAAGATCTTAGAGACCTCAATCCCCGGAATCTCTACGAAAGGAGATCATTTCCTCCATCATCGACCTCATCTACAAAGTAGCCTCCATAGGGGTATACCTAACAATCTGATCAATATTATGGTGTGAGACCCTAGGTACTCAACAAGTCTTTATGCAACTAAAGGTGGTAACCTGGGTTGACGCAATTGCAGCGAAATATAAACATCTAACAATTCTATAGAGACACGCTATAACATCTGCCTAACCAGATGTAGACGGACGCTCATTAATTAGAAACCAGTAGTTATATAAGCAACATAAAGTAAATATATCTCATCCTCCTTCTTACTTACCAATCGAGAAGGCGGAAGAATATCCCATCCGTTGGCAATTTTATTATCCATTCCATGAGTATTGCACTAATTACTAGTCATGTTTAGTCAAATTAAACATGATACTTTAGTTATAGTTATCTATGATAAAGAAATTGTGCTCCAAGTCGTTCATAACCGCGATCATGATTTTCAAAAAGATTTACCTTGCAGGGGTGCACAAATAGTAACACACGCACGATCAACCCTGAGATGAACCAAATAAAAACCAACGAGGTATCACGACAAAGCATTCACAAGAATCAAAAATGATTTTGGGGGGCCACCCCACTAAGTAAACCACAACAAAGTTGGCCGGGCTCCGAGACGGACCTAGGGTTTGTGTCAATGGTTGTAAACGACTAGGAACCCGAAACTGTGACCTGGCTTGTCAATACCGTGAAAACATTCTACTTTCCAAAATAGTATAGGTAAACACTCCACGGGAAATAGTAGTAAATAAAGAAGTAAACATGGCATACGTACATGATAGTAGTAAAGCTCCAAACTATTTTGTGGCCCCATGAAATAAGATGTGAATCAAGCTCAGGCGAAGGGTGGTCCATAAAGTCTCCCACTTGTGTATAGTGCAATACTAAATGAACAAGCATCAAGTACTTGGGTCCTACAAGACACAAGTGAGTAGTTAAAAGCCAAATATTAGATATTTCCCACCGGTGCCTCTTTCTCTAGTTATCCCATTACTACAAAGTTTAAGTTTTTTAGGTACCTCTTTATCCACAATAGACTCGCACAAACCCTACACATACAATTCTACGACTCGCATGGCGCAAACAACTTCTATAGTAATGTCTGATAGGATGGAGGTACAAGCTTCAGTGGGGTTTAAAAGTAAAGGTTGTGCATTACTTGGGATTGCAATTTAATTCGAATCGTGACACAATGATGCAAGAATAAATATAGAGGCATAGGGAAATGCTTTCATGTTACCTTAGTAGTGGAATAATCGGGTTCTGTGTAATACTTTGTTGCCTCCTAATAACTCCCTTGCTCGGCGTGTATTCGGAGTAAAAACCAAACACACAAGGCCCATAATAAATAAAGTGCACAATTATATGAATCATATGCAACAAGCAAAACATGGTATTCCATGATGGAATGATGCACAATTACAAGCTATAACATAGCATGGCAAGGGTGAGGTGTGCAAACAAGAATAAAGCATTTTCATTAATTATTACTACAAGAATCTGGACGATTCATGTCATTCTGATGTCATCATTGATAAGAAGCAAAACATCATAGATTGCCATCCGTGACAAATTCTATGCCAAAAAAAATGGTCATGAACCTCATGTCATAATCGGATTTATGACATTTTATTTGTCTGAGAATGTCACGATCGTCTGTGACGTTTCTGAAATTTTGTCGCAGACAACTGGACCGGCCCAAGCCTATTCTGCCATGACGTTATTGTTTTGTCTTGGATGGTGCCACGTGGAAGACGACACAGTGAGCTGTCGTTCGTGACACCTAGTGACGTCATGGGGCCATGAATGATGTCATCCCTATCAAGATGTTTTTCATCATGACTTAGTTCCATTACCGCCACTTCCTTATGTCATCACGTCGTCTATGATGCCATGCCAGCCGTGATGAATTTCCTTTGGTCGCAGCCTGCCACCAATAGATAGACACGTGCTCCATTTAAATAATAACACGTGGGTCAATTGCAGGACAAGACATGGACTAATCAGTGCAAGACATGGATCGTTGATGTCTACGCACTTCTATTCTTGTAGACAGTTGTTGGGCCTCCAAGTGCAGAGGTTTGTAGAACAGCAGCAAGTTTTCCCTTAAGTGGATCACCCAAGGTTTATCGAACTCAGGGAGGAAGTGGTCAAAGGTATTCCCTCTCAAGCAATCCTGCAATCAAGATACAAGAAGTCTCTTGTGTCCCCAACAAACCCAATACACTTGTTAGGTGTATAGGTGCACTAGTTCGGCGAAGAGATAGTGAAATACAAGTGGTATGGTGATAGAAAATAGCTTGATGGCGTGGAAAAGACTAAAGTAAAACTGAAATAAAGATGGAAGCAAGCAAACATGTAACAGATCTAATTGCAAACGGTGTTTCAGTGCTTAGAAACAAGGCCTAGGGATCATACTTTCACTAGTGAATGCTCTCTCATAAATATATTATCTTCATGATACTACTCTTAACTACTCTCCGGCTGGACACTCTAATCAACGGTAGGGCTATAAAAGCACACCTCAAAGTTCATCTTTCCCATCTAGAAAATCCCACACTGTCACCTTGAGCACTAGATGAGTCCAACAAACACCACAATTTCATAAAGACATCCAACTCCAAATAAAAATCATAACAAGTATTTGTAATCTCTAGCCTAAGTGCCACCATGGTGTGCACGCTGTCACTTTCACACACATGGGGAGAGCAGAGATTCATTAAAGCACTTGAGTAGCAAGGTAGATCTATAGATTACAAGCTCATGATCACAATATGATTACGCATAGAGAGAGAGATGAACACATAGCTACCGGTAGAACCCTTAGCCTCGAGAGAGAACTACTCCCTCCTCAGCATGGGAATCAACGATGGTGATGGAGATGGCGGTGAAGATTGATGGAGATGGCTCCGGGGGCACTTCCCCGTCCCGGCAGGGTGCCGGAAGAGAGACTTTCTGTCCCCTGAATCTCCCCTTCAGTGGCGGCGGCGCTGTGGAAATTTTCGTGGCTGGAGGCTTGATGATTTAGGGTTTTGGCTTCGGGAGGCTTCTTATAGGCCAGAGGGCAAGGTCGGTGGAGTGGCAGGGGGCCAACACCACCGGGTGCCGCGGGTAGGGCTAGCCCGCGCCTAGGGGGTGTGGCCAGGCCCTGGCACTCCTCCGTCTCGTATTCTGGCTCCGTGAGTCTTGCGGTAAAATAGAAAATTTGGCTTTTGTCCCGTCCAATTCCGAGAATATTCATTTTCTGACTTCCTGGAACCAAAAATAGCAGAAAACATGCAACTGGCACTATGGCATCTTGATAATAGGTTAGTCCAAGAAATCATATGAAAAGTAATCCAAAGTTGGAAGAAAACACAAGAAAGTAGATAAAACCAAGCATGGAACATCAAAAAAATTAGATACATTTGCAATGTATCAACATCCCGAAGCTGACTCCTGCCCGTCCTCGAGTAGGTAAGTGATAAAAAGAAAGAATAATTTTTGAGGTGACATGCACCATCAAAGACTTGATCAAAGTATTTGCAAAACATTCAAAGCTGGGATCATAGTACTTCAATCATAACATGAAAGACAAAGTTCTAGCAATAAGACAAAGAAACTATGATGCAACATGAACGGGCACAAACAAAAGATTCATGAATAACAATGCTTTGTAAGACGTTTGTTTGTTTCACATAAAGAAAACATAGCATAGTGGCATTCAGCTTGTCCCTCATAGAGTAGCAAACATAAATGCATAGGACACCTTCAAAGTTCATAAGAGTGACTAGATACAATAGTTTAAAACAAGCAATATCAAAGTATGCATCAATTAACTAGTCTTGGGACAATGCACATAGAACTAAGAATGGCCACTATGCTCTCAAAGTAGGTGCATAAAGATAGAAGGTGGAGACTCAATATAATGGTGGAAGAAAGGCCTTTGTAAAAGGAAGTAGGGATTCAAGTCTCATAAAGATCTTCCAAAAATTATGGTACTTATAGCTTTCAGCTCTCATTGCCCCTATCATAAGCATCTTGAAGTGATTAAGGTTAAATTGAACAAACTATGGTGTACATGATTGATGAAGTATAAGTCAGAAATCTCATGTCCCTTGTATACGAGGGCCGCTCCTCATGCTACTCAAGTTTAGTCACCGGTAAGTTCTTATCATCGTAAGTACATGTGTATCATAGAGAACCGCCAACGGGTACCCCTTGCCCGATGATACGGAAGAATCCCCATATCAGAATGACAAGGCAAGCAGACAACGAGCATCCCATCATTCTTCTTATTTACCATGGGAATATGGTGCTTTTTCTCTCTTTCCTCTTTTCAATATAAGACTCTTTTTTTATAAGAAGAATGCTTCATAGACAGCTCATTATGGTTACGCTGCAGGTTTCCACCATGTCAGCATGGATTAGACCAGCGGCCCAGACGTTTCTCTAACACATATACATAACTCCATGGACTTACAAGCTCCCCTTTCATTTCACACCGACGACATACATATACAAAACAGCATGATATCAACTAGGTACAAGTACCAAGTGCAATGTCAAAAGCGTTCCACATGAAAGCATGGTTCTGCTAATTCCCAACAAATAAGTGCAAGCATATAAACATAGAAGACACAATGGTTCAAGTTTATTAAGGGCAAGTAAAGTAAAGTGTGCCATCAAGTTCGTGAGAGCTTTAATCACTAGTTTTCTCATAACAAGTTTAATTTGGAAGGTAAACAAAAGCATGAATATACTTGGAATAGCATAAGCTACTAGGTAGGTATGGTGGACTCTTTGGAATAATTTGGTTTAGGGAGTTGGATGCATGAGTGGAACTCATACTTTGTTGTGGAGGCTAGCAAAAGACTGGGAGCGACAAACTAAGAGAGCAATAATGGCCATAATCATGCAGAGCGACAAAACATCATTGATCAAAGCATAAAGTGATACTACAAGTTAAAAACTAAAGGATCATAAAGGCTATGGTGACTTTGGATAGTCATAACATGGTGTGAGAATGTGCCAAGTCAACCCAAATAAAGCATCAAAGGAGAATACCACTATACTATGCTTTAATATGCTAAAACAACGCATGATTCATCCAAGGCACATTAAGCAATCTCAATTGTTTATAACAAGTCATGCTACAGCAAAGAATACTAAGCAAAAGGCTAAAAAATCAAGCATGGCATGACAAAGCATAGGCCACAGTCAAAAACGAGCTCTTTTTACCACATAAGTATGAACTTTCCTACTCTTTTCCAAACCAAACCAAACTATTTGAAAGCCAATGTATGAAAGAGGGGGTCCAACCAATTTATTCAGAAAACTAAGCAAACCACGCAAACTAAAAACCAAAACAAAAACGAAAAAGAAGACGCTCCAAGAAAAACACAACTGTGCATGAAACAATAAAAATGAAGCGTTTGGAAGAAACCTGGGATTTTTATTGATGAAGAAGGGGATGCCTTGGGCATCCCCAAGCTTTGATGCTTGTACTTCTTGGATATTTCTTGGGGTGACACGCGTGGTATCCCCAAGCTTGAGCTTTAGTCCATCCTTCATCTCATTACTCATTCCTTCCATACACCTGAAATTTTTCCTTCATACAAAACTTCACACAATCTTTATTAGCAACATTAGTGTACTCAAGATAAATAAGTCTTAAGGTTCAGTTCTAACACCAAATAAACTTCCATTAGAACACTAGCTACTGTAGCACTTTCCTCAAATATCTCAATTCCCCAAAAGAACTCAAAAACAAGTCATGAAAGCACAAAGCAACAAGCATAGGAAGGCAAAACAAGTGCAACTTCAAAATTTTCAACATAAAGAGGGGAAACTTAATATTATTAAGATGCATAGAACCATGTTTCCCTCTCTCATAATAACTTTCAGTAGAATCATGAATAAAAGTAACAATATAACTATCACAAGAAACATTCTTATCATGAGCCACATGCATAAAAGAATTAATACTCCCCACATAAACATAGTCATTCTTATTGATTGTAGTGGGAGCAAATTCAACAAAATAGCTATCTTTATTTTCATCACCATAATCATCAAATATAGGAGGCATATTGTAATCATAATTAATTTCCTCCTCAATAGTAGGTGGACTGAAAATATCATAATCATCATGGCAATCATCATATATTGGAGGTATAGCATCCTCATAAGCAATAGAATAGTTATCTTCCCAAGTGTGTTCATTTGTAAACATATCATCATTGGAAGGATCATGGATAACACTAATAGTATAGCAATTATTAATATCATCATTTTCAAAATTGGTACCAAAGAGATTTTCAATATCAAAAGAAGTGTGCTTTTCCCAATCATGATCACTACTTTGGTTAACAGGCATAGGAACATCATCGAGTTCAGACTCATCAAAAACTATAATAGGAGCAACATGCTTAGGGGAAAATATTGTTTCCTCTCTCCTTTTCTTCTTTATCTTCTTCTCTTTAGGACGGAGAGGCTTGAAAGGAAGCTTCTCCATATACCTTGGTTCATTGTTAGAGACAATAGAAGAAACTTTGGAGGATTCCTTCTTTTCATTAATAAGATCAAACACATATTAGTCCTATCATATTTTGGTAAAATCTAATCTTCTATAATATTTTGTATGTAAGTATTTGTGTGACAATTATCAACACAATAAAGATGACAACCATGCAGGACACTATTCATATCAAAAGCACCCATATCTACCAAAGAGATTTTTCTTGATAACTTTTCACACCCCAAAAATAATGTAAGTTCATCATGCTAATTAGGAGTGATCATGTCATCACAATATAAACTTGCAGTACTCATTGGATTAGAAGGGCTATTATTATGGCCTGAGAATTGGAAATTGAAATGACCCACTTCAAAGCAAAGTTCACAAATAAAAGGATAGAGGGCACAAACCTTTTTACCAAGATCATTTAGAGCCCTATACCTCATTCAAGTTTTTTCATTCCTGTGGGTGATACAATATTCTTCTTCAACTTGATTACTCTCACAAGGTCTATGTATCCCACAAAAATTAACATGCTTATAAGAAATAGTGCTTTCAGCGGTTTGAGCATGGTTATTGCTATCATTAACAACAATTTCATTTTCCATGCAAGTGTCTTTAAAAGGCTCATGATACATGTCCCACTTTTCTTTAGGAGCATTAATATGAGAAGCAAAGGTTTTAAAACTATCAATAAGAATTTGAGGATCAAGACCATATTTAGCACTAAGCTCTTGAAAATCAGCAGTTTTAGCAAAAGACTTAATCCAATCATACTCATAGTTTATACCTGGTTCTTTACCTTTGTTGTTATCCCAATCTTCGGTATTGCTTTGAATTGTTTCAAGAAGATCCCACTTAGCTTTGACCTCCTTACTCATGAAGGATCCCTCTAAACAAGTATCTAGATAGTCCTTGTACTGTCCTGAAAGTCTTGCATAGAAATTATTAATAACAATATTATGGGGGAGCTCATGAATGGGACATTTGAGCATTAGTGACTTCAATCTCCCCATGCTTGGGCAATACTTTCTCCATCATGAGGATGAAAATTATAAATGTAATTCCTATCTTTATGAATTTCATGAGGAGGATAAAATTTAGAGTAAAAGAGAGATTCAAGTTCCTTCCACTCTAAATGATGAGGATCATCTAATAGCTCATACCACTCCCTTGCTTTGCCCTTAAGTGAAAAAGAGAACAACTTCTTCTTGACGTGATCTTTTGTAATACCTGCACACTTGAACAACCCGCATAATTTGTGTATAAAGAGCAAATGATCACCGGGATGGACAGTTCCATCTCCAAAATAGTAGTTATCCATAACACGATTAATAATTTTTATAGGTATTTTAAAAGGGATGCTTTCAGTATGTGGATTTAAAATATCACAAGTATAATTAGAATTACCACATATGGGAGATAAACTATCATCAGAGCAAATTTTCTTCCTTAAAACTGGGGAACTAAAGAGATCATTTTCATAAGAACCAACTTCCCCAAGCTTAGACGTTTCCATAGCATTAGTAACAAAGGTGTTCAAAAGATTCATACTAATAACATTGCTATTAGCATGCAAACAAAGTTCCATGGGTTTTTTAATTTTCTTTTCAAAGAATTCGAGTTCTAACTTAGGAAAAAGAATAAAACGCTCTCTAATTTTGTTGTTGTTTTCCATTAAGCCTAACTAGTGAAAACAAGAAACAAAAAGACAAAATTGCAGAATCTAAAGGAAATAACTTCGAGCACTCACACCGGAGGATGTGAGTACCTTTTACCTTACCTCCCGGGCAACGGCGCCAGAAAATACCTTGATGTCTACGCACTTCTATTCTTGTAGACAGTTGTTGGGCCTCCAAGTGCAGAGGTTTGTAGAACAGCAACAAGTTTTCCCTTAAGTGGATCACCCAAGGTTTATCGAACTCAGGGAGGAAGTGGTCAAAGGTATTCCCTCTCAAGCAATCCTGCAATCAAGATACAAGAAGTCTCTTGTGTCCCCAACAAACCCAATACACTTGTTAGGTGTATAGGTGCACTAGTTCGGCAAAGAGATAGTGAAATACAAGTGGTATGGTGATAGAAAATAGCTTGATGGCGTGGAAAAGACTAAAGTAAAACTGAAATAAAGATGGAAGCAAGCAAACATGTAACAGATCTAATTGCAAACGGTGTTTCAGTGCTTAGAAACAAGGCCTAGGGATCATACTTTCACTAGTGAACACTCTCTCATAAATATATTATCTTCACGATACTACGCTTAACTACTCTCCGGCTGGACACTCTAATCAACGGTAGGGCTATAACATCACACCTCAAAGTTCATCTTTCCCATCTAGAAAACCCCACACTGTCACTTTGAGCACTAGATGAGTCCAACAAACACCACAATTTCATAAAGTCATCCAACTCCAAATATAACTCATAACAAGTATTTGTAATCTCTAGCCTAAGTGCCACCATGGTGTGCATGTTGTCACTTTCACACACATGGGGAGAGCAGAGATTCATTAAAGCACTTGAGTAGCAAGGTAGATCTATAGATTACAAGCTCATGATCACAATATGATCACGCATAGAGAGAGAGAGAGATGAACACATAGCTACCAGTAGAACCCTTGGCCTCGAGAGAGAACTACTCCCTCCTCATCATGGGAATCAGCAATGGTGATGGAGATGGCTCCGGGGGCACTTCCCCATCCCCGCAGGGTGCCGGAACAGAGACTTTCTGTCCCCCGAATGTCCCCTTCAGTGGAGGAGGCGCTGCGGAACTTTTCGTGGCTGGAGGCTTGATGATTTAGGGTTTTGGCTTCGGGAGGCTTCTTATAGGCCAGAGGGCAAGGTCGGTGGAGTGCCAGGGGGACCACACCACCTAGTGGTGCAGGTAGGGCTAGCCCGCGCCTAGGGGGTGTGGCTAGGCTCTGGCCCTCCTCCGTCTCGTATTCTGGCTCCGTGAGTCTTCCGGTAAAATAGGAACTTTGGCTTTTGTCCCGTCCAATTCCGAGAATATTCATTTTCTGACTTCCTGGAACCAAAAACAGCAGAAAACAGGCAACTAGCACTGTGACATCTTGTTAATAGGTTAGTCCAAGAAATCATATGAAAAGTAATCCAAAGTTGGAACAAAACACAAGAAAGTAGATAAAACCAAGCATGGAACATCAAAAATTATAGATACATTTGCAATGTATCAATCGTCTAGGAAAAAGTGATGACTTCATCACTTTCATGATGTTACTACTTTGTCGTGATGTTACTAACCATGTCAGAAATATTTCGTAAAGAAACAATCATGATGTTTATAGGATTACAATATAGATTTTGATAGAAAAATTTTAGGATAAATGTATCACTCTAGAGAAATGAATACCAAACTCAAATTAGACATAAAAAGGTTTAACTCATGACTGACAAATTTCCATAGATTCACCAAATTGCCTATTGAGGTTTGGACAGCTGAGCTAACAGTTGTTGTATTAATGCATTTGCATCTTCTTGTTTCTTCCTCGGGTCTTCTTGTTTCTTCCGCATTGCTTGTAGATCTTCCAAATACTTCATCCTCTCTGCCTCGCCAGATTCATTCACCTTCTGCAATTCCTCAATGGTAGAGCATAGTTCCACATTACCTACTTTATGAGCCTGGAGTTGAGCTTCTAGGTGAGACTT
This sequence comes from Avena eriantha, assembly GCA_910589775.1. Classification (NCBI taxonomy): domain Eukaryota; kingdom Viridiplantae; phylum Streptophyta; class Magnoliopsida; order Poales; family Poaceae; genus Avena; species Avena eriantha. The sequence goes on along the minus strand of OU342741.1, from coordinate 172,748,325 downwards.
GGTTGGTCTTGAAGTACTTGCATGGATGCTGATGTTCTTCAGGACAGTTGGCTTTCTCTTGTTCCGAGACAGCACAAAGTGTACAACAGCGGTGGAAGGAATTGCTGCATCCTCTATGCCATCTTCTGGAGCATATGACACCATCTTTATTTCCACGACTGCCTACCAGTTTTAGGAATAGAAGAGAATATGACAAACCTAGCGAGAAAATAATAAGCACATCGGTATATATGAGGGAAGAAAAAGTTATTGAATTTTACAAAGATGGAAAGTAATTTTACAAACCTAGCTTCTTTCACATTGTCAGTCAAGCCATTTTCGATTAGTTCAATGGAGCCTTCCTCCATGTCACACAAAACCTCGTAGCTGCGAGCACTAGTGGCATGAGGGTACTTGACAAGCTTTCTTTTATTCTTGTTTTTTCAGATATAGCCTACACAAACAAAGAGCATACAGTTAGTCATGCTTAAATAATTCAAACAAGAGAAGTTGAGTAAACAAGACATGACCTTCTTTTTGGGGTCAGACCAAAAATCGACAAACCTGCACCACTCCTCGTTGTTCATGTGTTCCGCAAAAGATATCCTTATATCTTCATTTGCTGGGAAGCTGTCAAAAAATATTTCTTTAGATAATGCCGTTGATTTCTTGCGTTCCTCATGAGCTGCTTGTTGCAAGAAAACTACACATAGGGTAGAGAGGGGTCCATGACAAACTTTTGCTGAAATAAAATAAGGATTATCGGCCTTTGCATTAACAACAATGGGAGAAAGGGACAGCTAAGTGTTAGGGAACATACATAAACTTTGCCATAGAAGTCTTCTCCGACACCCGGCCTCTCCATGTACTCTTTCCACTACAGGAAGATAGGCATCTTAGTCCTGACTATTAATGCACAGTTAGCGGAAAACCTGACAGCAATCACTAGTGACACTGTTCTATTTTTTCCTAGAGGAACGACAAGTTGAAGTCCTTTTGTGGGCATGTTGTCAACCACCAACTGAGGATCATCATGCATAACAGTGTCTCTAGAATGATTATGGCCAAATTCATCTACAAGAATATAATGAGTATGAGTTAGTGTTCTACAATAGTAAAATGCAATAAGTATGATTCACACAATATAATGTTAATGGGTTATTGTAGAGCATGCAATTTGTTCAACACGTTACCTTCTTGATCCAAGTCAAAACGGTCAAGGAACCATCTGATGGCTCAAGATATGTAGAGCTCGTTGGGAACCCCAAGAGGAAGGTATGATGAGCACATCAACAAGTTTCCCTCAGTTATGAAACCAAGGTTATCGAACCATTAGGAGTAAGGAAACAACTCCAAGGTGTTTCTAGCAACTTGGAATCCTGCACAACACAACCACAAAACTTTTCCCAAACTTACAGTGAGGTTGTCAATCTCACTGGTTTTGCTGAAAACAAAGGATTAAACGTATAGTGTGGAAGATAGTAATTGCTTGCAGAAAGTAAATAGTAAATGGTAAACAATAGATGGTATATTAATGGTAAAGGAATGGACTGGGGTCCATGGTTCACTAGAGGTGTTTCTCCTTAAGATAAATAGCATGTTGGGTGAACAAATTACAGCGGGGCAATTGACAGATTGAGAAAGCATAACAATGCATATACTAGACATCTTGACTCCTACGAGATTTGATTGGGCAGTACAACATAAGACATAGACCGTAATCCAACTGCATCTATGACTAATAATCCACCTTCAGGTTATCATTTGAACCCCTTCTAGTATTAAGTTGCAAGAAACAGATCATTGCATTAAGCAAAGTGTGTAAAGTAAACAATACAATTGCCCTATGGACAAAGGATTGTTGTTTTCTCACTGGTAGCAATAGAACATCTACAACCTTAGAGATTTCTGTCACTTCCCCAAATTTACTAGAGGCATGAACCTACTATCGAGCATAAATACTCCCTCTTGGAGTTACAAGCATTTACTTGGCCAAGATAGATACTAGCAACGGAGAGCATGCAAGATCACAAATAACATAGACATGATAGAATCAATAATCAATCTGACATAGTATCTCAATATCCATCGGATCCCCGCAAACACAACATATAGGATTACAAATAGATGATCTTGAACATGAATGGATCTCACAAGATCTAAACATGATAGCACAAAGGAGGAGAACCAACCATCTAGCTACTGTATGGACCCATAGTCCAAGGACGAACTACTCACGCATCACCCCGGAGGCTAGCATAGTGATGAAGAAGGCCTCCGGGATGATCTCTCCCCTCCGGCAGGGTGCCGGGAAGAACTTCAGATACCCCTGATCTAGGGATGGAGATGGCGGTGGCTACAGACTCTTTCGTGGATCTTTGATCGGGTGCTTAGGGTTTCTGCATCGGGGTACTTTTATAGGCAAAGGGGCAAGGTTGGTGGGATCCCAAGGGGCCCACGCCATGGGGTGGCGCGCCCTAGGGGGTGGCCGCACTAGCCCTAGGTGTGGACACTTCGTGGCCCCACTTCGGCTGTCCTTCGGACTCTGTGTTACTTTTGGTAAAATATTGAGTTTGGCTTTTGTCCCGTCCTATTCGGAGAATATTTCCTTACTAGCTTTTCTGAAACCAAAAACAGCAGAAAATAGGCAACTGGCACTGCGGAATCTTGTTAATAGGTTAGTTCTAGAAAATGTATAAAAATACCTCAAAGTGTAAACAAAACATAAGAAAGTTTATACAAAACAAGCATGGAGCATCAAAATTTATAGATACGTTTATGACGTATCAAGCATCCACAAGCTTAACTCCTGCTCATCCTCGAGTAGGTAAGTGATAATTTTTTTGAGGTGACATGCACCATCACAATCTTGATCAAGGTATTTGTAAAGCATTTATAGCTGGGATCAAAGTACTCTAAGCACGAGAATGAAAGATAGAGTTCTAACAATAAGACATAGCAACTATGTTGTAACATGAAAAGGTACAAACAAAAGATCATGAATAACAATGCATTGGAAGACGTTTGTTTGTTTAACATATAGAAAACATAATAAGAGTGGTATTCAGCTTGTCCCTCATGGTATAGCAAAACATAAATGCATAGGACACCTTCAAAGTTCATAAGGGTGACTAGATACAAATAATTTAAGAATAGGCAATATCAAAGTTATGAATCAATCAACAAGTTTTGGGACAATGCACATTTAACTAAGAATGACCACTATGCTCTCTGAATTGGTGCATAAAGATAGAAGATGGAGACTCAAGATAAAAGTAAAAAGAAAGGCCCTTCATAGAGGGAAGCAGGGATTTCAAGTTTCATAAGAGCTTCCAAAAATTATGGTACTTATTAGCTTTCAGCTCTCATTGCCCCTATCATAAGCATATTGAGGTGATTAAGGTTAAAGTGACACAAATATGAGGATATGCTTGACAAGTTATAAATTGAAAATCTCATGCCCCTTTCTTACGAGTACCGAACCTCATGCTACTCAACTTTAGTCACAAGTAAGTTCTTGTCATTGTAAGTACATGTGTATCATGGAGAACCGCCAACGGGGTACCCCTTTCCCCATGACACAGGAGCTTTCCCATGTCAAAATGACAAGGCAACAGACAATGAGCATCTCAGTGATCTTTTTATTTGCTATTTGCATAGGTTTTTATTGAGGATGCTTCACAGAATGCTCACTATGGTTATGCTGCAAGTTTCCACTATGACTAGGCATGGCTTAGGCTAGACGCCCAGGCGTTTCTCTAACACACATACAAACTCCATGAGCTTATAAGCTCCCCTTTTATTTCACACCGTCGGGATCCATAAACAAAAGAACATGATATCAACTGAATAATAAGTGCAATGTTGAAAGCGTTCCCCATGGTATCATGGTTCTGCTAATTCACAACTTATAAAGTGCAAGCATATAAGTAACATAGATGGACACAATGGTTCAAGTTTATTAAGTGCAAGAAAATAAAGTGTGCCATCAAGTTTGTGAGAGCTTTAATCACTAATTTTCACATAACAAGAGTTTAATTTGGAAGATAGATAAAAACATGAATATACTAGGAATGGTGTAACACACCATGCATAGGAATTTATAGTGGACTCTTTGGAATAACTTGGTTTTCTTGGAGGTTGGATGCATGAGTGGAACTCATACTTGGTACAGGTGGAGGCTAGTAAAAGACTAGGAGCGACCAACTAAGAGAGCAATAATAGCCATAATCATGCAAAGTGTCAAAACATTATTAATTAAAGCATAAAGTGATATTATAAGTCAAAAATAAATGATCATAGAGGCTAAGGTGACTGGTTCATAGTCTTAACATGGTGTAAGCATGTGCCAAGTCAACCCAAATAAAGCATCAAAGGAGAATACCACAATATTATGTTTTTCTATGCTAAAACAACGCATGATCCTTTCAAGGCACATTAAGAAATCTCAATTGTTTGGAACAAGTCATGCTACAGCAATAATCACTAAGCATAATGTCAAAGCAACATCAAACATGACATGATAGAGTTTAGGCCACAGTCAAAACAAGCTCCTTTTGTACCACTTATAAGTATGAAGCTTCCTACTCTTTTCCAACACCAATCAACTTATTTGAAACAACATATGAATGCGGGGGTCCAACAAATTTATTTAAGCAAACCAAAAAAAATAAAACTAAAAAAACAAAGACACTCCAAGAACAACACTATTGTGCATGAAACAATAAAAATGAAGTGTTTTGGAAGAAATCCTGAGGTTTTTATTGATGAAGAAGGGGATGCCTTGGGCATCCCCAAGCTTTGACGCTTGTACCGCTTGAATATTTCTTGGGGTGACATGGGTGGCATCACCAAGCTTGAGCTTTTGTCCATACTTCATCTCATCACATTATTCTTCCTTACACTTGAAAATTTCCTTCATACAAAACTTCACACAATCTTCATTAGCAACATTAGTGTATTCAAGGAAATAAGTCTTTGGGTTTAGTTTCAACACAAATAAAACTTCCATTAAAACACAAGATACTGTAGCAATTCCTTCTAAAATCTCAAGTAATCAAAGAGAACTCAAAGAGAAAGATATTAAGAGGCAAATGCAAATAATGGCAGAAATCTGTCAAAACAGACCAGCAGGTAAAAACCAATTTTTCAAAGACCTTCTATTGCTCGAATCGAAAAGAGCTAAACTAACTAAAGTTAGATAGTAACCTGGGGCATAAGCACAGAAAATTGCAGCTCAATCCGATGTACAGAAATTTTTCGCGATTTTTTTAGAGTGAAGCACAAAAATCTATTTTGGGACACAACTTTCCCAAGTCTTACTTCTCTCTCATTAGAGGTTATTCTTGGCACAAAAACCACACAAAAAGGATAATTAGAGGTTATTATTGAGGCAATAACTTCCAAGACTCAACAAAAGAAAAACTTACTGAAAGTAAAAATAATTTGGGTTATCTCCCAATAGTTCTTTTCTTTAACGCCTTTCACCTAGGCTCAGTAATTTGAGAAGATGCTCACATAAGAAATATGAATTGAAGCAAAAGAGAGCATCAAGGAGCAAATATAATACACATTTAAGTCTAACCCACTTCCTATGCATAGGAAATTTGTAATATAAATCAAAGAAGCACATAGTAACAAGAATGGGTAGATAAAACAAGAGCAACTTTGGTACTTTCAATATAAAGAGAGGCGTTTTAGTAACATGAGAATTCCAACAACCATATTTTCCTCTCTCATAATGATTTTCAGTAGCATCATGAACAAACTCAACAATATAAATATCAGACTCATCCTCCTTTGGTAAGCATGGAGGGCGATCAAATAAGGTATTAGTTAAAGAGTTACTCTTATTGGGAGGTAGATATGGGTAGCTGCTCCATTCTTCCTCCTCTTGATCATCACTCTCCTCCTCTTTTTCATCCAATGAGCTTACATTTTCAGCAATTTCTTCTTCCATAGGGTCCTTCAAGGCATTAGTTTCTTCCGTTGGTGGAGAGCATATATTAAGATATTTAAGAATATAGCCATTTTCTTCCTTGTAATTATCAAAGCAAAATTTAAGTATATCATAAACCTCATATTTATAAGGTGCATCATCAGTATTTTCAAGCAAATAAGCAAGTTCGAATGCACCCTTCCAAGCAATAAATTCTTCAATTTGTTCCACATCATAAAAGTCATAATTTTGCTTAACGTAAGATATGGTAACATTATCATTATACTCACATTGAAAAGGGAGGTGTTTATACCTCCTACAACAACAAGATTTATCAAAGCAATAAGTAACATTATAAGTAGAGCACACATTTCTAGCAATGGTATACAATTTATTAATTTGTTCCCATAAGTGTTTCCCTTTTTGTGACAAGCGGTGTTCCTCATAATATTTTTGTTCTTACGTGAACCCACCTTGCCAATAAGATCTAGTTTCAAAGAAACCAACCATAGATAGAAAGCATGATAAAGCAACACAATAATAGACCAACAAAAATAACAACTATAGTAGGAACTATTTTTTTGTATTTTTGATAAAAAGAAGCAAACAAAATAAAGTAGAGAAACTAAGCAAAACAATAACAAAGTAAAAAAGATTGGTTGTGAGAGACTCCCCATGCAAGAATCTTCTTTCTCCCTAAAAAGTAATTGACGAGGAGGAAGAGATTGAAGCTGTCCTTAACTCCCCGGCAACAGCGCGAGAAAACTGCTTGATGGCTCAAGATATGTAGAGCTTTTTGGGAACCCCAGGAGGAAGGAATGATGAGCACAGCAGCAAGTTTCCCTCAGTTATGAAACCAAGGTTATCGAACCAGTAGGAGTAAGGAAACAACTCCAAGGTGTTGCTAGCAACTTGGAATCCTGCACACAACACAACCATAGAACTTTGCCCCAACTTATAGTGAGGTTGTCAATCTCATTGGTTTTGCTGAAAACAAAGGATTAAACGTATAGTGTGGATGATAGTAATTTCTTGCAAAAAGTAAATAGTAAATGGTAAACAGTAGGTGGTATATTAATGTTAAAGGAATGGACTGGGGTCCACGGTTCACTAGAGGTGTTTCTCCTTAAGATAAATAGCATGTTGGGTGAACAAATTACAGCGGGGCAATTGATAGGTTGAGAAAGCATAACAATGCATATACTAAACATCTTGACTCCTATGAGATTTGATTGGGAATTACAACATAATACATAGACCGTAATCCAACTGCATCTATGACTAATAATCCACCTTCAGGTTATCATCCGAATCCCTTCTAGTATTAAGTTGCAAGCAACAGATAATTTCATTAAGCAAAGTGTGTAAAGTAAATGATATAATTGCCCCATGGACAAGGGATTGTTGTTTTCTCCCTAGTAGAAACAGCACATCTACAACCTTAGATATTTCTGTCACTTCCCCAAATTACTAGAGGCATGAACCTACTATCGAGCATAAACACTCCCTCTTGGAGTTACAAGCATCTACTTGGCCAAGATAGCTACTAGCAACGGAGAGCATGCAAGATCACAAATAACATAGACATGATAGAATCAATAATCAATCTGACATAGTATCTCAATATCCATCGGATCCCCGCAAACACAACATATAGGATTACAATAGATGATCTTGAACATGAATGGATCTCACAAGATCTAAACATGATAGCACAAAGGAGGAGAACCAACCATCTAGCTACTGTGTGGACCCATACTCCAAGGATGAACTACTCAAGCATCACTCTGAAGGCTAGCATAGTGATGAAGAAGGCCTCCAGGATGATCTCTCCCCTCCGGCAGGGTGCCGGGAAGAGCTTCGGATCCCCCCGATCTAGGGATGGAGATGGCAGCGGATACAGACTCTTTCGTGGATTTTTGATCGGGTACTTAGGGTTTCTACATCGGGGTACTTATATAGGCGAGGGGCAATGTCGGTGGGTGCCCGAGGGGCCCACACCACGGGGAGGCACGCCCTACGGGGTGGCCGTGCCAGACCTAGGTGTGGCCACCTCGTGGCCCCACTTCGGCTGTCCTTCGGACTCTGTGTTCCTTCTGGTAAAATATTGACTTTGGCTTTTGTCCCGTCCAATTCCAAGAATATTTCCTTACTATCTTTTCCGAAACCAAAAACAGCAGAAAAAGGCAACTGGCACTACGGCATCTTGTTAATAGGTTAGTTCCAGAAAATGTATAAAAATACCTCAAAGTGTAAACAAAACATAAGAAAGTCGATACAAAACAAGCATGGAGCATCAAAAATTATAGATACGTTTATGACGTATCACCATCCATCACATTTCACATCTGACCCCTCGCCTTGGGAATATGACACCTTAACTTGGGTAGCTGAACCCTCGGATGCATAGTCACTTTGGAGAGGCGCCCGTGCATAGCCGGGTAGGGGCTGCTACTTGCTTTGGGGAGGTGCACAGTCGCTTTGGAAAGGTTACCGTGCATGGCCGGGTGAGGGATGTTGCTTGCCTTGGGGAGGTGCACAGTAGCTTTGGAGAGGCGCCCGTGCATGGCCGGGTGGGGGTTGCTGCTTGCCTTGGGGAGGTGCTCGTGGACGGTAGGGAGCGGGCTGCTGGCCATTGGGAGGTTCCTGTGGACACCAGGGACCTGGCTGTTGGCCTTGGGGAGGCACCTGCAGAAGGCACGGACCTAGCTGCAGGCCTTGGGGTGGTGTCCACGGAAGACAAGGATCTGGCTGCTGGCCTTGAGGAGGTGTGTGCTCGGCTTGGGCAGCTTCCCAGCCGCCTTGGGCATCTAGTTGCTTCCCCTTGGACTTGTTTTTTCTCAAAGTTTCTGTGCCGACACCTTGGCCTACTAAGATGCGCTTCCAAGCAGTTGCTACACCAGTAGGAGCCGACGTTGTCCTGACGGCAGCTTTCTTGTTGCATTTCCTCTTCGGTGACTAGAAATTCCATTTGTACTGGTCAATTGGGGATAATAAAGAAGCAACAGATATATGTTAAAATCAGTTAGCAAACAATTCAACGCAAGATGAGTAAGAAGGTAAGGGGTTGACCTATGACTCATTCTCCTCATTAATGTCATCTAGGTCTCCTTCAATGATATCTTCCTCCTCTTCAGGATCATAGTCAGATCCAGAGAATACAGTTGGCGATGCGAAAAGACTTGCAAAGGGCCTAACACCCAGTTGTTGCAACAGCTCATTGTTTCTCATGATGTTTTTTAGCTGACTTTCGTCCATGGGATGCATTTGAGATTCTAACATTAATAAAGAAATCCAAGTAAGCTACAAATTAAATAGGCAATTAAAAAAATATAACGTATGGTGTAGATTATCCTATAGAAAACATGAGCAGGAAAATGAAACTATTGCCTCTCAAAAAAGCAATTTCATAGGCAAGGAAAATGAAACACATGAACATCGAGCCGGCTTAAAAGAGTAGAAAAACTAGGAGGTTGTTTACTTGCATGTAGGCGCTACAGCCTTTTTCTTGCCGGGAACCTTGCAAGCCTTCCTTGTCGGTGAGGTGGACGACGACCTGGCATGCCTTGACGGTGTGGTGAAAGGCAAATTGCTAGACCTTGACGGCGAGGTGGACGGCGAGGAGATAGACATTGTTGGTATGGTGGACGGTGAGGTAGCAAACCTTGACGCCAAGGTTCACTAAGAGGGGAAGGGCCTTATTGGTGAGTTGGCAGACCTTGCCGGTGAGGATGATGGCTAGATGGCAGTGCTCGATGGCAAGGTGGCAGATCCGCGAGCTCGACAGCATGGTCGGAAACTGGGAAGATGAGGATGGGCTAGGGTTTGGGCTAGGTCGACGGCTATGACTACTAGGGTGGCGAGGGTAGGACACAGGCATGCTGCAACAGGGAGGCGGCGATGAGGGCGAGGGTAGGAGATTTAGATGTATCTCCTTTTGGTGAGAGGGTAAAGGAGGGTTTTCCATAGATTACGTAAATTCCCTCTTTGCCAATGCTTTGGTTACAGTATGTGGGTGGGCTGAACGATAATATCAGCGCGCAAAACTTTCATTTGGCTCGACGCGAGCATTTGGGTGCCTAAAATTTTGGATCAGTAGGAGAACCAAACCTGAAATTTTGGATCGGCGGGAGTACAGAACAACAAATTTTTGGCCATTGGATGCGTGATGTGTGGTTGAAATAAATCAACATTTAGGTTTCAAAATGCAGCCATGATTGCGGCAATCAGGGTTCTTAAGCTAGGTGCCGGGTCTTGACAATCTCTTCCTAGATCACTGAATAAATGTCATATTTTGTACCTAGAAATAATTTTTTGGAAAATTTGTGAGCAAGCTACGAGGTACCTCAAGGCTAAACCCGAGCCCCTTCCAGCGAAACCAACAGAAACTTGTCTAAATTGCGGGTGGTGCAGCGTAAGCTTTGAGGTGCATCTAGTTGGTGAATTATCCATCAAATGCTCTCTAATATTTATAAAAAATGGGGTGAAGCATTGATGGCCCAAGATATCACGAGCTCGTTGGGGAACCCCAAGAGGAAGGTATGATGAGCACAGGAACAAGTTTCCCTTAGTTATGAAACCAAGGTTTAATCGAACCAGTACGAGCAAGGAAACACCTCAAAGGTCTTGCTAGTTGAACTTTGGAAGGGCGCACTACCGGTGCCAGCGGCAATGTGGAGACCTGCACAACACAACCACAGAACTTTGCTCCCAACTTACAGTGAGGTTGTCAATCTCACTGGTTTTGCTGAAAACAAAGGAGTAAACGTATTGTTTGGAAGAAAGTAATAGTTTGCATAAAGTAAACAGAAAGTACTAAATAGTTGTAGATTGATGGTAAAAGAAAGGACTGGGTCCATAGTTTACTAGTGGTGGCTCTCCTTATGATAGATAACATGTTGGGTGAACAAATTACAGCGGGGCAATTTACAAACATCGAGAAAGGAATCATGCATATACTACTCATCTTGAATCCTTTGAGATTTGATTGGGCATTACAACATTATACATAGACATTAATCCAACTGCATCTATGACTAATAATCCACCTTCAGGTTATCATCCGAACCCCCTCCAGTATTAAGTTGCAAGCAAAATAGATAATTGCATTATGCATTGCGTGTAAAGTAAACAATACGATTGTTCTATGAACAAAGGATTGTTGTTTTCTCCCTAGTAGCAACAGCACATCTAGTACCTTAGAGATTTCTGTCACTTCCCCAGATTACTAGAGGCATGAACCCATTATCGAGCATAAACACTAACTCTTGGAGTTGCTAGCATCTACTTGGCCAAGATAGCTACTAACAACGGAAAGCATGCAAGATCACAAATAACAAAGACATGATAGAATCAATAATCAATCTGAAATAGCATCTCAATATCCATCGGATCCCTGCAAACACAACATGTATGAATTACACATAGATGATCTTGATCATGAACGGAGCTCACGAGATCTAAACATGATAGCACAAAGGAGGAGAACCAACCATCTAGCTACTGTGTGGACCCATACTCCAAGGATGAACTACTCACGCATCACTCTGAAGGCTAGCATAGTGATGAAGAAGGCCTCCAGGATGATCTCTCCCCTCCGGCAGGGTGCCGAGAAGAGTTTCAGATCCCTCCCGATCTAGGGATGGATATGACGACGGCTACACACTCTTTCGTGGAATTTTGATCAGGTACTTAGGGTTTTCGCCCCGAGGGAAATATATAGGCGGAAGGAGAGACCGATCCTCATGCTACTCAACTCCAGTCACGAGTAAGCTCTTGTCATTGTAAGTATGTGTGTATCATTAAGAACCGCCAACGGGGTACCCCTTGCACATGATACGGGAGCTTTCCCATAATTAAAATGACAACGAAAGCAGACAATGAGCATCTCAGCGATCTTTTTATTAGCTATTTGCATAGGTTTTTATTGAGGATGCTTCATAGAGTGCTAATTATGGTGATGCTGCAAGTTTTCACCATGATTAGGCATGGCTTAGGCTAGCGGCGTAGGCGTTTCTCTAACACACATACAAACTCCATGATCTTACAAGTTACACTTTTATTTCACACCGTCGGGATCCGTAAGCAAAAGAACATGATATCAACGGGGTACAAAGTACAAGTGCAATGTTGAAAGCGTTCCCCATGGTACATGGTTCTAATAATTTCAACTTATAAAGCGCAAGCATATACGCAACAAAGAAGGACCCAATGGTTCAAGTTTATTAGAGGTAATAAAGTAAAGTGTGCCATCAAGTTCGTGAGAGCTTTAATCACTAGTTTTCTCATAACAAGTTTAATTTGGAAGGTAAACAAAAGCATGAATATACTTGGAATAGCATAATCTAGTAGGTAGGTATGGTGGACTCTTTGGAATAACTTGGTTTAGGGAGTTGGATGCATGAGTGGAACTCATATTTTGTTGTGTAGGCTAGCAAAAGACTGGGAGCGACAAACTAAGAGAGCAATAATGGCCATAATCATGCAGAGCGACAAAACATTATTGATCAAAGCATAAAGTGATACTACAAGTTGAAAACTAAAGGATCATAAAGGCTATGGTGACTTGAGATAGTCATAACATGGTGTGAGCATGTGCCAAGTCAACCCAAATAAAGCATCAAAGGAGAATACCACTATACTATGCTTTAATATGCTAAAACAATGCATGATTCATCCAAGGCACATTAAGCAATCTCAATTGTATATAACAAGTCATGCTACAACAAAGAATACTAAGCATAAAGCCAAAACAATATCAAGCATGGCATGTCAAAGCATAGGCCACAGTCAAAAACAAGCTCTTTTTACCACATAAGTATGAACTTTCCTACTCTTTTTCAAACCAAACCAAACTATTTGCAGACCAATGTATGAAAGAGGGGGTCCAACCAATTTATTCAGAAAACTAAGCAAACCAAGCAAACTAAAAAACAAAACGAAAACGAAAAAGAAGACGCTCCAAGAAAAACACAACTGTGCATGCAACAATAAAAATGAAGCGTTCGGAAGAAACCTGTGTTTTTATTGATGAAGAAGGGGATGCCTTGGGCATCCCCAAGCTTTGACGCTTGTACTTCTTGGATATTTATTGGGGTGACACGCGTGGCATCCCAAAGCTTGAGATTTAGTCCATTCATCATCTCATTACTCATACCTTCCATACACCTGAAATGTTTCCTTCATACAAAACTCCACACAATCTTTATTCGCAACGTTAGTGCACTTAAGATAAATAAGTCTTAAGGTTCAGTTATAACACCAAAAAACTTCCATTAGAACACTAGCTACTGTAGCACTTCTGTCAAAAAGCTCAATTCTCCAAAAGAACTCAAAAAGGAACCCACAAGAACCAAATGCAGAAAATGGCAGAAATCTATCAAAACAGACCAGCAGGTAAAGACGAATTTTTTCTCAGATCTTCTGTTGCTCAAATCAAAAAGTTTTGAACTAACGAAATTTATATAACAACCTGGGACAGAAGTGCAAAAAATTACAGCTCAATCCGACATACAGAGCTCTCTCACGATTTTTTATAGTGAAGCACAAAAATCTGTTTCGGGACAGCAACTTTCCCAATCATTACTTCTCTCTCAATAGAGGTTACTCTTGGCGCAAAAAGCAAATAAAAAGGATAAAGAGAGGTTATTATAGAGGTAATAACTTCCAAGACTCATCTAAAACTTCTGGGTTATCTCCCAATAAGTACTTTTCTTTAACGCCTTTAAGTTAGGCATAAGAAGCAAGAAAAAGAATCAAGTATTCTCAAATGAAGAAGCATTAAAACCAAATTTTGTTTTCATAGGAGAAGCAAAAGAAATCTTTTCTCTCTTTTTAGGGAAGTGTTCTATACCTTTCTTGAGTGGGAGTTGATATTTAATGGTTCCTTCTTTCGTATCAATGATGGCACCAACAGTTCTAAGAAAAGGTCTTCCCAAAGTAATAGGACAAGAAGCATTGCATTCAACATCCAAAACATAGAAATCAACGGGGACATAGGTGTTGTTAACCATAATTAGAATATCATTAAGACTACCCATGAGTTTCTTTTTAACATTATCATCAAGTGGGACATTCAAATAGCAATTCTTCAAGAGGAGGTAAATCAAGCATATCATAAATCCTTCTAGGCATAATAGAAACACTACTATCAAGATCACCCAAAGCTTTGAAATCAAAGTCATTCACTTTCATATTAATGATGGGTTCCCAACCATCCTCTTGTTTTATAGGAATAGAAGCTTTATGTTTCATATTTTCTTCTTTAATCTTTATGAGAGCATCAGTAATGTGTTTTGTAAAGGCCATGTTCATAGCACTAGCATTAGGACTTCTAGCAAGCTTTTGTAGGAACTTAATGACTTCAGAGATATTGCAACCATCAAGATCAAAATCAAATTTATCATCTAAAGTAGTAGAACTATTACTAGCCTCAACACTAGTGGATTTAATAGTAGAAACACTAATGTTTCTAGCAATTTCATCTTCTCTTTCCCACTTAGCATGTAATTCAGTTAATAGTCTAACATTTTCAACAATTCTTACTTGTATAGAATTAGTAGCTGCAAAGGGATTATCATTAGTTTCAGGTTTAGCAGCCATCTTATTCAAAGAAGATTGAGCTTCAGCCAAAGATGTTATATTTCTTTCAGCATTAGAGAGTTTTTCCTCAATAGTTTTATTGGAAGCAGTTTGTTTACTAATAAACTCTTTAAGCATAACTTCAAGTTCAGAGGGAGCACTCCTATTATTTTTGTAAGAATTTACATAAGCATTACCATTGTTGGGAGGATATGGCTTATAATTGTTGTTACCAAAATTGTTCCTATAAGCATTATTACCATAAGCATTGTTGCGAAAATGGTTATTTCTTATGAAGTTCACATCAATTTGCTCTTCTTGAGAAACCAAAGAAGCCAAAGGAACATTATTTGGATCAATATGGGCTTTCCCATTAACAAGCATAGACATAATAATATCAATCTTATCACTCAAGGAGGAGGTTTCCTCAACAGAATTTACCTTCCTACCTTGTGGAGCTCTCTCAGTATGCCATTCTGAATAATTAACCATCATAATGTCCAGAAGTTTTGTTGCAGCACCCAAAGTGATGGTCATAAAGGTACCTCCAGCAGCAGAATCCAATAAGTTCCTTGAAGAATAGTTCAATCCTGCATAAAAAGTTTGGATGATCATCCAAGCAGTCAGTCCATGAGTGGGACAATTCTTTACCAAAGATTTCATTCTTTCCCAAGCTTGAGCAACATGTTCATTATCAAGTTGTTTAAACTTCATTATTTCACTTCTCAAGGATATAATCTTAGCAGGAGGATAGTATTTTCCAATAAAGGCATCTTTGCACTTAGTCCAAGAATCAACACTATTCCTAGTTAAGGAATTCAACCATTCTTTAGCTTTTCCTCTCAAAGAGAAAGGAAACAATTTCAGCTTAATAATATCACCATCTATATCCCTATGCTTTTGCATCTCACAAAGTTCAACAAAGTTATTTAGATGGGAAGCAGCATCCTCATTACCAATACCAGAAAATCGTTCTCTCATAACAAGATTGAGCAAAGCAGGTTTTATCTCAAAGAAAGTATTTTCAGCCACAGGTGGAGCAATAGGTGTGCTCATAAAATCATTATTGTTGGTGCTACTGAAGTCACATAACTTAGTGTTTTCAAGGGTAGTCATTTTTTTGGGTTTTCAAATAAGACAGCAAACTTGTAAAACTATGTTTTTTGTGTTTTTGAGAACAAAACAAGCAAACAAAGCAAAACGAAACTAAGCAAAACAAAAACAACAAAGTAAAGAGATTGGTTATGAGGGACTCCCCTTGTGAAGATGTCCTTGACTCCCCGACAACGGCGACAGAAAATCGCTTGATGGCTCAATGCACGGCGCCTAGAAAAGTGCTGGTGCGGTGTTGATGTAGAGCTCGTTGGGAACCCCAAGAGGAAGGTATGATGAGCACAGCAGCAAGTTTCCCCCAGTTATGAAACCAAGGTTTAATCGAACCAGTAGGAGCAAGGAAACACCCCAAAGGTATTACTAGCTGAGCTTTGGCAGGGCGCACTACCTGTGCTAGTAGCAACGTGGAGACCTGCACAACACAACCACAAAACTTTGTCCCCAACTTGCGATGACGTTGTCAATCTCACCGTGTTTTGCAGAAAACAAAGGATTAAACGTATCGAATGGAAAGAAGTAAAGGTTTCCAGAAAGTAAACACAAAGCAGAAACAGTTTATAGATTGTATGTAAAGAAAAGGACCGGGATCCATAGTTCACTAGAGGTGGCTCTCCTTAAGATAGATAACATGCTGGGTGAACAAATTACAGCAGGGCAATTGACAAACATCGAGAAAGCAATACATGCATATACTAATCATCTTGACTCCTTTGAGACTTGATTGGGCATTACAACATTATACATAGATCGCCATCCAACTGCATCTATGACTAATAATCCACCTTCAGGTTATCATCCGAACCCCCTCCAGTATTAGGTTGCAAGCAACAAATTATTGTTTTATGAACTGCGTGTAAAGTAAACAATACGATTGTTCTATGAACAAAGGATTGTTGTTTTCTCCCTAGTAGCAACAGCACATCTAGTACCTTAGAGATTTCTATCACTTCCCCAGATTACCAGAGGCATGAACCCACTATCGAGCATAAATACTAACTCTTGGACTTGCTAGCATCTACTTGGCCAAGATAGCTACTAACAACGGAAAGCATGCAAGATCACAAATAATAAAAACATGATAGAATCAATAATCAATCTATAGCATCTGAATATCCATCGGATCCTCGCAAACACAACATGCAGAATTACAAATAGATGATCTTGATCATGAACGGAGCTCACAAGATCTAAACATGAAAGCACAAAGGAGGAGAACCAGCCATCTAGCTATTACATGGATCCGTAGTCCAAGGATGAACTACTCACGCATCACACCGGAGGCTTGCATGGTGATGAAGAAGGCCTCCAGGGTGAATTCCCCTCTCCGACAGGCTTCCGGGAAGAGCTTCAGATTCCTCCTGATCTAGGGATGGAGATGACGGTGGCTACAGACCCTTTCGTGGATTTTTGATCGGGTGCTTCGGGATTTCGTCCCGAGGGCAACATATAGGCGGAAGGAGAGGCCGACGGGGTGCCGGGAGCGGCCACACCAGCCCCTGGCGCGGGCCAGGCCTGGCCGCGCGGCCAGGTGGTGTGGTGGCCCTCTGACCCCTCTCCGTCTCGTATTCTGGCACTTGATGATTTCCGGAAAAATAGGCACTTTTGCTTTTGTCCCATCCAATTCCGAGAATATTCATTTTCTGACTTTCCTAGAACCAAAAACAGCAGAAAATAGGCAGCTGGCACTGTGGCTCTTGTTAATTGGTTAGTCCAAGAAATCATATGAAAAGTACTCCAAAGTTGGAACAAAACACAAGAAAGTGGATAAAACCAAGCATGGAACATCAAAAATTATAGATACATTTGCAATGTATCAGTGGCCCCTGGCCCCTCTCCGTCTCGTATTCTAGCTCCGTGTGTCCCTCGGTGAAAAACTGAATTTGGCTTTTGTCCCGTCTAATTCCGAGAATATTCATTTTCTTACTTTCCTGGAACCAAAAACAGCAGAAAATAGGCAGCTGGCACTATGGCTCTTGTTAATAGGTTAGTCCAAGAAAGTGTATAGAAAGTACTCCAAAGTTGGAACAAAACATAAGAATAAAACCAAGCATGAAACATCAAAAATTATGGATACGTTAGCAACGTATCAAGCATCCTCGCACCACATCCTTGGTAGCTGCTTCAGAAAATACACCCTTTTGGGCACGAGAAAATGGAAAATGGATTTCCTTGTGCAGAAAATGAAAACTTCATGAAGCAACATTGTTTCCCATCACAAGATACACATATGTGTAAAATATGGGCACATTTCAACAAATTGTGCCATGATTCTGGTCATGACCTGGCTCATTTGCCTTGAAAACCATGAATCCTCGAAGGTGGTAGCTCATTTCTATGAACACTTTTTTTTGAATAATCCCCGTACCACATGTTTGTTATTTTTACCTGCAACTAGGTAACATAAAATGACAAAGAGTGAAGGCTTTGCATTTTTTGAATTTTTTTTTTGAATTCTTGAGGCTGGTTTCAAAATGTGGCAAAGATTGCGACAATCCGGGTTCTTAAGCTAGGTGCCAGGTCTTGACAATCTATTACTGGATCTCTGACTAAATTTCTTGTTTTCTACATAGAAATGATTTTTTGGAAAATTCTTAGTGAGCTACGAGGTACGTCCAGGCTAAACCCGAGCCCCTTCTAGCGAAACCGATAGAAATCTATCTAAATTGCGGGCGGTGCATCGTAAGCTTTGAGTTGCATCGAGTTGGTTAATTGTCCACCAAGTGCTCTATAATATTTATTAAAAATGGGGTGAAGCATCCTCGCAGCACATCCTTGGTAGCTTCTTAAAAAAATACACCCTTTCAGGCATCGGAAAAATGGAAAATGGATTTTTTATGCACAGATAGTGAAAACTTTCCGAAGCAACATTGTTTGCCATCACAAGATACACAAGTGTGTAGAATATGGGCACATTGCAAAAAAGTGTGGCATGATTCTGGTCTTGACCTACCTCACTTTCCTTGAAAACCATGAAACCTCGAAGGCAGTAGCTCATTTCTGTGAACACTTTTTTTGAATAATCCCCATACCACATGTTTTTACCTACAACTAGGTAACATGAAATAACAAAGTGCGAAGGATTTGCATTTTTCTATTTTTTAATTCTTGAGGCCGGTTTCAAAATACGGCCAAGATTGCAGCAATCAAGGTTCTTAAACTAGTGCCGAGTCTTGACAATCTCTTACTGAATCTCTGAATAAATGTCATATTTTTGTACCTAAAAATGATTTTTGGAAAATTGTTGAGTGAGGTACGAGGTACGTCAAGGCTAAATCGGAGCCCCTTCCAACTAAACCGACATAAACCTGTCTAAGTTGCGGGCGATGCACCATAAGCTTTGAGGTGCATCCAGTTGGTGAATTGTCCACCAAATGCTCTCTAATATATATTGAAAATTGGGTGAAGCATCCTCGCAGCACATCCTTGGTAGCTACTTCAGAAAGTACACCCTTTCGAGCACCGGGAAAATGGAAAATAGATTTTCCATGCGCAAAAAGTGAAAAATTCCTGAAGCAACATTATTTCCCATCACAAGATACACATGTGCGAGAAATATGTGCACATTTCAACAAACCATGCCATGATTCTGGTCATGACCTGGCTCATTTTCCTTGAAAACCATGAATCCTCGAAGGCGGTAGCTCATGTCTATGAACACTTTTTTCGAATAATCCCCGTACCACATGTTTGTCATTTTTACTTGCAACTAGGTAACATAAAATGACAAAGTGCGAAGGATTTGCATTTTTTGAATTTTTTGAATTCTTAAGGCTGGTTTCAAAATACGGCCAAGATTGCGGCAATTAGGGTTCTTAAGCTTGGTCTCGGGTCTTTACAATTTCTTACTGGATCTCTGAAGAAATTTCATGTTTTGTACCTAGAAATGATTTTTAGGAAAATTCTTGAGCGAGCTACGTGGTACCTCAAGGCTAAACCTGAGCCCCTTCAGTGAAATTGAGAGAAACCTATCTAAATTGTGGGCAGTGTACCGTAAGCTTTGATGTGAATCCAGTTGATGAATTGTCCACCAAATAGTCTCTAATATTTATTAAAAATGGGGTGAAGCATTCTCGCAGCACGTCCTTTGTAGCTGCTTCGAAACATACACCCTTTCGGGCACCGGGAAAATGGAAAATGGATTTTCCGTGCGCAGAAAGTGAAATCTTCCTGAAGCAACATTGTTTGCCATCACAAGATATACACACATGTGTGGAATATGGGAACATTGCAACAAACTGTGCCATGATTCTGGTCATGACCTAGCTCATTTACCTTGAAAAGCATGAATCCTTGAAGGTGGTAGCTCATTTCTATGAACACTTTTTTTGAATAATCCCCATACCACATGTTTGTTATTTTTACCTGCAACTAGGTAACATAAAATGACAAAGTGCAAAGGATTTGCATTTTTTAATTTTTTTAATTCATGAGGCTAGTTTCAAAATGCGGCCAAGATTGAGGCAATTAGGGTTCTTAAGCTAGGTGCCTGGTCTTGATAATCTCTTACTAGATCTCTGAATAAATGTCATGTTGTACCTACAAATGATTTTTTGGAAAATTCTTGAGCGAGCTATGAGGTACCTCAAGGCTAAACCCGAGCCCCTTCCAGCGAAACACACAAAACCTATCTAAATTGCGGGCGGTGCACCGTAAGCTTTGAGGTGCATCTAGTTCGTGAATTATCGACCAAATGCTCTCTAATATTTATTAAAAATGGGGTGAGGCATCCTCACATCACATCCTTGGTAGCTGCTTCAGAAAATACACCCTTTCGGGCACCGAGAAAATGGAAAATGGATTTTTCATGCGCAGAAAGTGAAAACTTCCAGAAGCAACATTGTTTGCCATCACAAGATACACACGTGTGCGTAATATGGGCACATTGCAACAAACTATGGCATGATTCTAGTCATGACCTAGCTCATTTTCCTTGAAAACCATGACTTAAGTGTTAATTTCTGAATTTTTAGAAGGCATATGTCAGAGAGGGTGTTTTTTCATAACCGCCATCTACTACACCTGCGTGGCCTGTGGCTGAAATTTCTTCTTTCTCTCGCCTCTATTCCCTCCTCTATAAGAACCCTAGATCCACGAAACTACTGCTGGAGGACCAGGTATAGGAGAGGACCATGGCGGTGATGTCGGAGCACCGCCGTTTCGCCACCCCTTCCCTAGTTGCGGGCGTGTCGTGAAGCAATATGTGTCTGTGATGGAAGATCACAAAAGAATGTGTGTTCTATAAGTGCAAGCGGCATGGGGTACATAATCTCTGTAAGTGATGTGTGTTCTAGATGCTTGATTTAACTCATTTTGTTCTCCATACATTTACACAATAGCTTAATTGAGATTGGTTGTGTGTAAATGCGTCAGTTTGGTTGCAAATTTTGGCACTAGGAACTGGAGTATGTTATCTACTTGGTGGAGCACAACTTCATCCTAGGCGAAGCTGCTGTTGATGTCGTAGGCTAGGCAGATAAAAAAAGGAGGAATTGGAGTTTAGAAAAGAGGAGAAAATCTAACTTTGGTGCAACCATAAGACCAGAACATGATGAAGCTGTTAGATGCAGTTAGGGAAATGCTTGTTCCACTGAAGATTGTAGTGGTAGTTCTATGTGTGTTCTGTGCAATGTGCCTTTTAACTGTTCTAAATAAGTGAGATGATGATGATGTAGTGATGACATAGATGATCTTGTGAAGTAATCTACTAAACAT
Organism: Avena eriantha; assembly: GCA_910589775.1. Lineage (NCBI taxonomy): Eukaryota > Viridiplantae > Streptophyta > Magnoliopsida > Poales > Poaceae > Avena > Avena eriantha. Next base: position 172,727,003 of record OU342741.1, on the reverse strand, counting down.
GTAAATTAGTAATGTGTGGTGATATCATTTTAATCTGTATTTGTCAGTCATGATATTATAGGATCGATTTATCAGCCGTGAACATTGTAAATGCAGATGATCTGCCCCTAATTTGGAAAGCTTCTGAAAAACATGTCCCTTATTTTCTATCTGAAATATACTTGAATAAGGGTTATTTATATGTACATGAGGAATAGTATGGCTTACCTTTCCTGAATAAGATAATAACAAAAATAAGTTCACTCTCCCAAAATAAAAAATAAAAAGTTGTTGCCCACTAGACCAAAATCCAATCCCGCGTGGGACCCACTCATCATGTTGCTGCTCGCTTAACCCTCCCTAGTCGCCACCACTTTGCACACATCTGTTCTTCCTAGCGACCACCAAATCCCCGCCCATCCCCATTGACCACTAAATCCCCTCCCCTCGCCGGTGATGACGGCGACAGCAGCGGTTGCAGGCTCACGGGTAAGGCTCCTCGACCTATCTCAACGCATCTCTATGATTGCGTGTCTGTGCTTGATCTAGGTCACCATGTTGGCAATAATTTACTCAATCTAGTTAACCGCGTATATGATCTAGGTCACCGGCGACGGGTCTAGGTCCCCATGCTTGATCTAGGTCTAGGCCCCATGTAAACAATCGATCTAGGTCCCTGTGTCTATGCCTCTAATTTAATTCTTATATTTACTCTCTAGGGCAGGTGGCATGAATTGTGAGGATTGCAGGTTCTATGGTATGAAGGCTAGGGAGATACATGAGCAGTTTCTAAAATAGGTGGTTTCGGGCATAGCGATGAATATGATAATAGACTTTATCTTATTTCAATCTCATACTAGGGTTTCTCCATCTCCCCAAGAACTAATGATCTACTTAGACATGAAGGCAATCAACAAAATCATGGCAAGGGTAATGGAAACAATCATAGATGAATAGTACTAGTATAAATCCACAACGAGTATAGGAATTACAACAAGATCTAAACAAGATGTAGATGGGATGGATGGAGATGGTGGTGATGCAGTGGTTGATGATGAAGATTGATGTCTTAGCCTCTCGGATCTGCGCAGGGCAAAGATGGATCCACGGTGGATGAGTTCCCCCTCCAGATGCCTTCTAGAGGTGAGGTTTCTACGATTTCTGGTGTTCTGTATGTCATCTCTTCGAACCAATTGCATAGGGTGAAAATATTTGACGAGGCGGAGGCGGCGCCAGCTATACGGCCGGAAAATTGCTCCGCCCATATAGTTGGTCGTTGAACTTGCTGCCTCCCTTGTTCACTTCTAGTTTTTTTCTAGTATTATTAATATTTCCCAAATAAGCGATTTATGTTGTTTTTGACTCATTTTATCCACAGTACAACTGCTCCAAGAATTGTATCCATTGGATCCATCATCTGTCCTGATCCTGGTGAAAACAGACATGAAATGTGCATGCGAACGCCGTAAATTACCAAGATCCTACATCTACAATGGAAAATAATAATGTAAAACATGATAAAAAATATGCACTCATCAACTTCCCCAAGCTAAAACTCTAGCTCGTCCCAAGCGAGTTCTAGCTTAATGGATGTGATCCTCATATTCATGAAGTTGAGTCGATAAAATAAATGAGGCAATTGCAGCATGTGTTTATCATGTACGATACATAGGAATAAGTTCATGAATAGTACCTTACTCGAACCATCGGAATAGTATTAGAAGGCTTCCACACCTTAGTGATCAATAGTTCATAAAAGATGAATCTTAACATAATGTAAAAGAATCTGGTTCAACCGAATGAGTTCACAAGGTAGTCCCAAGTGTTTTAGGATCAACATATTCTCTTGGGATTTAGAATCTCAAAAGTATCTCTTTGTCATACTACACTCAGTGGTATATGCCTACTTGCTCTTTGCACACTCGTTCTTTTTATTCTTATTTTTCTTTTCTTTTCTTTTCTTTTCTTTTCTATACATATGCTCACACTTTTGTTTAAGCGTTGTGCAAAGGAGTTAGCCATACATTCCACTTCATGTAGGAATTCAAAGTTTAACGATCTCAATTACCAAATTCCAACTATACATGAAGCATTCTTATTACTTGAAGATTCTACCTCGACTTGTTCCCACTCTATTTTGATAGCACTTTTATTTTCCTTTGTTCAAGGTTTCTTCTTTAACTTAACTATGTAGATAATTTTTCTTTATAAATCAAACTGTAGACTTATAACATATTGACTAAATTATCTTTCGGTGTTCTATTAATACCAATGGTGTGGAAGACTCCTATTGCTATCATCAAGTGCATGTAAAATTATACTCAAGCCATTCATATATCAAATAAAGCAAACACAAACTCAATATTGCTCCATATATAATAATAAACTCGGAATTTCATAAAAGGGATCGACTATTCCTGAAGGGAATTCTAATGGTGCAAACTTTATTTCTAGTTTGAACTAATGCAAAAATAGTAATAAAACTTGTAAGATAGATTACAAGGTCTTAAAAATCTCCCCAAGCTTGGAATCAAGCCAGGTGGGATCAAATAATCCCTTGCGATTATTTGATACCATGATTGTTGTAGATCAATGGGGTGTCATGGCATATAGCACGGTAGTGCGTGGATTCTTGTTGGTATCCTCCAAAGTGGTTATGCGGCTATATCACCTCGCAAATCAGACTGCAGAGTGTCCATTCTATCTACAAGCTTAGTCACCCATGGGAAGAGCTCTTCCTTCCTTTCCATCTCATCGAGACGGTGGTGGACTTCAACACGATGGAGTAGCTCCTGCTTTTGATATATCTCTAATGCCCGTACGTGATCCTTGGTCCTAGGTATAGCTTCTTCTACCTCGTCCAAAATTGATGGATCAGGGAAGTGGAAACCGTACCTCCACTCTTCTTGAGGCTTGACCTTCATGCGAGCACCAATGGTTGGCTTCTCGAGTGGTACGTCGACTCCTTTGCTAGCACCTACACCAATATTAGATAGTTCCTTAAGCTTGTGCGGCCTTTGATCCGTAGTGATGAAGTTGACCGTCTCCACGCGCCCTTTTCCATGTGGTTTGTGATCTTCTCTCTCTTGTTGAGCTTTCTTCATTGCCGCCCAATTGATCTCAGGTGGATCATAGACGTCACAGCGGATGTAGACATCAACCACATCATCTTCGGAATCATTGTTGAAGTAGCTTGGCTCGACGTACTCCTTGTACCTTGGGCTAAACCTCTCCACCTCCTCATCATTGTCCTCCATGGACGGGCTACTTGAGCGGCCCTGGACGGAGCAATGAGCCCCATGGTTTTTCCATTGTCCGGGACGGGATAGCGCATTGCTAGATTGGTTCCTGGAGATTATGATTATAGAGGGAGACAATGGAAGTATACAAGGGGGTTAGAGGTCGGTAAAACTCGCGAGAAACACCAAATTGTCGCCCAAGAAAAGAATCTGAACAAAACAGGTAAAGAAATCATGGATTTGGAAGTGTCTTGTCGTGTAACGACCAACTATACGGGCATGGCTCGTATAGCTCTGGACGTATATTTGGTTTCGGGCAGATATTTCCAAATATCTCGACTCCAGGTCGATTAAATCATGACTCAGAACCGATAATAACATTTTTTAGATGAATAATAAATGAAAGATCTAACGAAAAAGTGTCTGAGAGTTTAACGACCAACTATACGGACGGAATAAAATGCGAGTATTGTGTAAAGGGGTGTTTTTTTGGGTTTTAGGTATAAGAGCAATAAAGTAAAGTAAAGTAAAATAACTGAGTACAGAAAGTAAGTATCGCGTATGTAAGAGAGATTGGAACTGCAGTAGAGAAAAAGTGTTCTCATGAATAGCGGATACACCACTAGTATTGTAAAGATCTAAGATAAATATTATCATCATGAACATTCTCAACTATGTATGGGTGGGAGGAACTCCGTATTTGGACGAATAGGCAACAACCGCTACTCACATCATCCTCATAACCACAACAGTCAGCAATCGACATCAATCAAATTACTCTGCTATTAAGAGATGTAATCCCGTAGGACGTATCCCATGGCATGGATAGTGTTCTGTGAGTTTCCTCAGTTTCCCAAGTGGATACGTAAGGGGTGCCAACAACTTTATAGTCACTGTAATTGCTAATACGCCTCCGTCTACCAATAAGTAGTTTCCTCCATCAAGTCCCCACAAGAGGCAAATATTGAGAGGTCGACTTATCTCAACATCAAGATGTAGAAAATCAAACACATGGTCACAACGATAAATATCATAATAGACTTTATCTTATTTCAATATCATACTAGGGTTTGTCTATCTCCCCAAGAACTAATGATCTACTTAGACATGGAGGCAATCAACATCATGGCAAGGGTAATGTAAACAATCATAGGTGAATAGTACTTGTATAAATCCACAACGAGTATAGGAATTACAACAAGATCTAAACGAGATGTAGATGGGATGGATGGAGATGGTGGTGATGCAGTGGTTGATGATGAAGATCGATGTCTTAGCCTCCCGGATCTGCATAGGGCGAAGATGGATCCCCGGTGGATGAGTTCCCCCTCCAGATGCCTTCTAGAGGTGATGTTTCTACTATTTTCTAGTGTTCTGTATGTCGTCTCTTCGGACCAATTGCACGGGGTGAACTATTTGACGAGGCAGAGGCGGCGCCAGCTATACGGCCGGAGCTATACGGCCAGAAAATTGCTCCACCCGTATAGTTGGTCGTTGCACTCTCTGCCTCCCTTGTTCGCCTATGGTGTTCTTCTGGTATTATTAATATTTCCCAAATAAGCAATTTATGTTGTTTTTGACTGCTTTTATCCACAGTACAACTGCTCCAAGAATTGTATCCATTGGATCCATCATCTGTCCTGATCCTGGTGAAAATAGACATAAAATGTGCGTGCGAACGCTATAAAATACCAAGATCCTACATCTACAATGCAAAATAATAATGTAAAACATGATGCAAATATGCACTCATCAACAAGCCACCTATACCACACTATGTTTGCAAGATAAAAAAGTCAAATGTAATCCCTGGGAAGGCCAGGATGGTAAACTTCTGAGATTTCACTCTTTAAATCGACTTATGCACATTGAACTATACTTCAGCAACTAACTTTATTCTTCACATCTAGTACTTTTCATCTAGGTATAGAAATGCCCACCTCAACCGATGTCTGCCGTTGGAGATTCCTCTCATAGTCACAGCTCATGTAGGTCATGAGCATGTTCAGTTCATCCAAGTCAGGAATGATGTTACCTAGATGACAAGCAACTAGTCAAAGATTGTCGAGGCTGCTCAAACCAAAAAAGGCGATTTGTTCATCTTCACCTTCTTTGAGGAGCCCATATCTGGCTTCATGTATCATGTTAGTCGCATGAAATGAGGGCACAAAGTACCTAGTTATGCAGGTTGGATATGTTATCAATGAACTCGTAGTCGGTTTGGAACTGTATGTGAACCTGCAGGATGTGTACTTGGTTTGGAAATCTATGTGAATCTGGTTGTCTAGTTGGTTTGGAACTGCATGTCAACCATGTTCTCTATATATTTGTAAGATTGTGTGTTATCTCCATGTTAATATATGTTGTGTTGATTATTGCTGCTGTAATTTCTTTAACTTTCCTATTTTGCTTCTTCATGTGATTGAGAACATGTGTATAAGAAATATGAAGTAGTGCCATGTTAGAAACGTAGTTGTCTTGTCCATCTATTGGGGCTATGAGTGAAACAATCGGTGTAAATATTGAAGGTTGGCTGATTTAGAATATAAGAACAACATAGTAGTAGAACCGTTCGAACAGATTCCCCTGGTCTAGTGGTTCCAATCCTTCGGTAAATGAGTGTTGTCATGAGTTCGAACCCTAGTCAGGGTACTCTGTTTTTATGCTACTTAATTTCTATTAGATGGACTGACAGATGGGCCCGACCAAAACTATGAGAACACCCCGTTAGAACCTGTCATTCAAACCGAGCTAACAGGTGGGGTACAAGCATAGATGGCCTGGTCATCGAAAAAACAACCAATCACCGTTGACGAATTCCGTGACAATTTTGTATAGAACGAAATGCCGAACTGGGCTTCAGAGTCTCGGATGAAATCGGCGACGAATTTTTATGAAAAAACCTAGAACGTCATGGATAACCGGGCTGGAGGGCCTTAGAGTGCGTCACGACGAAATGTCCTAGAACATCAGGCATCTATGATGTTTTTATGGTGTGTCATGAATAAAACATCATGAACCGTCTAGATTCGTGTAGTGTATTAGTCAAGTTTTACTTGCATAAACGTTGTTGTGTACTCAATATTTATATGATGCATGTTTCAATTTATATCATGGAATGCATAGTTGGAAATGTCTTGTCACACTGATCGATTTATACATATCATTTGTCGAAATAGGAATTACGGTTTAAAAGATATAGATTTATTAAGAAATAGGCATTTAGTAGTAATTAAATAATTCGAAAATTTTAAATGCCTAGAATTTTTTATGGATAGCATATTAAGAATACCTGGCATTTTTCTGATTATAAAAACATATATTATTTGTAACATTTGGAGTTATAGATAAAAAAGTTATTATTTAATACAATTTAATTCAAAAGGGCAAAAAGTCATTTATTTGAAGAATTAGGGTCAAAACTGGAATAAACTGAATATGGATTTGAATTCATATTTGAAATTAATTTACTTTTCATTTTTCAAGTTTCTACAAATTCCAAATATTTAAACAGTTATAAATTAAATTGTGTTTATCCATTTTCTGAAATCTTTGTTAAATTCAAAAAGGGGTCCGAGAATTTTTGCACACAGACATTACCTACCCACAGTGCATGACATGTGGGGCTACGACGCTGTCGAGGCCACTGCGTGTGCGGCCAACGGGGCGCTGACACGTGTGACAACAGGGGATCGCGGTTTGATGGTTCAAACAATGCAGGGGCATGAGTGCGAAACTACTGGCGGTTGTGTCTATCAAAACTGAAGAACAAGTTCCAGTTTCAGCAGATCGGTACAGCTTCAGTTGACAATGGAGAGGGACTGACGGCGAATCTCGCGGCATGGCAAAAACGAAAAACAAAGAGGGTGCTACGGGCTACAACTTTCATACAAGAAGTTTCATCTAAGGTGGATTGAAGCAGCCGGGGGCTCCCGTGGACAGTAAAAATGGTGAACTTTCACAGAAGCTCGGGATGGTTGTCGTGGGTGAATCTGGACATTTAGGTACTCGTTTTGAAGAGGGGTCTTAGGGCTATCGATTTGTGCAAAGATCTCGGGTTGGGGTGATCTGTGTCGACACCTAGGTCAGCAGGAATAGAGGCACCGCGATATCATACGAGCGCACAGTGAGCGGCAGAGCGGCACGGGAGCGTGTCGCTATGTTGGCACCGGCGCCAAAATGACCGTGGACTGGCTCCATGGATGCGCCGTGGTCAGGGGAGGCTCAAGGACATTCTGATCTTGGCCGGCGAGAACCACAACGGCGTCGGAACGAAGATAATCAGAGGCGGCAGCACATGTTCGACCATGACTGTGAGACTGTCGGGAAGCAAACGAGCAAGGTAAGGGCATGGGGAGGATCAGAAGTTCACCGAGAACTTGTGGTCTAGCCGATCTAGGACGAGCTTGTAGCGGCGGCTCGACGATGAACAGGTGGATTGCGCCAGGATCGTAGTGTACGCGGGGATGGCGCTGGTGCTTCGGACTTCTCCTTCACGCTCCGTGTACCGTACGACTTGAGCAACACCTCGCTCAACTACTGGAAGCGATGGCTCGACGAGGGTGGCAGTAGGTCGAGGACGGGCCCTAGTAGACGGCGGCTAGAGCATAGGCCATGACCATGGCAGTTTCTAGAGGAAGGGGAAGGACGGGAGACCTGGGCCTTCTCCCAGATCTCGATCTGGTAGGTGGGGAGGATAGGGTTGGCAGCTGGTTGGGGTTTTGCTTTGAGGACAGAGAGAGATGAGGGAGGACAAACACGGGCTCGGTGTGAGGCTCTTCTAGCGTCGGGCACATGAGCGAGGCGGGAAGAACTACAGGGCCCTTGCCCGGTGGGGTTTAACCGAGATGGAACCTAGGTGTAGGGACAGCAGGTGCAACCGGGACTGACTCGTGAGGCTCCTTTTTTGCTTCTTGAACGCGCCAAGGAGAGACGGTGAGGTTCCATCGGGTCTCATAGGGTTCAGGTTGAGCCGAGTCAGGGAGGGATATGAACAGGGTACATCCGGGCTAGGTACTAGCTAGATGGTTTGGTCTAGCTAGATGGTGTGGTGTGGTGTGGGGTTAGTTGATTAGGTTTAGCTCGGGTTTATAGATAGCTTAGAAGAGAGGGAGATAGAGAGAGGTTCAGTTTAGGTAGATGGGGTAGATCATTGTTTCCTTTCTTTTTATTTTTGCTCAACTTTGTAAGATTCAAAACCCTTGCAAAACCATAGAAAAACAAAGGGATTCTAAAGAAGAAGACGGAGAGTGAAGCTTGCATGGATCATGCATGTGCCATAATGCACTAGTCCCAAAATGTGAAAACATCTAGAACATGTTGTGTTTGGCCAAGCATGCAATCAATATTTCAAGCTTGCATATACCTCACTAGGAATGTTAGAGAAACTTCCCAACATGTATGGTATGTTCAAAACTCCCAAGGTCACAAAATAATTTATGGGGTCATGCTAGTGTGCATATTTCACTAGTAATCATATGTCCATAATATATTCAAACATGACCTTTATTGAAATGAGACCATATGGAAGGTTGGGAGGAGCACTACTCACATAGCATGCGAAGGTGGCTATATGGCTCCCATATTCATGTTGTGAAAACAACATGTAAACAAGTACGGGAGCATGTAGAAAGAATTGGATCCACCCCACTCATATGAGCTAGATTTAAATACCAAAGAGAATTGCAATTGCTCATATTAATTAGGATGGTGTAAATTTAGATGGAGCCCAAAAGGAAAGGTGGTGGAATGGTAAAAGATATGCCCCCAACTCAACTTGGGCATCAAACATTGTATCAAGAACCAACTACAATATATCAAGAGGAAAATACAATTAACAAGGCATTATGAGGGGAAGAACCAAATTAAAAGGGGTTTTAATATGATGCTCAAATGCAATATGGAATGATGACATGAGCATGCTATTATGATGATGCAATTATTATCATTTAGGGATAGCCTTATATTGATTGAAACCTTGTAGAATTACAATGTTAGACATTTGGATTGCTACAACCGTTAGATATGTTCGGTGTACCCAGGGAGGTGATCGAGCACCACTTAGCAGTGTGTCCCAATGCACGTCCCGTGAAGAAAAGGTGGTACCATAGAAGCAGAATTTCACCGTCCAGTAGATAAAGAATCTCAAGAAAGCCGATCTCATCTGCGAGGTCGAGTACACAGAATGGGTCGCCAACCCTGTTGGGGTATCCAAGCCCACTGGTTGAGGGCACCTCTGTGTGGATTTCAGTGATCTCAACAAGGCTTGGCCCAAGGATGAACACATTGCGTCCTACCTAGAGGAGGTACGAAAGCTCGAGAAGAGCTTCTTCGGCATGGAGCTGTAGCACATCTAATGTGGATACTACATGGAGGCGGACTACATCACCAGGCGAGCATCTTGGCATGAATATCAACAACCAAGATTCTTTGAGGAGAGGCTTATGACACCATCGGCCGCACCACCAGCCACTAGCGACACAGTCATGGGCAAGGAACTACCACCGCCACCCACAACATACACAACAGATTGTGGCCCACGCATGATGGAAATGACTCAGGCCGCAATATGGATTAATGAGCTCAAGGACTACTTGAAGGGTGCGACCCTCCCTAAGGATGATGCTGAGGCGGAGCATATAGCTCGCCAGGCTAGGAACTACTGCATGGTGGATGGTGACTTGTACTGCAAGCAACCCAATGGGGTTATGTTGTGGTGTGTCCCAACAGAAGAAGGATGCACGCTCCTAACTGACATCCATGCTAGAGAATGTGGCCACCACTCCTCGTCTTGCATCCTCACCAAACAACATTTCTTTAGCAGCTTCTATTGGCCAACTACGCTCGACGATGCCACCAAGCTTGTTAGGTCATGTGAGGCCTGCCAATTCCATGCCAAGAAAACCTGCCAAACAACATAAGAACTAAAAACCATCCCCCTCTCATGGTTGTTTATGGTCTGGGGGCTAGACAACTTGGGATATTTGCCTCGCATGGTCAGGGGCTACCGTTACCTCTACGCCGCCGTCGACAAGTTCACGAAGTAGCAGAAGTGGGTCCCGTCCACACCATCCTAGCAAGGTCAGCGGTAAAGTTGATCAAGGGCCTAGTGTGCCTCTTCGGCGTACCCAACCACATCATCAATCACAATGATATCCAGTTCACTAGTGGCTTGTTAAAGGACTACTGCTCCAACCTCAACACTGACATATGGTACGCCGTCCTTGGTCGCTCACCCATGAAGCAACGGTCAGGCCAAATACACCAACACTGAGGTGCTCAAGGGTTTCAAGACCAAAATATTCAACAATGTCAAAGCCACCAACAAAACTGGATCGATGCTCTCCCATTCGTGCTATGGTCAATCCGCACTACAACAACCAAGCCTATCGATGAAACACCCTTCTCCCTTGTCTACCGGATAGAAGCGGTCCTTCCTACCGAGCTCAAGCATGGGTGTCTGCGGGTTCTAGCCTTCGACGAAGCCTGCCAAGATGGCCTACGGGAGGATGACCTTCTAGTCCTTGAGGAGGCTCGTTGTTGGGCCACCATCCGTGTCGCCCAGTACTAGAAGGGTCTACGATGCTACCATAGTTGTGGGGGATATACTATCTGGGTATACCCACGGTAATTCACTGACTAGGGTGGCCCACTTCCTGATTAGAGCTATGCTCCACAGGCAGCCGAGTCAGGGAGAGAAGATGGAGACCCATCCGGCTATGGGAAGGCCTAGAAGACTTACCAACTTAGGCTTGTAGATAGACTTGTAGCAAGTTGTAATTTTCTACCTACTTTGTATCATAGCTGGATAGGACTCTCCTATAAAACCTAGGCTGAATGACTATATAAGTCGTCTTAGGGACCAGCCTTTAGGGTACAACCACAACTACCAATCCCAACTCGCACAGGCGAAACCAACCCTTGTAATCCTTTGTGACTTCTCGCTCTGCCGATATACTGGAATGATAGTAGGAGTAGGATCCATCGACCGTAGTCGGATATTAACCTAGCTAAGCTTGTATGCTCACCATACCGGACAACCGTACGTCTCACACCCCACCTTTTCCCAAGCCTCTAGGACCCACACATGGCATACTTGTCTTCAATCTGACGATAGTTGGCACCCACTGTGGGGCAAGTGACCTTTGGATATGTGTTCTGGGTGGAATCTACATATGCAGGAATCGGCGAAACAATCATTGTTGGTCGTGTCCTCTATGCTAGTGACTTACCTCTCGTCCTCCATGATGGGACCTTGATTCATGCTAGGGAGGTTGTGACGAGCTACACCATCCTGCCAATCAGCGAGATCGACATCTACCTCGGCTACGCTAAACCTGCCAACCCACCCCAGCGGTGATGATGGAGGCGGAAGAAACTTATGGAACCACTTTGTCCATGGAGGCGGCTGAGTTCCGGATCTCAAAAAACCCTAAACCCACCCAACCCGCCCCTGAGGTAGAGATCATGGAGAAGGTCGAATCTAAAGAAAATTCCCTTTGGAGGTTGAATCTCAAGAAGACCAAAGCAACAATAGCTCCGGATCTGGTTTTACCAATACAGGAGTAGCATAATCGCTTCTGACGCACATAGTGAGGCGGATGATGTTGTGCCCTAATGTCAATCTAGACACCGTGCTCGACATCATCAAAAGTTTCGAGGAAGCCAATGCCGAAAGATTCACCAACCTCAGAGTGCATGGATCTCACTTCATCGGCTATGTCGGTTCTACATCCAGCTCTTCTAAGGCTGGAGCCGACTGTTGGGCAACATGCAGAGCCAAGACGAAAACAAAAACTTTTCTGCTCCAGCTAGGACTCCAATGAGCCACCCTAAGATCTGGCCAAGGTCAAATGCAATAGCTTGACCTCTCTACACGTAGGTGCGGAAGCCGAGGAAGCGCGTTGTGGTGGTGATGTACGTTCCCCTCGTATTGTTCGGCTCTAGCAAACTGCTCGATCCTGGGACTACCTCGTTGCCGGCTCAGTGCTCCTTCTCCTTCCACCTCCGACTTCCCTACCCTATGCCATTGATGAGCACCGCGGGTGTGGTGCCTCTGCTATATCACACACGTACAAGGTGGAAAAACAACAAGTGATAATCTAGTCTCGATCTTGCTACCATGGGACAGAAGGTGGAATTGCCAAGTCTAGTGAAACCCTAGGAAGCATCACTGGATTGGATTGTCTTTTCTGCTGCCAACCACGTTCCTTATATAGGAAAGTAGGTGAGGGCACACAACACTTGTGTCCCTTGGTCCTAAACCCTATCCCTAGTCAAAGTGGGTCCAACCCATTGACACGTGTCCCCGTCCGAACAAGTCCAACTTATAGGCTTGTGATAGTCAGATTGTAACACCCTAGACTCTCTGTGCCCGGGTTGTCACTCCTGGCAGCTTAATAGGATATCTAGAGTGGCCCCACAAACCACCGCCAGTCTTTTTTGCGCACTTTGTCCTCACTTGTGCGCAACCAGGACCCACTTCCCGGCCGGTCACCCATCGTCAAATTGGTCCAGGCCAAGCACAGTTAACCTGGAGGTTCTTTTTGGATAAGCTTCTAGAAAAGAAGTTGCAACTTGTTGATATGCATATCATATCAATCCTATTAAGCCATGCGTCAGGGTCCCACATACACACACCCTTCAAAGATCGACACCCTTGTCGATCAACCACAAGCCAGGAACGTCCCCTCTTGGCACATGTATGTGCGTCAAGTGCTGGCACATGTGCCATGTCGTGTCCACTCTGAGCCACATGTGCCATGTTCCACAAGTCCATGCCATTGACCCGCAACGTCCGTGTAACCGCGAGGGTTGGCTCTGATACCACTTGTAACACCCCGGACTCTCTGTGCCCGGGCTATCACTCCTAGCAACTTAATAGGATATCTAGACTGGCTCCACAGACCAACACTAGTCTTTTATGTGCACTTTGTCCTCATTCGTGCGCACCCGGGACCCACTTCTTGGTCGGTCACCCATCCTCAGATTGCTCTAGGCCGAGCACGCTTAACCTAGAGGTTCTTTTTGGATAAGCTTTCAGAAAAGAAGTTGCAACTTGTTGATATGGGTATCCTATCAATCCTATTAAGCCATGCGCCAAGGTCTCACACGGATCAATATCATCCTAGTCCCACTCTCTTAAGTGGGCGATCCTGCAGGCTTATGGTAAGCCGAACACACCAGTGATCATTCAGTCAGAGCAGTAGCTCAGTGACTTTCTGACTAGAGCTGATATTATATAGCAGCCTCTAGCAAGACTTGTCGACTCCTGGTTTATCCAAATGCCCTCAATGTGACGATCTGTCTGAGTCCCTTTGCCTCATGTTATTGGTGATAAACTGCAGGGGAGATTCCTTCATCCTAGTGCCAGTTTGACTCTCATCTCATTGCAGTGATAACTGATTCCCTTCGGCTTCACTAAGTCAGACTACCTAATCAACACTTGATTGAGTAGCGCATGGCCATGCTTCTGAATCATATCACATGAGAGGGGGAAATTCCGTCTTGGCTGATCCATGACACGTAGCTTGCTTCAAAGTTGTACCAAGACCACCCTTATGACTCCCAGTTACGATGAGCGTTAGATAGAGTCAAAGCCGGCTTTTCCATAACTTGGATCATGCGATCCCCTCAGGCCTAACGATTCCATTGTGTTAGTCGGAGCGTATGACATTGTGCTCACGTCCTACTTGCCTTTTGATCGGTCCGGCTATCCAATGCAAAGCGGATAGCATCTCCATGCTCATGACACATGAAACATTGTCATCTTCCGACTTACAAATTAGTCTCAGCACTAGGTTTCCCTCCCAACCTCAAATGACTAAAAACAAACTATCTAGAGCTAGATATGAGTATGTGGTTCCACACCTACAACAATTGTAGTGACACATACAACTAGCTCTAGGCTGGATTCCGGGTTACACATACAAGTCTAAATGTGAGCCTCTAGGGCATCATTCCTAACTGTCTCCCACTTGCACTATAGTCGAACACTCAGGCATCTCCAGGCCTTAACACTAGTAGGAAAATGCCCAAAGCAGTCTAGTGGAGTGCCATAGAAATAACATGTCGTTGCTAAGAGCCAACATAGTTGTCGTGTATGTAATAAAACGAATGCCACTACTAGAACTTAAGTGTGGTGTTGAGTGTACTCCGGACGCCACTACTAAAGTGGACCCACGCGTGGAACTGGGCCAAATTTAGGGGTGGCATTCGGAAGATGCAAATGCCAGCAATGCTTATAGTTCTAGTGGCGTCCACAGAAAATAAACGCCGATGTTAACATAACTATAGATCAAGTGCGTTGAAAACTTCCCCGCGCCGCCCTGACCCGCATCTTCCCCCCATTCACTTCATCTAGTCCCTCGTCCCCGACCTCCCCTCCCTCTTCCCAATCGCATCGGCCGCCGCCACACCCCGCGTGCACCGCATCGGCCACCGTCGCTCGCCTCCACCGTATCGGCCGCCTCCATCGCATCTGGTATGCCTCCACCACATTCGCTTATGTATGTTGCCGCCTCTTCCCCGTCACCGCTTTGTCCCCTTCGCCGCCTTGTCCCCATCTCGACACATTCGCTTCTCCACCTGCTGCCTCGCAACTGCCTTGAGCCACCGCCAGTGAGCCCCTCTCTCCCCCTTTTTTATTTGTTTTATAGTAGATGATTTTAGATGGGTTAGTGTAGATCAATTATAGATGGTTTAGTGTAGATGATTTCATATTTAGTATATAGTAGCAAATGTACATGATTTTAGGGGTAGAAAATTAAGTAGGGGTACAAAACCTAGATGATTCTTGTGTAATGTAGAAAATAGGTGATTTTAGGGCAATTATTACAATGTGAGGATGCAATATCAAGAGTGGTATGTGTGATCCTTGTCATATGCACAAATAAATAATTTGTGCATCCTACTTATCTCACCGATACCACCCCTGTAATTATTTTGCATCCAATGCAAATATGAGGCCCTACTTTTAAGTTGATTTTGGTTTGGTACTTCCATATGGTCAATGATACAATGTGAGGATACAATGTGCACCCTACTTGGCTCACTCACTCCATCCTATTTGTGCATACATTGCAAATACAATGCCATTTTTTATCTTAGCGGGCCTTGTGATTAATTAATGAGTGCTTTATATTAGATATGTGATGTGTGAGACATGCATGTATAAAATAACTACATTTTCCTTATAGAGGACATGCTGCTATGTCAAGTTTGTTTCACGGACTGTAGCGATGATACTAAGACATGCTCGCTATTTAGTGTATGTCTCATACGGGACCCATTTGAGCGTTCATTGGTATGTATAATTTTTCCTTGAATTCATTGAATTTTGTTCCATACTATTACCATTTATTTACTTAGTTTTTTCATGTTTAGACTATCCCATGCAATTTAAGGAGGGACTTTAATAGAATAACATGACAAAGCGTGGAGCTGGAAGCTCTTGGCCAACATATGTTGTTGACGTGCGCAAAGAGCAATCAATGACTCGCCTTGCAGGTTCTTCACGGAGAAGGTTCATTTCTAAAAACCGAATTTTCTCTGGTGTGTACCTTTTTTGGAATGGGAGCTCCTGGTCCAAGAATCACTGTTGCAGATATGAACCATGAGGAGGATGAGGAGGACGAGGATATGGGCGATGAGGATGAGGGCGACGATGAGGATGATGGCGATGAGGATGAGGATGAGGATGAGAGCAATGAGGAACAAGCACTACCATTGGATTATACAATTGTCGCTCAAAGATTCAAGCTTACCCAAAGTGAAGAGTATTATCTCATCCACAACATTCCTTCAAAAAGTACCTACATCATCCTAGCACTTGTCACTCGCTTGACCAAGATGCATATTCAACTACATGATATGGTATGTTTTCACACTTATCATTCTTTCTTTAGTTTCTATTGTATTCATATTGTATGATAGTTATAAGATTTATAACTTCTGCATCTTAATCAGAAACTACCATCGAGAATGGTTTCATCTCTTCACATTTCTGAAGATGGCTTGGCTAGAATATGCATTGGAGCAACAGGTGCCGTAAGCGCCATTTCGTACAAGACAGTGAGTGATGGATGCATGATATTGAACACCCAGAAGTGGAAGAACTTTGTTGAAGCTCATCATGATCTACAAGTCGGGTAAGCAATTCTCCTCACCTGCAGGACCACTTCACGCCTTAACATTCAGATAATGTTTGTCATTGACATCATCATTCATAGTGACTAGCTAGTTCCTTTTGATGGTTAGTGTAGATGCAACTTGATGTGATGTTTTCAACCCCTTGTTAATAATTTGTGGTGAACCAAATCATTATTTTCCTTCTTATGTGATTATGCATTTCATGATGTTACATTGCAGCCTTTAATCAGCAACATGCAGCATTGTTTTTTAAATTTTTCAAAAATATACTTGTGGCTTTTGACTTTGTTTAAATGCCACAGATAGTACGTATAATACTGGTGTTCCCTCCAACTGCCACCACTATGTCCCCTAGGCCCTGCTTTCAAAATGAACACCACCAGTACGAGTAGTAATGGTGGTGTTCACATAGGACGCCACCACTACGACCTACCAATGGCGCGAGGTTAGTGGCGTGGGGGTTCAACGTCACGAACCCCCTTTTCTGAACGCCACCACTAGGCCTTTTCCTACTAGTGTAGTCATCTCATTCCCATCGCTCTAACGTGCACCTCAAACTTAGGTTGTGGAAGCGGCTTGGTCAACGGGTCTTCAACATTTGCATCTGTGTGTACCTTGCATTTCTTAATTTCTCCGATCGACGAACTGCCGAATCAGGTGAAATTTCCTAAGTATGCGCTTGTTCTGTGGTGTGCCTGTGGCTCCTTTTCTTGTGCAATAGCACCAGTATTGTCACAATACACGTGTAATGGTGTACGAGCCTAGAACAACCATGAGTTCAATCAGAAAATTTCTGATCCAAACCCCTTCTTTTTTCGCCTCTGAGGCAGCAACATACTCAGCTTCCATAGTAGAATCAGCCACTGATTCATGCTTGGAACTTTTCCAGTTTGTTGCACCTCCATTCACTATGAACACATAGTCGGATTGCGAGCGCGAGTCAAACAGGTCAGTATAAAAGCTAGCATTTGTGTAACCCTTTACACCTAGCTCTTCCTCACCACCATAGACTAGGAACTCATCTTGACTATGTCTCAAGTACTTAAATATATTCTTTACTGCTATCCAGTGGCTTTCGCCAGGATCTGACTAATATCTTCTTGGTATACTTAGAGCATAGGAAATATCCGTCCTTGTACATATCATTGCATACATGATCGATCCTAGTGCCGAAGCATAAGGGATCCTCTCCATCTGACTTCGCTCATCAGCCGACACTAGGCATTGAGTCTTACTAAGTTGGATTCCATGTGCATCGGTAAGGACCCCTTCTTAGGCAAATCCATATTGAACTTCTTTAATATCTTATCTAGATATGTACTATGACTCAAACCTATGACTCTCCGGGGTCTATCTCTACTGAGCTTTCACTAAACTTCCTATATACACAAGAATATTGTTCACTTTTGATGAAGCCAAATGATTTGACCACTTCATCAAAACAAATGTTCCAACTTCGACTTGCCTGCTTCAATCCATAGATGGTTTTTTGAAGCTTGCAAACTTTGTTAGGACTAGACGGATCGAAAAAACCCTCGGCTGTATCATATACATGTCCCCAGTTAAATTTCTGTTAAGGAAAGTCATTTTGACATCCATCTGCCATATCTCCCAATCAAAATATGCAGCCAGTGCTAACATGATCCTCACCGACTTAAGCATCACTACTAGAGGTAAAGTCTCGTCATAGTCAACTCCTTGACCTTGTTGGAACCCTTTCGCGACAAGCCATGGTTTATAGATAGAAATATTTCCGGCTTGGTCAGTTTTCCTCTTCAACACCCATTTGCTCTCGATGGATCTTGCACCATATGGAAGATCAACCAAGTTCCAAACTTGATTGTCATCCATGGAATTTAACTCGGATATCATGGCTCCAACCCATGACTCGGAATCAGCACTTCTCATCGCATCCTGATAAGTAGTCGGCTCATCGTCGTCCAACATAAGTATGTCTCCACGTACTATTGCTGATTTTCCTGGCTCTGGTGCATTTTCTGGCTTAGGCACAACGCCCGGCTCAACCTCCAAGGTTGCCGACTTGTCTTGAGTTAGTGAATCCCGAATATTCGAGGTGCATCCTATTCCCACTATCTTTCCAGCTTAGAAATTTTTCTCTAGAAACACACCATTTCGAGTGAAAACACTTTGCCCTCTTCTCAGTTGTAGAAATAGTAACCTAGAGTTTCCTTAGGGTAGCCTATGAAAAATACCTTATCCGACTTGGGACTGAGCTTTTCGGATTGTAGTCGCTTGACAAGAGTTCACATCCTAAAATCTTGAGAAAATCGAAGGTCGGCTTCTTTCCCATCCACATCTCATGTGTTGTCTTTTCTACTGATTTTGATGGTACTTTGTTTAGTGTTATCGCTCCTATCTCTAGACAAAAACTCCAAAATTAGAAAGGTAGATCCGTCTTACTCACCATCGACCTTACCATGTCTAACAAGGTTCGGTTCCACCTTTTTGACACACCATTTCTCTGAGGTGTTCCCGGCGGGGTGAGCTATGGAACTATTGCACAACTCTTGAGATGGTTATAAAAGACATGGCTCATATATTTTCCTCCACAATCTGATCGCAGAAACTTAATATTCTTGCCGATTGGTTTTGACCAACTTCTTGGCCAAGACAAACCAGATCTAGCCATTGCCCTATATCAAAACAGATTAAAAAGACAAAACAAAAACAGCAAAAAAGATCCAATATTTTGCACTAGTGCATCTTATGCACAACAACTAGGATAAAAAGCTAGAGATGATGCTATGATACCACCGTTGGGCAACATGCAGAGCCAGGCCGAAAACAAAAACTTTTCAGCTCCGGCTAGGACTCCGACGAGCCACCCCAAGATCTGGCCACAGTCAAAGGAAATAGCTCATACCTCTTGACATCCTGGTGCGGAAGCTGAGGAAGTGCGTCTCGCTGGTGCCGTACATTCTCGTCGTCTTGTCCGGCTCTCGCGATCTGCTCGATCCTAGGACCACCTCATTGCTGCCTTAATGCTCCTCCTCCTTACACCTCCAACTTCATCGCCCAACACCACCGACGAGCACCGAAGTTGTTGTGCCTCTTCTGTCTCACACACATACAAGGTGGAACAGCAGCAAATGAGATGCTAGTCTCGGTCTTGCTACCGCGGGATGGGAAGGTGAAATTGCCAAGTGTAGCGAAACCCTAGGAAGCAGCACTGGATTGGATTATCTTGTACGTCAACACCCACCTTACTTTATATACACGAGTAGGTCAGGGCACACAACACTTGTGCCCCTCAGTCCTAAACCCTAGGCCTAGTCAAAGTGGGTCTAACCCATTCACACGTGTACATGTTCGAACAAGTCCAACTTGCCATATTGTGATAGTCGGATCAACATCCGCCTAGTACCACTCTCTTGAGTGCGCGATCATGCAAGCTTACGGTAAGCCGAACACAACTCACCAATCATTAAGTTAGAGAAGTAGCTCAGTGACTTTCCGACTAGAGCTGATAATCGGTAGCGGCCTATAGCAAGACTTGCCAACTCCCAGTTTACGCAAGTGCCCTCAATGTGACGATATGTCTGAGTCCCTTTGCCTCATGATATTGGTGATAAACCGCAGGGGAGATTCCATCATCCTAGTGTCGATTTAACTCTCTTCTCATTGAAGTGATAATTGATTCCCTCTCGCTTCACTAAGTCATATTTCCTTGATCAACACTTGATCGAGTAGCGCATGGCCATGCTTATGAATCATACCACACGAGAGGGCCTAGAGAATATCTCTCCAAGATGGAGGGGCAAATTTCGTCTTGGCTGATTGATACGTCCAAACGTATCTATAATTGTTGATGGTTTTATGCTAATAATATGCTTTTGACACTTCTTTTTGTATAAAGTTTATGATTTATTTGGACTAACCTACTAATAGTTGCAAAAGTGGACAATGCTCTTGTTTTATACTTTGATGTGTAGGAATTACCAAGAATACAAGTGAAAACCTTGTTGGAGTCAAATTGGGATTTTTCCAAAAATCTGTCTCAGAACTCTTTTTGAAGATGATCACCTTTCGGGTCGAAGACAGTGTCAAACGGAAAACTCTTCAACTACAAAGTTATTGGACATTTCGCGGCAAATGTTCTAGATATAAAATTTAGCTGATTCCGAGTCCAGACGGTCCCGCTAGGCCCGATTTACTGCAACCCAAGATGGGGTAACAGGAATCCGAGAAGCTATATAAAGGGAGGAAACCTAATTCACCCAAGAAACCTCCACCCATGAATTTGCAGCCACCAAAGCCACATTTTTGCCTCCCCCATAGATCTCATCTCCATGGGAGAGGGCTCCCAATAAGCCATGACGGAATGGGGGCTAAAGGGCGGTGCTCCCCATGGTACCGGTGGCGGGGAAGGAGTCCCCCGCGCCGGCGCCGGCGCCGCCGCCGCCCTCTTCACCATCTTCACCATATTCACCGCCATCACCATCACCTAATGCTCCTAGTATGCAGTGGTTCATCCTCCCACACACCTTCATACCATCCTAGTATAAGTTATAATCCTATGATCTATGTCATGTTTGTGTAGTTTCTTTGTTCTTAGATTGAATGGTTGAATGTCTTTGGTTCATTAGATTTGTATGTTGATATGGTATAGTCCTTTGGTGTCCATTATATTTGTGCACACATGGATTAAACATCATAGGGTTTGTAGTATGTGTAAAAGGAAGGAGGAGTTCTGCCGGAGTGACAGAAACCTGAGGACGCGAACCGGAACGTTGCACGTATGGGAGTAAGAGGACCATTAAACTTAAGGCTATGGTTGGGGAAACCTTAATGCATTGTTAGTAGTTACGGATGTTTGCTAACAATCCAATCATATAGTACATGTAATTCCAAGTAGTGAAGCGCATGTATATTTAGCCTCTCCCACATAGAAAACTGCATCGAAGACAATGAACCCGATCTATTCGCTATTTAAACTTGGACAAAGTCACCACAATTACCACCACTATTCCACACTCATGGTTCTGTTAGTTTAGTGTATTTTATTGCTGCAGCAACTAGCTTTACTTTCTTGTTATTTATTATCATGCAAAGCTTTCTCTAGTATTCGTATTGTTGCTCTAGTTTTATTTCCTAGATAATGCAAACGTTTAGTGTGCGTAGAGTTGTATCAGTAGTTGATAGAACTTGAGAGAACATTTATCCTATCTTTAGCTCCTCGTTGGATTCGATAGTCTTACTTATCAAAAAGGCTACACACGATCCCCTATACTTGTGGGTTATCACTAATCCACGTCATGTAGCTTGCTTCGAAGACTGCCCAAGACCACCCTTATGACTCCCAGTTATGCTGAGCGTTATATGGAGTCAAAGACGGATTTTCCACAACTCGGATCGTGCGACCCCTTAGCTCTAAGGATTCCATTGTGTTAGTCAAAGCATATGATGGTGTGCTCACATCCTACTAACCTTTGGATCGGTCCGGCTATCGTACCTCTTTCGACTAGCCAATGCAGGGCGGGTAGAATCTACATGCTTATGATACGTGAAACATTGTCATCTTCTGACTTACAAATTAGTCTCGGTAGTGGGTTTCCCTTCCAAACTCAACGACTGAGGGAAAAGTAGCTAGAGCTAGATATGAGTATGTGGTTCCACACCTGCAACAATTGCAGTGATACATAAAACTAGCTCTAAGCCAGATTCCGGGTTACAAAGACAAGTCGGAATGTGAGCCTCTAGGGCATCATTCCTAACATGGACAACGACTCAATGCTAGACACCATCGGAACAAACATAGACACACCAACTTCCCTAGGGGAATCTATGACGTAACAGATCTTTGGGCTTATGAAGAAGAATTCAGAGAAGAAATCAACTCCAGAGATGTGCAGGAAGGAGAAGGGTCACATCCGAGTCCGTACGATAGTATGGACGAGGGTTACAACAAAGAACATCCTGACTCGCAAAATGACATCGATCTTAGTGCCCAAAAGTACTAATGGAAGTTGATCCCTAGGAAACGGACTCAAAGCCATCTTTCCCACTAGTACCCAGAGGATCAACAAGTCAAGGAAGAAGAAGAAAAAAACTCTGAAACAAGACCTTCCAGTGGAATAAGAAGTTCACGAGAGTATCTAGATGGAGGACTCGGACAATGTTATGATCCCCCAAGAACCGAAAAAATATCTGGTGGATGACCACGTGGTTACCCCCAATGCCCGTGAAATCTACGGAGAAGCATTAACAACACTGATGCCAACTACCTTGTAGCTTACCCTGGAGGAATTGGAGCAAAGGGCCGAATCCCTTGAAGCACAAAATTTATGATTCCTTGATGAAGAAAGTCATCTCGTTGAGGAAAAGCATCGCCTCAATGAAAATGTTGCAGATACGAAACATATTAACTCCCTATAGCATCAAAACACCCGGAATGGCCATATGTTGTCCAATAAAATTCTAGATGTACACAAGACCCACTTCGAGGGAAAAAGCAAAGACATTTTCATAGGGCAATCTCGATTCTACAACAAGCATCTGGGTCCCCGTGGCGTCATCACAATCCGGGGAACCAGAAGAAAGCACGAGAGTGCAAAGACGAAGCTGCTACTTTGTCGAAGCCATGCTACACACCGAATAGTACCAGGAGATTAAGAAAAATGCTGAGCTATGCAAGAGACCAGATACAAAGAAGGAGGTGCTAAAGCCGACTATTGAATTCAAGGCATTGGAAGAGACAAAGACAAGACCCTTAAAGACAATGACCCCTCCAAGGTGATGCAGATAGGCGTAGGCTTAGATCACGCATAGGAAAGCGCACTCATCGCCTACTTCGTTGCTAGCTAACCTAGAACATGTGTTCAGCCCCCTCTCGAACTCAGGGCTCATCGGGCCCCTTGTTCCTTTGCGGGACGCAGGTCTCCAACATTCGGCATGCCAAGTAGGGGGCTGAGACGCGCTTCCAGGGTCTTCACCCACCTCATTGTCATGTCGGCTCGCAACGAGACTCGAGTCGAGTGTGCCCTTCGCTGTGTCAGGAGTAAGGTTTAGTCAGAGCCCAACCCTTGACGCACCAACACGGAGCAAACCTCGTGGACGTAGGACATGGAAGGTTCCTCCTTCCGACTGTCTGGGGAGCATCTACTCTCAACCCGAGGCAACACCTCGCTCTCCCGCACCGCTTCCTCTCGTGACAAGACCAACCGGACCACGCTAGAGGCCGCCAAGAGCATGGTGCAGGAGCTACTGCAGCACCCACCAGCCGAGTTTGGCTAGAAGATGTGGCGTGAGCACATGTCCGAGCTTATCTACATTTTTTGCGCCCATCCAGGCATCGTTGGGGGGCTCACACTGAGGAGCCAGCACAGGGGCTGCAGGTTTGCACCTGTTTCCATGCTCTGATGACACCCCCAAGATTGGCGACATCGCCCCTCCTCGCTCGGCAACAGCTGCCAGATCGTTCCGCCTATTGAGACCACCCGAGTGGTCACCGTGCCCCCACGATGGCGATAGGATCGTATTCTCAAGGAAATCATCACGGCCGGCCAGCAGAATCTCGCAGCCCTCGCTAGAGGCAAGGAGGTTCAGAGCAACGACTGCCTCATGTTCACCAAAAATATATGTCGGGTGGTGTCCGCACAAGGTCCGCTCGGGCATATCGGCGCTTTACGACAGAACTGCCAACCCATGCGAGTTCCTACAGCTCTACACCACCAGCATCGAGGCCGCAGGGGTGACGACCGTGTCATGGCGAACTGGTTCCCTATGGCTTTGAAGGACGCTGCATGCACTTGGCTGATGAACCTCCCCGAGGAGTCCATTAGTTTGTGGCACCTCCCTCTATCCGCTTTTCATCGCCAACTTCAAGGGAACCTATGAGTGTCCCCTTGCCTATTACAACCTCCATTAGGTACACCAGTAGCACGGTGAAACCCTCTTCAAGTTCCTACAGCGTTTTGGCTAGGTCCAAAACGAGATCCCCAAGATCTCGGACTCCAACGTCATCACCGCTTTCTCTGAGGGCTTCAAGGACATCCGGATGAGGTAGAAGATTCGCATCTAAGGGGAAAACCTCACCATGGCCACAAAACTCTTCATCATGGCAGAGAAGTGCGCCAAGGCAAAGACTGGTGCGGATCACCGTCATGTTTGGGTCCCATGACAATTACCAGACCGAACTCATCGACTTCGACATGGCGCACATTGGCCTACCCTACAACATCATCATGGGGTATCCCGTGCTAGCCAAGTTCATGGCGGTCACCCATCATGCCTACAATGTGGTCAAGATGCCGGGGGCAGTGATAAGGTCATCATGATCTGTTGTGATGAGAAAGAATCTCTACGCTCCCTCGAGCATGCCTACAAGACTACAACCACCGCGTACCTAGATGACGTGATCCCTTGACTACATAGGGGAACCGCAAGGAAGAAGTAGAAGATGGCCCAGGAGAACGCCTTGGCGAAAAGAGCGGCCATTGCCTTATACCCGCTCGACAAGGCCCCAACCTCCACCGACGCTCGCGATCAGGGAGAAAAGCCGATGTCGTTCCTGTCGTCCCTTTGTAGGATGGCGGGGGCTCATGAGGGTGCTAGGGTTGGAGGCTCCCGACTTCCCCGTGGACTGCACCCAGCGCACGGGCAACACCAATCGCCTCATCGACAACACCTGAGAGGCATGAGACTAAGCAATGCACACATTTTTTCATGCTAGACCTACGGTCTCCTCCTCGTGAGGGTCCATCGGGATAAGAATTTGCCCTACAGCACTCTCCTCGAGAGGCTTACAAGGAGGAACCGAGTGTACGGAACCTACGATTACCTCTCTAAGGAACTATACAGGGAAAGTACTGGTCCCACGGCTACCTCCATGAGGAGCTCAAGGGACCAAATCGAGCATACGGAACCTACGTTTACCTCTCCAAGGAACTACATAGGGAAAGTACTGGTCCCACGGCTACCTCCATGAGGAGCTCACTGGAGCAAACCGAACGTACAGAGCCTATAGGTCGCCTCTTGATGAGCCTACAGGACAAGTACAATCCTCGTGGCCCTCTCAACGAGAGGCGACCGAGGCGTCTCATGAGGGTATTCTCCTCTAGCGGCCACCTTCCATGCTAAACCCACGACCCCCCTTTGAGGGTCCACCAGTATAAGCATTTTCCCTACGGCTCTCCCTCCTTGAGAGACTTACGGGGCGGTCCTTGGGGGTGTTCCCCTGCAACGGCTAATGTTATGGCGCCTCTTCGAGGACCTGACTAGTTATACGTTGCTCCATAGTTTCCCACCCAAGGGACCTACGGAGTATGCCACGACAAGGCTCTCTCCGTGTGATCTCGCACTCAGGAGGTCACCACGTTAGGAGTTCTCCTATAAGCGATGTCACAGGAGATGCAAAGGGTGGCTCAAAATTGCACCCCCGAGGTTCACTCAAGCCCGTGGATTCACCCTCGGGAGGAAATCTGAGCGCAATGGTGAAGGGAATATGCCTGAGAGGCAATAATAATGTGATTATTATATTATTCCATGTTTATGATAACTGTTTATTTCTCATGCTATAATTGTGTTAACAGGAAACGTTAATACAAGTGTGTTATAAACAAAGAAAAAGCTTCCTAGTAATTCCTCTCATTACACTAGCTTATTGATTAATAGATGATCAAGGTTTCCTGATCATGAACATTGAATGTTGTTAATAACAAGGTCATGTCATTGGAGAATGATATGATGAACACTTACACCCATAGTAGGAATAGCAATATGATCAAGTCAATCAAGTTTCATTGCTATATCAAACTCATACAAAGTAGTCCTAATCCTTAGACCATCAGATCACGTCAATCACTAACACCAGAAGAGTACGTTGATTCCATCAAACGTCATAGAGGGTGATTATAAAGAGTGGGATTTATCCATCCCGATTTCAGAGAAATATACTCTAGGCCCTCTCGGTTATATCACATTGATAACAGCTTGCAAGCAAGTGATTTGATCACAAGAAATGTTATATCTCGGTTATATCACATTGATAAACCAAGATTTCCACGACCGTGGATCGGGATGGCACCGCCAAAAACCATGACGATACGCTGTGAATTTTACCTCTGATGTGTTTATTTTGGCGGTAGCAAAATGGGTTTGATTTGGCTAATCATTCAAATGTGTTATTTGTGCTGATCTTTCGCTAGATCGTTCCCTCACCTCACAGCCTCACCCATTCCTCCATGCATAGCAAGCCCATCACTCGCGGACATGTAGGGTCGGCAGGACCTCCTAGCTCCACAGAGGCACGCGGTCTAGGTACACGAGACACCAGTGCTCCGCCGTTCGACCCCTGAGGACTCCGCACCACACGCACAATGGCCCCACAATGGAAATGACACATTAATGAACTATTCTATCTAGGGCACGTGTCCATATTAGCATTCTGTGGGCATGGTTTAATATCGCAACTTAGGCATGCATGCATGCATTTGCCCAGATTAGCATTCCGTAGGTATGGTTTAATATGTGCCACGATTTGATTCGTTTTTGTTTTCAAACTTTAAAATATTTTATCTATTGAACTATAATTCAAAATTTATATCCGTTTTTGTGGTTGACTTTGTTATGATAAGATCTTCGAAATTAGATCCCATGTCGATAGGTTTTGACAATAGTTTTTTGACCCTTAGTTCCAGATTATGGTCACTTGATCACTAGGTAAAATTAAGTTGGTTACCATGTTAAAATCAAATGGTTACCAGGGGTTTCTGGATATTGTTTCTCACTAATATAAGCCTTATATGATGGTAATGTCATATTTTACGTGTTTAGAATGGATTAAATACTCACCCTATATACATATATTGTTATCATTATAAAACATATAAAAAGTTATTTGATGACTATGTGTTATTTGGATGGTAATTGTTACCTATTAATCTAGTAGCTATAGTACAGTAATCTGGCAACTAACGATATAAAAATATATCGTTAACACATATTAAGATGTGATCTTGTTTTGAAGTATTCATCGAGACGAACCCAACGGTGAAGACGGATCATTAATTAGATTAACAGTTTAAGAGATAATTTATTTTCAATTTTTAAATCACAAAAAGATTTCTGCATGCATGCATGGTCGTTAGCTATTTTCTCTTATAGGCGCGCAAGCTGACGACCACCCGCTGAACGGAGTGCTTCCGTGGGGAATGGATGCCTGATATATTAACCGCACAATAATTAGCAGGTTCAACCTTCAGGATGACTCTCTCCTCCTACCTTTTCGCGTGCGGACGCATTCAGCTCAGCACCTGGCTGCGTCTCTCTCATGCGCCCCTCCCATGCGGTAATCTTTCTCCCATCTCTTCTCCTTGTTCTTTAAGACTCCTTTAATTAAATAAACGACTTTTATGCAATGTGAGGTTTTGTAATTAGAGCAATCATATTGTTCCTCTACCTATTCAAATGCAAGGTCTTAACCAAATTGTTGCATGAATTATATAACTAGTTAACATGAGATGTGCTTTCTCACTTTCGTCGGACCTTTATTCTTACAAATTTTCACAAAATGAAATCTGATATAGTATTATTTTTTCTGCCCGGCTACCTGGTTAACATTTCCGTCTACCCCTTAGCACAAATCTTTATGTGCCCCCTCCCCCTTCCAAAGTTTGCTCTTCTTTCTTCTTAGCCATCGTCTTGATTTAACAAAAATGAATAGCCGAGGTTCTGAATTCTTTACTTTATTAATAAATCATAGGTATCGAACCGAAAATATCTGTCAGAGAAATTTTTCATTTTACTAGATTGTGGGTACCATCGTAGATGGAAAAAAGAAGGTTGAGCACTTAGATGACTGTGTATGATGCAAATGTCGAGGGTTATCCTCCCTTTCGAAAGAAAAAAATAAAACGTAGATGAGGTTGTTGGTTGTGCTAAAATTGCTGGATTTTTTAGTACTCCTTCTGTCCGGTGTATCGATACATGTGAATTTACACAAATCTAAGTCACTTAATTCCGGATTGAGGGAGTATTAAAAACTCACTATGGTATCAGATCCAATGGCTCCTCTAGCAAGATACCAAGTGACTCTACCAAAGGCAAAAGGTCCATCATAAGCCCATGTATTCCTTAGTTCAGTACCAGATCTAAAATAGACAATCAAATT
The DNA here is from genome assembly GCA_910589775.1 of Avena eriantha. Taxonomy (NCBI): domain Eukaryota; kingdom Viridiplantae; phylum Streptophyta; class Magnoliopsida; order Poales; family Poaceae; genus Avena; species Avena eriantha. The sequence goes on along the minus strand of OU342741.1, from coordinate 172,698,506 downwards.
TAGTAGCATTGCCAAAGAAGGGATTCCAAAATTTATTGTGAATATTATATAATCTTGCATGCCGTCTTATGGTAATTTTTCTCAAAACTACATGTCACTCTCCAGGTATCATTTGGATGATCTAGTGATGTGATTTGGATTGCGAAGGATGTGCTCTCCAGGAGAATGACATTTTAGCTTCCTGATCATCTTATTGTGGTGTTTTTTCTCATCCCTAATACAATGGGGAAACATGATGCTGAATCTGGCACTAGTATTCTCCTACATGGAGATTTGGACATACAGATAGTGGAAGCAAAATGCCTTCCCAATATGGATATCATGACTGAAAGGATACGAAAATGCTTCACTGGCTATGGTGCTTGCAGGGCTAGCTGCGGGAATTCTGATTCACATCCAGATGTGAGGAAGATCATTACTAGTGATCCATATGTTTCGGTTTGCCTCTCAGGGGCAACGGTGGCACAAACTCGTGTCATTGCGAACTCAGAGAATCCTAAATGGGATGAACACTTCTATATTCAGGTCGCCCATTCAGTTAGCAGACTCGAGTTTCATGTAAAGGATAATGATGTATTTGGGGCTGAGCTTATCGGTGTCGCTTCAATACCAGTTGAACAGATCACACCAGGGGATATGGTCACTGGCTGGTTTCCAATCTCAGGTCACTATAGTAACCCTACGAAGGCATCTCCTGAACTGCATTTATCTATCCAGTATAAACCATTTGACCAGAATTCATTGTACAAGGATGGAGTTGGTGCTGAAAGTACTGAGAATATTGGTGTCCCAAATGCTTATTTTCCTCTTCGCAAGGGTGGTAGGGTTAGTTTGTATCAAGATGCCCATGTTCCTGATGATTTTCGTCCTAACATCGAAATTGAAGGTGGCAGGACATATGAACAAAATAAATGTTGGGAAGACATTTGTCATGCAATTGTTGAGGCACATCACCTTATTTATATAATCGGCTGGTCTTTATATCACCCTATCAATCTTCTAAGGGAATCAACAAAACCTTTGCCCAACGGAGTCCAGCAGACCATTGGTGAGATTTTGAAGAGCAAGGTTCAAGAGGGGGTCCGTGTTATCGTGTTGCTTTGGGATGACAAAACATCATATGATAAATTTCTCTTGAAAACGGTAGGCTCTATTCCACAGTGTCCATTTTCTCACCCTTAAACCTCTTCATTTTCTCCTGGCCTAAAATGGCTATGTTCCTAAAGCTTGTTACTGTTTTGTGTAGTCCCCCATCCAAAGTTAGAAAGAAATAACAAGCATGAAGTGAATGATTTTGTCTAATATCTTCTAGTGTTTGAAGAATTCTAAAAAATTGGGTGAATGATGCATAGTTTCTGTTGCGTGTGAATCATCTCTTGGTAGCTTCTCGCATAGGGGTTACAAATGGACTTATATAAGATTGTATGGTAGCTTTTGGCATGCACCTATCTTACCTCGATGTTTAGTATAGTCACTTGAACTTTAATAAGAATGTTATCAACAATAATAGCAAGAGAGCAAGAACCTATAAGATTGAGTTATCATGGTATGACTAGGTAATATCCAACTCCGAAGAGCCAAACTTTTATGACTAGTTTGTTTTGATGTTTTTCCCAATACACAAACTTGCTGATTTCTTCAGGAAAGGGTAGTCTAATAGAAATAATGTAGGCTGCATGCAGGATGGACTCATGCATACACATGATGAGGAAGCTCGGAAGTTTTTCAGGCATTCAGGTGTCCATTGTGTGTTGGCTCCTCGTTATGCTAGCAACAAAATGAGCATTTTCAAGCAGCAGGTGTGCGTATTGTGTCTCCCTTCCCTTTTGGTCACATACATATATTGTATCTAGATTTTACATTTATGCATGTCAAGTAGTCATAATTATTTATCATATGTGTGGCCATATTAGACAATAGTCATATCATAAAACATATATAATTTAAGGGTCAAGCAAGTTCCCTCTATATAAAGGAAACACGACATGCATCAATTATCAAGTTAATCACCAATAATAGTTTATACCCCTCTCCTCCGTTTCAGTCACATAAATATATTGTATCTAGATTTTTCATTTCAGCATATCAAGCAGTCATATTTATTTAATATCAGGTGTGTGGCCATATTAGACAATAGTCATATCAATAGAACATATATAATTTAAGGGTCAAGTAAGTCCTAAGGAAACGCCGCATGCATCAATCAATATATCAAGCTAATCATCGATTATAGTTTATACCCTTCTCCTCACTCATTCAGTATCCCTAATGTTTGTTCTACTGCATTCCGTTATGGCGTGCCTATCATCATGGTTGTCTGTAACCAACCACGGCTTCTTACATTTATTTGGTAGGATCTTTATTTCCTAATTTCAAAAAACGATCTTTATTTTATCCTCATATATTTATTCTTGCAAGTGCTAACATCATGCATCTTATCCCTTTGGAAAATGAAAGAAGATGCATACTCACCAAGAATGTGAATGGTCATACATGAAAAGTGTAATGATTTTTCATAATTAAATAAATATAGTTAATCTGTAGAATATGTTGCCATTTTAAAACATAAATAGACATATACGTTCCAGAATATTTTGGAAAAAACACCGGGTATAATAGTAATAGTAAAATCGGATCCCGACTATGTGCAAAGGCCGGGTTATCACTAGAGAGTGACTTGATCTTGATGTGACAATATGTACACGCTACATAGGTAGTACTGGTATTTCTTTATAACTGGATTTGAAAAAATAATTCATAATGAAGTTGTTAGTTCGGACATGGAAAATGTGTGGTTGCACATGAGGATCTTTTGCACTTCACCAATTCCGCAAAGTCCTAACAATATTCTGAAACAACTAGCTATTTTTTGCATTAGTTTAGTCTAAGCAAAAGCATGTCAGCATAATTTCTAATAGCATACGCAAACTAGACATGCAGTAATCATGAAAGGAAATAGAAGTATGATAAGGGTCATGTACGAGTTGGTCCATGGTATGACTACTGCTCAAATAGGAAAAGCAGCACCCTTGGCGGCTACAACAGCAGCACCGTTGTTGGCATAAGCAACATCCTTGCTGGCGTTGTCTGACATGGTGATTAACTTGAAGGAGTTGTGCGGTAGTCGATAGAAAAGAATGTGAGCAGTCACGCCAAGACACTCTACAAAACCTTATCGCCTCTCTCCCGGTGCAAGATCACAAGACAAAGGGATCGAGAGGCCTACTCTCCTTGATGGCCATGCACGCGATCAGGAAAATGGAATAGACAAAAACATCATGGCTAGATGGAATAGCGAGAGAGCAAGGAGAAATATGCAATATGATTGCTTGCCACAGGTAGAGTTCCTGTCCACCCCATTATGTATTGTTGTTCATGTAAGACATGGCACGTAATCCTACATCCCAATCCCAAGATTACATAAAATATGGATAGGTGTTAACTTAACACATCCAATGACTCGAAAATTTAAACATAAGAAAGTTTCCCGACCAGCAAAAATAAGGACGTTGTGCATGGTTCTGATCCCGGCTCCGCTCATTCATGAAACACCATGTGGTGCGGATGAGGTGTGGCGTGACATGGCATGGCAGACGGTGGAGGAGGAGAAGGGCATGAACCACTCTTTTTATGCCTTAGTGAGTGGTAGGAAGACCTCCTAAATAACGAGGGCCAACTCCATCCCAACTAATAATGTGGAACTAAGCGCTCTTGCAATGCATGAATGATCCTCCTGAGATTTCAAGAATTTAATTGGACAATTGGCCTAAAGGCCACTAGAAACTTCCAATAACCCCCCACAAGATTTATCACGCATCTCACAAAACTTTTGTTCCAAATCATTGTTTAGATACACCAACATTTTTGGTTGATACTAAGTTGAACTTCCACCTAGAGCAAGAGAGTACACTCACCAAAAACTAATAATGTACTATGTATTGAATGGTAAGCTTTGTTTAAATGAGTTTTACCTAAAATTCATACTGGTACTAGGTTGTTGAGGAATACCACGCGGGTGGAGCATAAGTACTTCATTTTCATGAGATTACTAGAGATTACATTGTTGGATGCCACACATATACATGAGGGAAAATATTTTTTTTCTTCTGGGCTAGACTCCAACGAGCCACTCCAAGATCCAGCAAAGGTCAGAGGCCATAGATCATACCATTGATGCGTATGTGCCGAAGGAGGAAGCCTGTCGGGGATGTGTTGTCCTTGTTCCTAGTCAAGCTGGTCCAGCTCCGGCAAACTAATCGATCCTAGGACCTCCAAATTTCCAGCTCTGGTGTGCTCCTTCTCCTTCCGTCTCCTTAGCTCCGGTCCGTACTGTCATCACACACACATATAACATCGAACAAAAACAGGTGAGATGCTAGTCTTGGTCCAGCCACACTAGGATAAGAAGGTGGGAGTGAGGCCCAAGTCTAGCCCTAGAAGAATGTTCAAGTGGAGTCACTTACTTATCCTCCGCCGCCCCCACCTTCCATTATATAGAAGACTAGGTGAGGGCACACAACACTTGCGTACCTCAGTCCTAAATCCTAACCCTAGTCAAACTGGGTCCAACTCATTGGTATGTGTCCATGTCCGTGCAATTCCAACTTTCTATATCATGTTATTCGGATCCCCATCTTCCTAGTTCCACTCTCTTAAGTGGGCGATCCCATAGGCTTATGGTAAGCCGGACACAAATTAGTAGGTTTTCACTCAAAGTCGTAGCTCAATGAGTTTCTTCCTTGAGATGATACTTGGTAGCGTCCTCTATCAAAACGTGTCAACTCCCGGATATGCGCAAGTGTGATCCATGTGACAATCCGTATGAGTCCCTTTGTCTCAAGATATTGGTGGTAAGCTATACAAGAGGTTTCCGTCATACCGGTGCCAGCTTAAGTCTCTGCTCTAGTTGAAGTGATAACTGATTCCTTTTATTTAACATAAGATGGATCAGTATCCATCTTACTTAGTCAGACTACCTTGATCAACACTTGACCGAGTAGCACATGGCAATGCTTTCGAATTAAATCACATGCATGGGTCTAGAGAATATGTCTCCTTGGTGGACGAGCATATTCCATCTTGGCTAATCCACGTCATGCAACTTGCTTCCTAGTCGGCCCAAGACTGCCCTAATGACTCCTAGCTACGAATAGCGAAAGGCGGAATCAAAGCTGGCTATTCCACAACCATGATTGTGCGATCCCCTTAGGTCTACAGATTTGATTGTGTTAGTTGGAACATATGACAGTGGCTCATGATGACTAACCTTTGGATCAGTCTAGGTATCATACCTCCTTCGACTAGCCAATGTAAGGCGGATAGAATATACATGCACATGATATGTTAAACCTTGTCATATTATGAATTACGAATTAGTCTTGGCACATGATATGCACATGCTCTCAATCGAATAAGGACAAACTAGAAAGAACAAGTTTAAGTATGTAGTTCCACAACTGTAACCATTAGAGTGTCATGTACAAATGGTTCTTAGCTAGACTCTGTCTTACAGACACAAGTCGGAAAGTGGCACCCTACGACACCATTCCTGACATTATCTCACTTCCACTAGAGTTACAAATTTAGACATCTCCGTGTCTAAAGCATTCACTCAAGCATCTCCATGCCTAAGACATCTTGTGCACATTGCTCTAACTGTGCCTCAAACTTGGGTTGGGGAATTTTCTTAGTCAACGGATCCACAACATTTGCGCACGTGTGTACCTTGCATAGCTTAATATATCCATCTATGACAAACTACTGAATTAGGTGATATTTCCTGAGTACATGTTTGTTCTTCTAGTGTGCTCTCGGTTCCTTGTCTTGTACAATAATACACGTATTCTTATAGTACACGTCCAATGGATTGGACATAGGTGGAACCACACCGTGATCCATCAGGAAATTCCTGATCCAAACACCTTCTTTTACCACCTTCAAGGGAATAATGTCCCAACTTTTGTGTAGAGTTGGCTATTGTCTCTTGCTTGGAACTTTTCCAGCTCATCGCACCCTTGTTCACCATGAACACATATCTAGATTGCGATCTAAAATTATCTTGGCCATCTGAAAGCTAGCATTAGTGTTACCCCTTAAACCTAGCTCTTCCTCACCACCATAGACTAGGAACCCACCTTTAGTATGTATCACGTACTTTCAGATGTTCTTTACTCTTATCTAGTAGTTTTCACCGGGATCCGACTAAGATCTTCTCGTAACACTCGGAGCATAGAAAGCATCTGGCTTAGTACATATTATCGCATGCATGATCGGTCCGACTGTTGAAGCATACGTGATCTTGTCCATCTGACTTTGCTCATCACCCGAATCTGGGCATTGAGTCTTGCTAAGCCAGATCCCATGCGACACTAGTAAGAACCCTTAGCTTAATCCATATTGGACTTCATCAATATCTTATCCAGACATGAACTCTGGCTCGAACCTACGATCTGCCTTAATCTATCTTTATATATCTTGTTTCCTAGTATATAGTTTTCCTCACATAAGTCCTTCAAGTGGAAACACCTTTGGAGTTACTCCTTGGTTTCTTGCAACATCAAAATAATGTTTCTGACTAATAGTATTCCATTAACATATGGTAGTAGAAATGCAACTGAGTTTTTGCTGAACTTCTTTTATACACAAGATTCTTGCTCGCTTTTGATGAAGCAAAAAAAATTACCACTTCATCAAAGCAAATGTTCCAACTCTAACTTGCTTGCATCAATCCATAAATGGATTACCCAATCTTGAAAACCATGTTAGTGTTAGCCGGATTGATTAAACCCTCATGCTATATCATATAAATGTCATTGGTTAAATTTCCTTTAAAGCAAGCCGTTTTGACATCCATATGCCATACTTCCCAATAGACGTATGTAGCTAATGCTAACTTGATCCAAACTAACATAAGCATTACCACCGGTGACAAGGTATCATTGTACTCAACTCCTTGAACTTGTTGGAATACCTTCGTGGCAAGTTTAGCTTTCTAGGAAGAAATATTTCCATCTTAGTTAGTTTTATTCATAAAGTCCGTTTGCACTTAATGGATGTTGCACCATCTGGCATATCAACCAAGTTCCTAACTTGATTGTCATCCATGGACTGTAACTCGGGTCTCATGGATCCAAGCCATGACTCAGGATTGGTACATTCCATCGTGTACTGATAAGTAGCCGGAGCATCATCGTCCATCAAAAGTATGTGACCACATAACCTTGTTGATCGTCACGCTTCCAATGCATTTCTCGGCTTAGGCATGATGTTTAGCTCAACCTTAGACTTGTCCTGAGGCGGAAGATCTTGAATTTCTTTGAGTTGCGCCTTACTCCCACTATCCTTCCGACTGAGAAACTCTTCATTAAGGAAGACACAATTTCGAGTGACAAACAATTTTCCCTCTTCATGCTTCTAGAAGTAGTAACCCATGGTTTCCTTAGGGTAACCTATAAGGACTACTATATCTGAATTAGGGTTGAGCTTGTACGATTGAAGTCGCTTGACAAAATTCTCACATCCCCAAATATTCAAAAAAATACAAGGCGGGGTTTCTTGCTACTCCACACCTCATGTGGTGTCTTTTATACCGACTTAGATGGTACTTTGTTTAATGTAATTGATGTTGTCTCTAGACAAAAACCCCAAAATAAAAAACGTAGATTTGTCTGGCCTATCATTGACCTCACCATGTCCAGCAAAGTTTGGTTCCTCCTTTCTAACACACCGTTTCTCTAAGGTGTTCCAGGTGGTGTGAGTTATGAAACTATTCCACAACCCTTAGGGTGGCTATCAAACTAGTGGATCATAGATAATTGATATTCTTGTCAAGTTAGTTTTGTACTTCACTTTGTAATTCTTTGAACATTTCAAAGTCTTCGACTTATGCTTCGTTAGGTACACATAACCATATCTACTAAAGTCATCTGTTAACGTGAAAAAAGAACTCATAGTCGCTTCTACCTGTCGTGCTCATTAGACCATACATAACCCTCTTTTACAACTCTTTACAAAGGGCGTCTTGATCATCTTGCCTAGTAGGTAGGATTCACATGTCTAATGGATGCAAGCCGGAAAAATCCAGAAGTCCATCTCCATGGAGCTTCCTCATCCATCTCCAACTGATATAACCAGCAAGCTCACGATGCCACACATAAAAAGTACTAAGATCATTTGGCTTCAACCTTTTGACATCTAAGTTATAGACCAACTTACATTCAAGATCAAGAACAAAAAGTGAAGATTGGACAAGTGCAAATCCATGAAACATATTATTAAAATACAATGAACAACCATTGTTCTTAATATTCGACTCCTAACCTTGCTTCATCAAACATGAGATGGAAATGATGTTTCGGCTTAGTATAGGAACATAATAACAATTATCTAGTTCAAGTACAAATCTTTAAGGTAACTGGAGTTGTATCATTCCTACAGCCAACGCAATAACTCTTGCCTTGTTACCGTCTCGGATGTCAACCTCCCCTATCTCCAGTCCTATGCCTAACCAGTACTTGCATTAATTTGCACACATAAACAACCGATCTGATATCGTATATATAGGATCTACTAGGAGATCCATCAAGATAAATGTATATAACGTTCACGACAATAGTACCTGATTTAGAATTCATGCTTTCATTCTTAGAATTCCACTAACCTTTCTCCTTATAGTAAAAGCATACTTCTCCTGAAGGTTTTGCCGGTTTTCTTGTCATTATGGTAGCACTAGGACAAGGATCTAGCATTCCACCTCGCTTTAACTTAGGCTTAATTGACCAAGGCTTCTTCTTGATTTTCGAGGTATTTTGCACCCAACAACAGTTGACTAATGCTACCCCTCTTGATGTTTGCCTCTGCTGTCTTGAGCATCCCCTAAAGCTCTGCTAACATCTTATTCAGACCATGCATGTGGTGGTTCCAAATGAACTGGCCATAAGAACTAGGAAGAGAGTTCAGTAGAATATTTGTAGTGATATCTTCTCTCAGGGGAAAACCCAGCTGATCCAAGGACTACACGTATCTAACCATCTCGATAATGTGTAGTCCCAATTGATCTTTGTATTATAGCTTGCACCCAAGTAAGGCTATGAAAACATTGTACCTCTCCTTCCTAACCTAAGTCTCAAACATGCTCTTAAGGTCAATGCTCATATCATGCGCCTCAATGTTCTTGAACTGGTACTGTAGATCCAGCTCCATATGAGAAAGCATGACTCAACTAATCTTCATGGAATCATATGGAGCATGATGATAGGCAGATCTCATGGCAGTAGGCTCATCATCGCATGAATCATCAGGAATCGGATTGTCTAGGACATGTTCCTTTTTATCTTACTTGAGAACGATTCTTAGTTTATGTATCAGTTAGTAAAGTTGGTTCCATTTAGCTTGTCCTTCTCAAGGATTGAACGCAAAGCAAAGCTGGAAAGCTAGAGAGTGCTAGTATATTCCATCTACAAACGAAAGATGCAAACACTTAAGGCAATATATTTGGAAAGGAGTTGATGGGTTAAACACTTTAACCGTGGACACTACCACTAATATTGATATCACTCCAATAGTTGACACTCATTCAGGATTCCAGATAGCTACCCGACTAGTGAGCTTTTGCATCACTGCTAGCCGGATAACTCTCAAATTAGGCAACAACTTAACAAATGTATTTATATAAAACTCTTGTTAGATAGTCCAACAATCCTCCTTACCCCGAAGCCCACAACCATTGTGATAATTATGTCTAGTTTACCAAGTGTCTCGCAGAGAGGGTCCCACTCACTCACACTTTATTAGAGAGAATTGACAATGCAACACTATTGTGAGCCCACCAACCAAAAATATCATACTTGTAGTATTGTAGCCTAATGTAGGGTATCCGACTAAACTTTCTTTGTGGGAACAATAAACAAATAAAATGCAAATGCGAAACCTCTCTGGCTTGCTTCGACTAACACTTATCCGGATAGTGTTAGGGTACAATTTCCGTTCCTTGTCCTGCAAGGAAAAACAACTTTAGTGGTTGGTCACATATGCCATCCACGTGACCTCCCACTTGGATCTAGACCAGACCGGACCAACTCTTTGGATGGATCTAACCAACTCTTTCGTCTAGACAAACCAGATCCAACCTCTACCTAAGATCAAAATAGATAAAAAAAGGCAAACCAAAAACTAATGAAAAAAAATCCAATCTTAGTCACCTATGCAACACATGTGCAAGAACTAGGAAAAAAACCTAGAGCCGATGCTTTGATACCACTGTTGGGCACCACATAGAGTCAGGTCATAAAATAACTTTTTACATTCCGGGGAACCACTCCAAGATTCGACGAAGTTCATAGGCCATAGATCATACCCTTGACGCACAAGTGGGGAAGGAGGAAGTGTGTCGAGGTTGTGACATCCTTATTCCTCATCAAGCTGGTCTGGCTCTAGCAAACTACTTAGTTCTAGGACCTCTAAGTTATCGGCTCTAGTGTGCTCCTTTGCCTTCCACCGCCTTAGTTCTGCTACCTGGCGCTTTCGATGAGTAGCACAAATATAGTGCATCTGTCATCACACACACATACAAGGTGGAACATCAGTCGGTGAGATGCTAGTCTCGGTCCTTCTTCCGTGGGATAGGAAGGTTAGAGTGAGGCCCAAGTCTATCCATAACAGAATGTTATAGGGGATTCACTTCCTTATCCTCTGTCGTTTCCCCACCTTTCTTTATATAGGCGAGTAGGTAAGGTCACACAACACTTGTGTCCCTCTGTCCTAAAAACTGACCCTAGTAAAAATAGGTCTAACCCATTGACATGTATCCGTGTCCATGCAAGTACAAGTTGGTGGCTCATTTTAGTCAGGTCCCCATCCGCCTAGTTCCCCTCTCTTAATTTTGCGATCATGTAGGATCTGGTAAGCCAAACACAGCTCACTGGTTTCCACTCAAATCCGCAGCTCGGTCTATTTCTTCCATGAGTTGATAGTTGGTAGCAACCTCTATCAAGATGTGCCAACTCTTAGATACTCACAAGTTCTCTCAGTGTGATGATTTGTATGAGCCTATTTTCTTCTTGATATTGGTGGTAAGTTGCAGGGGAGATTTCCATCACCATGGTCATCTTAACTCTCTTCTCTCGTTGAAGCAATAATTGATTCCTTCCTCCTAACATAAGCCGAATCACCATCCAGTCTTACATTGTTGGACTTTCTCAATCAAAACTTTATCGAGTAGCGCATGACCATACTTTCGAATCAAATCACGCGAGTGGGGCCAGAGAATATCTCTTGTTGGTGGAGGAACAAATTATGTCTTGGGTGATCCATGTCATGCAACTTGCTTCCTAGTCATCCCAAGACCACCTGTATGGCTCCCGGTTACGGATAGAGAAAGGCGGAATCAAACTGGCTATTCCACAACTCAGATTGTGTGATCCCCTCTAGTCTAAGGATTGTATCGTGTTAGTCGGAGCATATGACGGTGGCTCACGGTGAAGAACCTTTGGATCAGTCCGACTATGGTAGATCTTCCGACTAGCCAATGTAAGGCAGATAGCAAGTCCATGCACATGTCACATGACACCTTGTCATCTTCCAACTTAATTACAAAATAGTCTTTACAACAGGTGTGTAGCCCAACCTTAATCATCTATGAACAAACTGGCAAGAACCGAGTGTAAGTACATGGTTCCACAACTGTAACAATTATGGAGTCATGTAAAGTGGTTTTTAACCGGACTCTGTCTTATAGACACGAGGCGGAAAGTGGAACTCTAGGGAACCATTCCTAACATGATCTCAACCAGCTGAAGGACTCACGTAGTCGTGTTATTTCAAAATTATTTGTAAGATGACACCTTTCATTATACAAGGCTATGAACGTATTAGTAAAAAAGTTAACCTTCCATACAGGTTGTGAGAGTGGTGCATCTCGAATAATGGAGTGGGTTAGTAGAAGTACTCTCCTATTGTTAACTAATATTTTATTTTCTTAGGTCCAAATTCACAGAATCTCCGTTCACATAGGTTGGGTTACTACAATGGTAACACATGGGTGTCAAAATCATCTCATTCCCTGCATTGTCTACCACAATTCTTGATAGACATTTTGTGACACGTGTTGTTGAACCCATCTTATTCCGTGCACTGTCCGTCACATTTCTCGATAGACCTTTTGTGAAAGGATCTATTAGATTCTTAGCAGTTTGGGTATAATCTAATGCTATCACTATAGAGTTTCTCATCTTCGTAGATTTTAATCTTCTCTTTACATGCATTGTTGACTTCATAATATATTTTGAACTATTACATTGATAATAATAGTTTATTATCGTAGTTCATGAGGATAGCTAGTATAGCTTCTCATCCACTGGCAAGTAAATCAAGAGTTGATGAAGCCAATATTCTTTGACTGTAGTTGTATCTAATATTGTGAGTTATGATTCCATTTTTGACCTTGTTAAGCTGGTCAGCTTGCAAGACTTATATAAAACAACGCCACCTTCAAGAGTGAATACATATTTGATTGTGGCCTTTATCTTACCGGTATTACAAATCCGGTTCGTGTCACTATGTTGTTCATGTACTTTTGGATACTCAATATAGTGAATACCATAGCTCAATATTCCATCAAGATAACGACAATGATCATCATATTGGAAACAAACTTGCCGATATTTATTATAGAAAACGCGAAGTCAGGTCTTGTTGGGCTAGCTAATACATTAGTGAACCAATAATCTGGAGGAACAATCTTCCAAATAAAGAGGAATTGTAGAATATAACAATAGTGCAGATTTGCTCATTGGTGGCATGCCAAACCACCCCTTAATGGCGTGGGAGTGGCATTCCACCACTATCACATGACTGGTAACCACGCCACCAGTAACGTACATATTGGTGGAGGGTGGTGCATGCCAGCACTACGCCTTATAACAGTGGAGTGCCTCTAAGATTGCACACCACTGATTTATTTTTGAAATAAAAAATGTGCAGTTTTTATTGAATTCGACAACAATACAATAGTCTCAATAATACAATAGTCGATTCAACGGACTAACACATTGGTCCAACATTATTCAGTAGTACAATAGATTATTAGTTTAGCACACAAAAAGCACACACTCCAACAGCTAACTAATCAGTCAAACACAACTACCTAGATAAGATCATTGACAAAAATGATGTGCAAGTCATTCCGTGAGATGTTCCTAGCAGTGATGAGCAAAGTATGTCCAACCTATAGATCATCTTCATCTTTAGGAAACTCCCTCCATATATGTTTGTTGACAATAAGTCGGCCATCGGTGTGCTTTTTGTACCAAGTGGTACTCAAAAGGGCCACAGTATCGTCACCTCCAAGACACACTCCAGCAAATCCTTCAACGAGAATATTAAGAAAGGAAACTATTTTTTAGGTAAGTTATGTGATGTGATGTGGATCAAAACACAAAATAGCAATGATGTTAGACGACTATCACAATCTATGCACCAAATAAGAAAAGAAGATAAGTAACTTGGAAAAAACATACCATGTTATGTTTGGCAAGATTATTGTTTGTCAAACGAGTCATAAATGGGACACCAACAAAGGTACCGGCTGTATGTATGGTATCTCAGAGGTGTCCATGCTCAGCGTCGCTCAGGTTGAATCTTTGGGAGATAATGCTAGACTCATATGGGCCTTCCTTGCCACCGTTGAGATAGAAAACACTGATCCTTTGCGTTTGTCCTCCTAAAGAAAAAATAATCATTTGATCTTGCCCTATCAGATGGTTCAGTTTAACAAATTTCTTCCATCCAGTACCTCCCATCCATATCACTTATTTTTCTGTCACCACATCAATGTCATATGCATGCCCAAATTCTTGAAATTGCGCACTTGTGCTCTCGTCTACTACTTCATTAAACATGAATCTTGCATTGCACGGAACAATCTATGCACACTATTAAGAAGTAATTTTTGATTAGCGGTGAGACAAACAATACCAACATTGGTTACAAAATAACTATAAAATTTAAAAAGGAATAGTATATATACCACTGGATCATCAAACTTTGCACGCATAAAGACACTAGATAATAATCACGAGGACAATCTAGAGTCGCAATCACTTTTGCGCTTGCGGCATGGTGCCATATCTCGATAAAACAACAACATAATCATTATATATACACATATGCACATTACACATTCCACAACAACAATATACATACTAAACTAAATGAAAGTGATACTAAAATACACATTTCACCTAAAATAAATTTTATAATCGTACCTAAACAAAAATTCTTCTAAATTAAATTATAGCTAAAATTCCCGAAATATAAACAACCTATGGTGCTGAAATTAACAAACTTCACCGGCGGTGTGCGGTGGAGGGGACCGTCGCGTCGGTGCGGTGGAGACGAAGGCGTCGACGGTGGAGAGGAGCCGCGAGTCGTAGGTAAGGGAGAGGGACGACGTCGACGTGGCGACGATGGCAAGGAGAGAAACAATTGGGCAGTATTACGGAGGCGGCAGATGGGAAAGGAGTGGAGTGGATTGAGAGGAGTGGGATGCACAGTTTAATTGCATAAGGGGGCTCTGTTTCTTTACTATCCTTCTTTTTCTTTTTTTAATTAAGAAAAATATTAGTGGCATGTCCGCACGCCACTAGTTGTTGGTGTGTCAACTACTAGTAGGCCACTAGCTGGCGGCGTCTCGAAAGATGAACGCTACCAATTTTTTGGTTCCGGGTAGGTGGTGGGACCACGTACCAGTGGCGTGCACAAAAACACGACACACAACTAACTAGTGGCGTATGTGTAGATGGCGAATTCCTGGATACGCCACTGGTATAGTGCCATCTATAAACAAATCTGTACTGGTGTACCTGAAGACACAAGCCTAATCAGTGTTGAGTCCAATCTCAACAGTTGAGCGAAGCGTTTTCAACCTCTCGATATCCATAGGCCCCAAAACATCTGCTTGTTTAGAGTTATAATTTATTAATATTACTTCCTCCGTTTAAAAATATAAGATGTTTTACCTTTTGTGAAGCAAATGTATCTAGACGTCTTTTTGTATGTAGGTTCGGAATGAATCTACATATAAAAAAGTGTTTAGATACGTTTCACAAAAGTTAAAACATCTTATATTTTAGAACAGAGGGAGTACTTATTTACAACAATGTTCATGTATTCTAGTCTTTCTGAAGCAAATTCTCGATTCTTGTATCCAGGTTGTAGGAACTTTATTTACGCACCATCAGAAATGTGTCATTGTAGACACTCAAGCCACCGGAAACAATCGAAAAATAACAGCTTTTATTGGTGGTCTTGACTTGTGTGACGGCAGATATGATACACCGGAACACAGGCTTTTCAAGGATCTTAATAATGTCTTCAAGGATGATTTCCACAATCCAACATTCCCTGTAACTCTCTAACATCTTACTCTATATCTGTAATCTGTTCCTTAACCATGTTACCCATTCTTCTAAATATTTATCCCAGTTGTTGCGGAGAAAACATCTTTTCTTAACAAACTAAAATTTCAAAACATCCTTCTTCCACAACTGCAGGTGAACAAGTCTGACGGACCACGGCAGCCATGGCATGATTTACATTGCAAAATTGAGGGTCCGGCTGCATATGACATACTTACAAACTTCGAACAGAGATGGAGAAAATCCGCAAAATGGAAAGTCAGTGTCAGAAGAGCTGTAAGTTGGCATCATGATACCTTAGTCAAAATAAACCGAATGTCATGGATTGTTTCGCCCTCTGGGGATGAGTTAAATGCACAAGTTTGTGATGAAAAGGACCCAGAAAACTGGCATGTACAGGTACTATTCGTTATGCATATATACTAATCATAGATGCATCACATTTATGCAATTATCCTTTATTTTAGTTTATTAGATAAGTCTTTACTGCTTCATTCATTTTTGCTAGATTTTCCGATCCATTGATTCAGGATCGGTGAAGGGATTTCCTAAAATTGTTCAAGAAGCCGAGTCGCAGGTAATGCCCATTTCATATGTTGAAATAGCTATGAAATATGATATGTTTATTATTTTAGAAAATTCTTGTACTTTAAACTTCATTTAAACTTCCAAGCTTTCTGTCAAAGGTGTCTCATAGTAGTGGGGTGTTCATTTATCCTTTGTTATGCAGAATCTTGTCTGTGCAAAGGATCTGCAGATAGACAAAAGCATACACAACGCATATGTAAAAGCCATCAGATCTGCACAACACTTTATCTACATTGAAAACCAGTATTTTATCGGATCTTCATACTACTGGTCTTCACATAAAAATGCAGGTAATGAAGTTGTTTATCGGTTATATTAACCGCCTTTGTCTTGTTTTTTGCTTTTTGCCTTTCCCTTCCCTTTCGAATGTTTGATACTAGTACTTGATTTACCATTCTTTCTGCATTGTTACATGATTTTGGATTGTGTAATACTCCAAGCTTATGCTTGCGTATTCTTGTGCGAACGACAGGTGCAGAGAACCTAATACCAATTGAATTGGCCATAAAGATTGCAAGAAAGATCAAGACGAGAGAGCCATTTGCAGCTTACATAATTATACCAATGTGGCCTGAAGGTAATCCGACAACTTCTGCTATGCAGGAGATCCTCTTTTGGCAGGTTTGTGCCACACCACATCGCTGGATCGCAGTTTTGTCCTGAAGTTAACTCTTCCGATGAGTGGACCACCCATTGATCCTAGCTTAGATTGATTCATCACCCTTGTGACCTGATGTTGGTCGTTGTATCTCTTCAAGGGGCAAACCATGTCCATGATGTACAAGATTATCGCAGACGCTCTCCGAAAAGAAGGGTTAGACGATGCCCACCCACAGGATTACCTCAACTTCTACTGCCTCGGTAAACGTGAAATAACAAGTGAGGTTTCTACGACAAGCCATTCTAATGAGAACTCCCCGGTGGTAATACTATTTCATTCTTTTATTCAATATAAGAAGTTGCTCATATGTATTAGATATACTTCATGTATTCCTATTTTCTTTCACCTCCAGCGTCTGGCTCAGAAGTTCAGGAGGTTCATGATCTACGTGCACTCGAAAGGGATGATCATCGATGACGAGTTTGTTCTCATCGGCTCAGCCAATATAAACCAGAGGTCCATGGATGGGTTGCGGGACACGGAGATCGCCATGGGCGCGTATCAGCCTCACTACAGCTGGGCAGGAAGCAAAGGCCCTCCACGAGGACAGGCATGCCTCACCTATATATGAAGCTCTGCGAAAATGGCTAGAGCTGTTGCCTTTTTTTTACTCCAATGAACCATTAATTCGCTTTTGTCTCCAGGTGTATGGGTACCGAATGTCACTATGGGCAGAACACCTGGGCACGGTGGAGGAGTGCTTCCGTCGGCCGCAGTCCATGGAATGCGTCCAGTTGGTGAACCAGATGGCAGAGGATAACTGGGCGTGCTATGTATCACCGCGGATGGTGGATATGAAGGGGCACCTCATGAGGTACCCCATCAAGATCGAGAAAGACGGGCGTGTGGGGCCGCTACCTGGGCATGAGATCTTCCCGGACGTCGGCGGCAAGGTGCTTGGCACCCACTCCTCGCTTCCCAACGCGCTCACAACTTAACAAACCGCTCAAGCCTGAAGAAGCTACAAAGGTGGCTATTGACGTTCTCACAAGAAACTCAGATGTAGGTTAACTGATAACATATATGACCGACTTGTATATACTAGCACAAAAACCCGTGCTAGTACGGATTGATTTTGGTAATTAGTGTTCAAATTTCGCTACTGAAAATCAGTTTTCTTTATAGGTTAAAATCGGCAACACCCTTTTCACAATTAACATCTGTTTGTGTTTGTCTTTGTTTTGTTTTTTCCTTGGCTCCTTTAAAACACTAGTGGAAACAGGGCCTCTTGTTCTGGTTCGTAAGGGCTTTAGTCTTAGTTGCGCAACTAGGACGGGCAATCAGGAGTAAAGCCCCACACCTTTAGTCCCGATTGTGCTACGAACCGGGACGAAAGGGGATCCATGTCGCCGCTGTCTGGAGCGAGGGGAGAACCATTCGTATGAACCGGGATCTATGTTTCTCTGTTGCGGCAGCAGTTTTGGTTTTTTTTTTTTTGCCGCGGCAGAGAATTTATTTTGTATTATTTATTATTTATTTCCTTTTTATTTTGTGTTTTGCACTTAGCAAATGAAAACCCCATTATATTACACAACATCGTCATGAATATAGAGATCAAAGTGTCGAACATATTACATACGCTACACGAGTTAAGATTCTCGCAATTTCCTCTTGAATTGCTCGTACGCGATCCATTGGTAGAAGATTGTCCCGCATCCGTTCGATCTAATTTAAATAAGGAGTCAACATATATGAATAAAACTAAAGACAATTGATGGTAATAAAATAAAATTGTGAATATTGTTTACGTATTCAAAGTTGTTCTAAATTTCTGTCCGTCTCATAGGTCGTCTGACGAATGAACTCGCAAACATAGTATCTACATAAATTATTTCCGTCTTCCTGCCTCAGGCACTTTACGAGAATAGAGTTCAATCAAACATGATAATGATATCGAAACTAGAATCAAAGAGATGCATGGATCTAGCTAGTAGTACTTATATCTAGTGGTTCAAATGTAAGCTCATCTTTCCGGGCACCCTTAGCCTTGTTGTTGAACCGTTTCCAAGCACTGCCCGGCAAAGAAAATAAATAAAAGAAGTTATTAATTACTTGATATCAAAAAATAAACGAAAGTTGCCGATATAGTGGCATAATGACTCAAATTAGCACTGGAGTATTTCATGCATGTCCGCCCACTTCGTAAGGGGTTTATGTTTCGAGTTCATAACTTGTACTACTCCTTTGTCAGGTTGAATGATTAGCAGAATATAGTGGAAGTTGCTCACACATAACTCATCAATTATACACTTAACATCGATTAAGCAAAATAGAATGTGTACAAGATAATAACACTCACTTGAAGTTGTAAGATAATACTATTTCTCTTTTGGTTTCTTGAAACCTTAACGACTTTACAATTTTATCCTCTGTATCCTCGGGAGATAGTTGGACCTTATGTTTATGAACCCAATATGGGTCAATGAACCGAATGCCATAGATTCGTCCTCTTTTGCATTCGAGGATCTTCATTCTGCATAATATAGAGAGTATGATTATACATGCAATAAACAAGATGAGTTAGCTAGAGACTTAATTATGGAAATAATACTTATAGACAATATGCACGGATGATCGCTTTGTCGATGGCGTTTTGATTGTATAACTGAAATATTTTATCAAATTCAATCATTACCTGGGCATCTCCATACCTGTAATGCTCGTTTCTAACTCCCAGCACTATCTAGTTTTCCCCTGCCTTTGAGGCTTGCATGTACCACTTATGCAATCTTCGTATTTTTGTTGGTAGATGAATGACCTCCTGAGGTTTGACGAGACGTTTCCCGTGCCAGTATTTGTATGCTTCATCAGCCACGGGGAGCTCTAACTAGGCTACGTACTGAGCAATAGTCAAACCATGAGCAGCGGCCGCTTCTCCGTACATTGCAACAAAATCCAGATCATACTGCTCGACCACACCTTTGCTCGACTCCACCTCGGTATCGGAAATCACCTTGAGTGGGGGCCACGATTGGTTTTTTTGTTCTCCGAGCTAAGGAACTGATTCCCTCTTGCACTACTACTCTTCGACCGCACCTTTGACTCATGTGACTTGAGAATAGAGCGGTCATAGTCTGATGACAACCTTGGCTCGGGTTG
Source organism: Avena eriantha (assembly GCA_910589775.1). Taxonomy (NCBI): domain Eukaryota; kingdom Viridiplantae; phylum Streptophyta; class Magnoliopsida; order Poales; family Poaceae; genus Avena; species Avena eriantha. The sequence goes on along the minus strand of OU342741.1, from coordinate 172,678,745 downwards.
ATGAAGGGTCTTCAACATTTTTTGCACTTTGGCTTTTTCTTCTTTGGTGTTGGGGAACTTTGGCTCTTTCGACCGCTTCAGGTTATCAAACCACTTTTTCGTTTGGGCCTTTATGATCACCTCATTCTCCTATGGAGTATAGTTGTAAGGTCTCATGGGAGGAACCTTTGGTACTTTTGGGAGGGGCTTTAGTCGATGTTTCGGTGATTGGTTACCACTCCCCAGAGTAGCGGTGGTACTCTTCCGCTTTTGGCCCTGAGTCTTAGTGGGATGAGACGGCTGACGTGGCGGCAAAGACAGCTGCACTAGAGACGAGTGAGGCGGCGGAGACGGCACCTAACGAGGCGGCGGCAGAGATGACTGATGCGCTGGAGACGGGTGAGGCTACGGTGAAGATGGAGTGCTCTGAGGAGTCGATGGGCTTGGCGTCTAATTTCGAAGCACGATGATTTCCTTTCGCCGTAGAATGGTGACGTTTTTGCCTTCTCCCAGTTCAATCACATCCCCTTCACCTGCAGGGTAGTCAAGCTTCTGCTGGGCAAATTCGTTCATAACTTCAACCACCCCGACAATAGCGTAGCGCAGTGGAAACGGACAACAATGGTAAGTTGGTTTAGGTCCAATTGGTAAGGCATAGCCGACCACCACCTTCATGGTTATGTTCACAATTTTCACATGTAGCTCACAATGTGTCATCTCCATGATATCATCCACTGGGTAGCGAAGAGGAGCCATCGTCGGTGCATCATCACCCGGGAGCTCCGTGGAAGCCACGCTGCTTTTCTGATTAGTAGATGGGCCGGTAGCATCGAATGCAGCTTCTACCATGTGCCACTGAGATGGGCCGGTAGTACCTTGTTGGAAAAGTGCATCAATTTGATCCTGCTTCCGCTTTAATTGTTCTTCTATGTTATGCATCCAGTCTGCATGCTTCCTTGCTTCAATTTCCTCATTTTCCTTTCTCCTCTAATGGCTTCTATCGGGATATTTCTTCCTATCGATGGCAAACCCAATTTTCCATGGTTTGGATCCTTCTAGGCCTCGTGTTCGTCCCTCGTGTTCAGGGTTCCCAAGGGCGAGTGTGAGCTCGTCATTCTCTCTACTAGGAATGAACCCTCCCCCCCTCTTCAACAGCCTTTACTACATTTCTAATGTCTTCGATGGGTATGGGAGTTTCTTTATGTCCTTTGTTATATATGCACTTCCCTTCTGAGTCCAACATGAACCCATGCCCATAAAACCAATTCCTTACCCGTTCGATCCAATTGTATGGCTCTACAGTGATTGTTGGGGATATACTTTCCGGGTATCCTCACTGTGCCTCACTGACCAGGGTGGCCCACTTTGGGTTAGAGCTTTGCTTCAAGGGTGGCCCAGTCAGGGAGAAAAGACAGAGTCCAGTGCGGCTACGGGAAGGCCCATAAGACTTACCGACATAGGCCCATATTGTTACTTGTAGTTCAAGATGTACTCTATAACCAACTCTTAGTCATAGCCAGATAGGTCTCTCTTGTAAACCCTAGGCTGGATATCTATATAAGACATCCTAGGGAGAGCCTTTAGGGAACACCTCAATAGTCTACAATCTCAATTTGCACAGGCGAAACCCTTGTAACCCATATTTCGCCTCTGCCGTATTACTGGATTGCTAGCAGGAGTAGGATCCATCCAAAGCCGGCGGATTCGAACCTGGGTAAACTTGTGTGCTCACTGTACCGGAACACTGTACATCTCACACCCCTCTCTTCCACAAGCCTCGAGGATCCCCTCATGGCGTACTTGTCATCAATCTGACGACAGTTGGCGCCCACCGTGGGGCAGGTGAGCTTCGGATCTGCATTTCGAGCGGAATCTGCAAGAATCAGAATCAGCGAGACCATCGTCGTCGGTCGCGTCCTCTATGCCAGCAATGTCCCTCTCATCGTTCTCGACGAGACCTGGATTCCGGCTAGGGAGGTCATGACTGCCTACACCATCATGTCTTTTGGCGAGATCGATGTTTACATCGGTTTCACTGAACCTGCCCCACCCACCCCAGCGGTGATGATAGAGGCAGAAGAAACTTCTGGGTCCACTTTGTCCGCGGAGGCAGTAGAGTTCTGGATCCCGGAAAATCCCAATCCCACCCATCCCGCACCTAACACGGAGATAGTGGAGAAAGTTGAGGCTGAGGAAGATCTTATGGCGAACGTCGGATCTGGAGTGTATCTCCCTGGCGAGGTCGAATCCTAGATCGACATTCCCGTCGAGGTCGAAATCCAGGAGGAGCAAGACAAAAACTCTGGTTCCGGCTCTTCCAACGCCGGAACAGATCAACCTTTCCTGAGGCATACGCTGAGGCGCATGATGCGGCAAGGCGCAAATATGGATGAGGTTCTCGAGACCATTAGAATTTTCGAGGAAGCCCACGAAGAAAGCGCTAACTACCTCAGGACACACACATCGCACTTCGTCGTATATGTTGAATCTGGATCTAGCTCTGTCGATGCTGGAGACAACGAAGACTCGGTGCTGGAGGCGATCGGAACAAACACCGACTTACCGGCATCCTCGGATGATTCCATGACGTCGACAGATTTCTGAAAGTTCTCTGAGGAATACGAAGTGGAGTACAACTCCAAAGCTGCAGAAGAAGGAGAAGTCATGGATGAAGGATCCGAGGAAAACTCTCCCGAACCACAAGATGACATGGATCTCGGAGATAATCCCGATGTCCGGATGTCCGAAAGTACTGATCAGAGCTTGACTCCAGGAAACGGACCCAAAGTTGTCTTTGCTACCGGCACCACCAAGAAGGCAAAGAAGAGGAACAAGAATAACAAAACTCCGACGAAAGATTCTCCAGCAGAGGAAGTGGTTGCCGAATATTACAACGAAGACTCGGATGGAGCCCTAATTCTAGACGAGCCGAAGGAAACTCCAGTTGACAGATACGTGATCACTGCTGGTGCTCGTAAACTCATCGGAGATGCTTTAACGGTGCCAATCCCTACCGCTACAGAACTTACACCTGCAGAATTGGAAGAAATGGCCCAGGCCCTAGAAGCGCGCCGACAAGTACTCCTGGATGAAGCTAACAACATCGAGGAAGAGAAGAAGCGCATTGCTAGTGCGGAGCAGTTCATCTCTCTATAGCATCAGAAGCCCCAGAAAGGCCACGTGCGGGCCGGCAAATATCTGGAAGTTCACAAGGTCCTCTTTGAGGGAGACCCAGGAGCACCTCGACTCCACAGCAAGGGAGATCTGGTATATCCAACACCAGTAGAAAACATTGCCGCAGCTCGAGATATCCTAGCGAACAATCCAAACCCAGATCAAGTCCAGTTGGGCGTAAAGCTACTCACCAAGGGTCTAGCGCAACAGAAGGTCGCAAAATCCCGAAGCGGAAAACTGGTCTCTCAATCTGACCAGTGTCGCACGGATCCGGCCTGGGATGACATTAGGACCCAATGGGTCCTTGAACAACATCACCTTTCCGACGGTCGGGAAGATAACTACTCAAGAACTAGATCTTCAAGGCAACGGCACAGAACCGCATGTAACTAGAGAAATGTCGCTCCAGATGCAGAGCGAGACGCATTTGCTGCACTAGTTCTAAGGCACCCTCCCCGACGAGAGTCGAACAATCACAGGGAAGATGACAAAGAGCAACGCCGGGAGGAGGACCATCAAAGGATGCCACCTCCTAGACACGCAAGCCGTCCGGCTGGATCTCATCGCAATGAGGGAAACAATGGACGAATGAATGATGGACATCATGCCGAGTCAAGCCGATAGGGGGCTCGTCGTAATCAAGACCCTTCCTGGAATCAGAATAATAATGCTCCGGGCGGAGGCCGGCGATCAGCTGGAAACAATCCACCTCTCCACCAAGCAGCCATCACAATGGATCTCAAGGAGGCCAAGGAGGACGTCATGGCAGAGGAGGTGGTGGTAGAAGCAGAAGTCCGGCTCCAACAACCAAGACGGCGTTCTCTATCACCAAGTGATGCGAGACACTGGATCAATTCTAACATAGAGGCATGGCGCTACGAGAACGATGAAATCTATGTGGCTCCAAAATGCTTCGGACCACGCATTCGAGAAACAAGATTCCTAGAAGGACTTGCTATCTCAAGACACATTCAGCCCTACGACGGTGTAGCTCAGCCAGATACTTGGCTCCAGGATTTTTTCCAGGCTTGCTGCATCGCCAAAGGCATAAATAGCTTGGACACAACCCGATATCTCCTACTTATGATGCGGAAGACAGCACGATCCTGGCTTAATGAACTTCCGGAGAATACCATCCACAACTGGTATGACATGTAAAGTGCGTTCTTTCAGAATTTCGAAGGCACATATCGAAGGCCCTGTACGGTAGGAGACCTACAACGTTACACCCAGAAAGCCAGAGAAACTTGTCGAGATTACCTTGAATGATGGATCGACACCATGAACTTATGTGAAGGAGTAAACGATCAAACTACGATTGAAGCTTTCATTGTAGGACTCCCAATTTGTTTACTGCATCACCGCTTGAAGTGTGAGAAGGTCACTGATTTGGGAGATATGATAGAAACGGCAAGCAAATATGCAGATGCCGACGATGATGCAGAAGGGCTACTTAACGTCCTGGCTATACCACAGTCGGCAAATTAGCCGAAGCAACAAGCTCAGAAGTGTAAGAATACCTCGGAAGAAAAACCCAACACAGAAACAGCGGTTGTCACTGCTACTTTTGGGTCTAGAGGACAAGGAGGGCACGGTGGTGGCCGCGGACACGGTCGTTGGACATCAAGGGTCCAAGGTAGAGGAGACTAGCAACCTGGCAAAACCTACTCTTGGACCGACATTGCCAATAACGCATGTGTGCATCACTTAGATGCCAACGGGGGCTTGTCCCACACAAACGCCGAGTGTCGTTTTAATGACGACATCAAGAAGGACGATACCGCTGGCTACAGGGCTAAGTGGAAGAAGGGAAAGAAGAATCCCGAAAAAGAAAAGGAGACCAAGGAAGATTCCGACATGGAGGAAGCAGAGGCTTCAAATCCCAAGTCGGATGGAAAGAAGAACTTTCCAACAAAGAAAGACACTTACGCCACCTGCCTTGGATCTCAACCAGCTAAGTTCAAGAAAGCAGTATTGCATGAGCTAAATGCAACTGCTTCGGCTGTCCCCCAATACTTGGACTGGTCGGAAGTGACAATCACCTTTGACCATGCTGATCATCCACCTAAGTTGCACATGCGAGGAAAATACGCCTTAGTCATCAATCCACTTATTGACGGCTATGGTTTCTCTAAGACTCTCATGGACGACGGTAGCATCATCAATATTCTACATGTTGAAATGCTACATCAGATGCGGATCTCGGAGACACAGCTGAATCACAGCTCTGTGATCTTTCACGGAGTTGTGCCAGGAAGACAAGCAAATTCCCTGGGAAAGATCACTTTGGATGTCACCTTTGGAACTCCAAAGAACTACCAGACAGAAGCACTTTCCTTCGAAGTGGTCCCGTTCAAGAGCGCATACCACACTATATTCGGATGGCCGACATACTGGACTTTTATGGATCGTCCGTGTTACATTTACAATATGATGAAAATTCTAGGTCCCAACAGCGTGATCACCATCAGGGGAGACCCGAAGAAAGCGCGAGAGTGCAAGGACGGAAATGTCGCCTTTGCTGAAGCCGTGTTGCACGCCTAGGAGTACCAGGAGATCAAGAAGACCATTGATCCGTCCGAGAGGCCCGCGACGAAGAAGGATGTTACAAAGCCGACTCTGGAATTCAAGGCATCGGAAGAGACGAAGAAGACGACGTTGAAGGAAGATGACCCCTCGAAGGTGACCCAGATAGATGTAGGTTTGTACCGCGCATAGGAAAGCACGCTCATCAAGTTCCTCCAAGCAAATCAAGATATCTTCGCATGGCAGCCATCTGACATGACTAGAGTACCTAGGGAACTTGCCGAGCACTCTCTAAATGTACACCCAAATGCTAAACCCGTCAAACGGTCCTTATGATGTCTCGGTGATGAAAAGCGAAAAGCAATAGCTAAGGAACTAGCCCGGCTCAAGTTAGCCGGATTCATAGAAGAGGTCATCCACAAAGAGTGGTCGGCCAATCCTGTAATGGTTCTTAATAAGGACACCACTGATTTAAGGATGTGTGTTGATTTTACCGCCTTGACCAAGGCTTGTCCCAAAGATCTGTTCGGTCTGCCTAGAATTGATCAAGTTATCGATTCCATGGTAGGCTCAGAACTCCTATGTTTTCTCGGCGTATATTCCGGTTATCACCAAATCTAGATGATGGAATCAGACAAAGTCAAAACTTCATTCATAACCCGCTTTGGAACCTTCTATTTCATTATGATGCCCTTTTGGCTCAAAAACACAGGAGCTACGTACCAGCGCACTATGCAGCATTGCCTCCATGATCAAATCGGACGCAATGTACATGCATATGTGGACGACATTGCAGTGATATCCAAAAAGAAGGAAACCTTAATTTCCGACTTGGAGGAAACGTTCGCCAATCTACGCAATTATAACATAATGCTTAATCCAAAGAAATGCTTCTTTGGAATACCAGCCGGAAAATTGTTTGGTTTCATCGTGTCACAAAGACACATAGAGGTGAACCGTGACAAAATCAAGGCTATACTCAATATTTACAGGCCAACTCGCCTGAAGGACGTTCAAAGACTAACTGGTTGCATTGCTGCAGTCAGTTGGTTTGTAAGTCGGCTCGGTGAAAGAGTCGCACCACTCTACAAGCTCCTGAAAAAGACCAAAAAGTTCGTTTGGACTAATGAAGATGAAGTTGCACTACAAGACCTAAAAGCAGTACTCTCGTCCGCTCCTATCCTTGCAGTGCCGGAACCTCATGAACCTATGTTGCTCTATCTCGTTGCGACAAACAGAGTCATCAGTGTCGTCATGGTGGTGGAAAAACCAGAGAAAAAATAGGAACACCTAGTGCAGCGTCCGACTTACTACCTCAGTGAAGTCCTAATTGAATCAAAGCAGCGGTATCCGCACTATCAAAAGCTGGCTTACGGTGTGTTCTTCGCATCCCGGAAGCTACATCATTACTTTCTGGAGCATCAGATTACCATGGTGAGCACAACTCCCATGAGAGACATATTCAACAACAGCGACGCCACAGGACGTGTCGCAAAGTGGGGAATAGAACTTTCAGCTTTTGACATTGAGTACAAACCTCGTACAGCAATCAAATCCCAAATTCTGGCTGCCTTTGTCGCTGATTGGACAGAGACAACAGACTATGTAACCCTCCCAGAGTCGGAATACTTTACCTTACATTTTGACGGGTCTAAGGCGCTCGGGGGCTCGGCGGTTGGCGTGGTGCTCAAATGACCCCAAGGAGACAAACTTTTCTATGTGTTGCGGATTCACTTCAAGGCAACAAATAACATTGCCGAATATGAAGCACTGTTGCATGGAATCCGGATTGTTAAGGATATTGGAATCCGACGATTGATGTGTTATGGAGATTCGGATCTTGTTGCTCAGTAAGTGTCGGATATCTGTAATGCAAACAAACACATGGCAGCATATAGAGCTGTCGTGGATGAACTAGCTAAATCATTTGAGGGGTTTGAAGTTCAACACATCCCTCAAATAGAAAATAAGAAAGCAGATGCATTATCTCGTATAGGCTCTGCACGGAAGGTCCCGGATGGCGCTTTTTTAGAGCACCTCAAAGTCCCCTCTATAAAAGGAGTTGACGAGGAATATCCGACCAAATCCGACTCACCTTTAGTAGTAGTTCTGGTTGTGATTTCTAGCTAGAATCAACCCTACCTTGACTACTTGGTACATGGAAAATTACCCGAAGATGAGGTTCTGAGCCGGCAGATCGTCCGATGAGCAAAAACCTATACTATCATAAGTGGTGAGCTCTATAAGCGGAGTGTGTCTAGGGTTTTTCAGCACTGCGTATCTCCAGAAGAAGGAGTGGAAACCCTAAGGGAAATCCATGAAGGCGAATGCGGTCATCACGCTGCAGCCAAATCTTTAGTGGCAAAAGCATTCAGACACGGATTTTTCTGGCTTATAGCAAGGCGGATACCAAACGGCTGGTCAAGACATGTAAGGGCTGCCAAAAGTACGCCAAATAATCTCATGTTCCGGCTGATCAGCTACGGACAATACCTATAACATGGAATTTCACGGTCTGGGGGCTTGACATGGTAGGACTGTTTAAACGGGCTCCAAGTGGATTTACTCACCTCTTAGTGATGGTGGATAAGTTCACAAAATGGATTGAGGCTAAACCCGTCACAAGTTGTGATGGAGCAATAGCCAAAAGATTTGTCGAGGATGTTATAATTCGATACGGTTATCCGCATAGCATTATCACGGACAACAGGAGCAACTTTTCTATGGGGGAACTTGTAGAATTCTGCGATGAACAAAATATCTGGCTTGACATTGCGTCAGTCGCACATCCACAGGCTAATGGACAAGTTGAAAGACAAAATGGTGTAATTCTACAAGGCCTCAAACCAAGTCTCGAAGCACCACTTCGTCGTGCTGCGGGGGCTTGGGTAGATGAATTACCGTCTGTAATATGGAGCTTGAGAACAACTCCAAATAGTTCAACCGGATACACACCTTTCTTCTTGGTCTGTTGTGCAGAAGCAGTTCTTCCTAGTGATCTGATTCATACTTCTCCTCGAGTTGCTGCGTACATTGAAGAGGATGCCGAAATTTCTCGACAAAATGATCTCGATTTAATCGAAGAAGTTTGCGTCATTCCTAAAATGAGATCAACGGCCTATCAGCAGAAGTTACGCAAGTAGCATAGCCAGAGAGTCAGAAATCGGTCTTTCAGTAAGGGCGATTTCGTTCTCCGGCTTGTGCAGAAAAGAAAGCACAAACTTTCCCCAGTGTGGGAAGGGTACTTTTTAGTTAGCCGAGTAATGTTTAATGGATCTTACTATATAACTAATATGCGGCCAGTCAAAGAAAGACCTACTACTAAGAAGAGAAAAAGAGCTAGAGGCAGTACAGACCCGGAAGAATTAGACAGACCGTGGAATATTTCTCAGCTACGTCCCTTTTATTCTTAAAATTTCTTTCTTTGTAATCATATATGTGTACATGTTCAGTGAGAAATAAAGTATTGGTTGCTTCAATTTCTTCTGAGAAGTTTTATATTACCATCTTATTTCTGAATGATCATGTCACAGTCGAAAATTCCAGAATACTTACTTTATGCTCATGTTTGTTCTAGTTAGATTTCTGATTCTAAAAATGCTACCTTCGGGTATAAATCTAAATTTTCTAGTCTATACTTGGGTTCTTTATCTGATTGCTGGATGCGGGCATTTTTGGAGTAGTGAATTGTTGGTACTGAAAACCGGCTTTGTTTCCGAGTTTAAACTGGTTTAGCAATTGAGCTTCGTTGCTCGGCAGAGTTTCCGTGTGGAAGGTTGGCCGGCTCACGAAAGGGACGAGGCGGAAAGCCAGATAAGCGATAAGTATAGGCAAAAACAAAAAGTGCTTATGTAAAAATTTCAGACACGACAAAATAAAATCAAAAGTGCTAAATAGAAGCATTAAATCTTAGAACTAGTAAAAGTATTAAACTACTTATTTACAATCTGATTGTTTCAGAATTACACATTGTTTTTCTTGCACTTTACAATGTAGGAGGAGAGGTAGGAGCTGCCGGCTCACTGGAGACATCGCCCTCGCCTTGATATCTTTCCGAGACGTTCAAATCCGATATGGTTTGTTCGTCGTCGGAAACTTCGACTATTTCTTTGGCGGGCGGAGGAGGCGTTTCCACATGAGTGAATAAAGGAGTGTCTTAGCTGGTCAGATCAGCTACAAGACATCCATAACCGGCGCATGAGTTCATGATGGCCTTGATATCTTGCTCATGTCCGTCGTCATCCACATTTGAATAACCCCCGGTTACTTGCCAGATCTCCATGCTTCCATGGTGGCTCATAACCATGGTAAGGGCATTCTATGCTGCGGTCCGCGCATAGGACATGTTCTAGTCCTGGATGAGGTGGGGAATCTCCTTGGCCTTGTCTCGCACTGATACGTCCATTTTGCATCACTATTCTATGTCTTAATTCACTATTATTCATTGATATATTTTGTATTGAGAGGTGATACTTATGTTATTTCATCTATTTTTGCATGGTTGATGACTTTTGGAGCATGGACCGCTGTAGTCAGGATTCTGATGGAAAAGGTGCTGTTTGGAGGCAAAATTCGCGAAGATCAGAAAATCCGGGAAAATATACGGAAAATCCTATTTTTCCAAAAGACTAAGGATGCCAGAAGATGGAGTGGAGGTGGGCCACAGGGGGCCCACACCACCCCATTGCGCGGGCAAGCCTAGGCCGCGCCTGGAGGTGGTGTGGCCGCCCTGGCCCACTCTAGCCTCTCCCCTCTGGTGTATATCATCCTCCCAAAACCCTAAGACTCGGGGAGCGACCACATAAAGATTCCGCCGCCTCTGCGGGGTGGAAAACACCAAGAGAGAAAGATCTCTCCGGTAGATAGATTTCTACCGGGGGAATTCCTTCCCGGAGAGGGGAGATCGTCGCCATCAACACCACCATCAAGCTGGACTTCATCGGGATCATCATCACCATCAGCACCCTCATCACCATCTCCATATTGCTGTAACAATTGGTTGAATCTTGCTATAGTTCATAGGGGAAACTTTCCCGGTTTTGATTACTCTTTGTAGTTGATGCTATTGAGTGAACCATTGAATTATTGTTTATGTTTAGATTGTTATACGTCATTATTCCATCTCTGATCATGATCCATATGATGTCTTGTGAGTAGTTCGTTTTGTTCTTGAGGACATGGGAGAAGTCTTGTTGTTAGTAGTGGAGTTGCGTTGAGAAAGATTCAATAGATTGTTATTTAAGTTGTGGTGTACTTCTTCTAGTGGTGTCATGTGAACGTCGACTACATGACACTTCACCTATAAGGGCCTAGGGGAATGCATTGTGTATTTGGCTACTAATCGTAGGGGTTGCCAGAGTGACAGAAACCTGAACCCCCATTAGGAAACCATTGCACAAGGGACGTAAGGGTCTCAGAGTTTAAAGTTGTGGTTAGGTTTCTACCTTAATTACTTTCTTGTACTTACGGATGTTTGCAAGGGGTATAGTCACAAGTATGTATTAGTCTTGGATGGGGCGGTACATTAGCACAGGTTCACCCACACAACACTTAGCAAGCTAAAGAAGATTAATCAGCTATATGAAGCGAAAGCACTTGACAGTCTTCCCATGTGTCCTCGAGAATGTTTGGTCATCTTAAGTAATACAATCGGCTTGTCATTTGCTGCATAAAGGATTGGGCCACTTGCTGCATTTATTCCTACTGTCTTTTATTTACTCGTACTTTGTTTACTTGCTTTATCGAAAACCCCTAAAAATCCGTTTGCTAAGTATTTGCAGAGAATTCATGATCCATACCACTAGCCAGCACCTTCTGCTCCTCGTTGGGTTCGACACTCTTACTTATCGAAAATACTGCGATACACCACCTATACTTGTGGGTCATCAAGACTATTTTCCGGCACCGTTGCCGGGGAGTGAAGCGCTATTGGAGAGTGGAACTGGTAAAGGAAACTTCTACTGTGAGTATTGTTTACTTCTGCTAGTTGCTTTATTTTCATTATGGATAATTCGCTGAGTTTCTTATTTGGTAATGGTACTACCACTGCTAAGGTAGTAGATAAGCCACCACCTGCTGAGAATGATGTTTTCAAAATACCTACAAGAATTATTGATCGTGTTATTGATACCTACTATGTTGGGGATGGAACTGTCCATCCCGGTGATTATTTACTCTTTATACACGAATTATATGGGTTGTTCAAGTGTGCAGGTATTACTATAGATCAAGTTAAGAAGAAGTTATTCTCATTATCAGTGAAAGGAAGAGCTGAGGAATGGTATAAGCTGCTAAAGAATGGTCAAGCTATGGAATGGGAGGAAATAGTGCCTCTCTTTTATTCAAAGATTTATCCTCCTAGTGAGATTCATAAAGATCGAAATCAAATATACAACTTTTGGCCTCTTGATGGAGAGAGTACAGCTCAAGCTTGGGGGAGATTGAAGTTACTACCCGCTCAAATGTCCCATTCATGAGCTCCCCAACAATATTATTATCAACAACTTTTATGCAAGGCTCCCTCTACATGATAAGGATTTATTGGACGCTTCTTGTGCTGGATCATTCACTCGTATGGAAGAAGAAGCTAAATGGGATCTTCTAGACCGTATTCAAGACAATGCTGAAGCTTGGGAGAATGACAAAGGTAGAAAGTCAGGTATAAATTATGATTATGAATGCATTGAATCTTTTATGAGAACTGATGACTTTCAAAATATTAGTAATATTTATGGTCTTGATTTGCAAGTTATTACGAATTGCTTTAGAGCTTTTGCTTCCTATATCGAAATTCCAAAAAGGGGATGGAACAAATACCATGCACCTTACAAAGATATTGTTGACTATGCTCCTATTGGAAGTGCTGAGTATTGCATTACTGATCCCATCTTACCCGAACCTTATATCGAGAAGATTCCCTTCCCCGAAAAGGTAAAGGGCCATCCTATGATAACTAATGTAATCACCAAAAGTGAAAAAAGAACTGTAAAACCTGATGAACAAATAAACATTGAACCTGTGGTAGCAATTGTGAAAGACCTTGTCACTAAAAGCGTAGAAGATGGGCACATAGTCTTTTGTGAGGATGCCTCTAATATTGTTTCACATCCCAATAGAACTAAAAAGGCTAGTGTTCATGTGCTTTCTGTTAGAATTGGTGATCATTACTATTATGGTTTATGTGATATTGGTGCAAGTTCTAGTGATATTCCTTATGAGCTTTACAGAGAAATTGTGCATGAAATCATTCCTTGCGAGTTGGAAGAGATTGATATGGTTATTCACCTTGCTAATACAGAGACCATCTCTCCATTTGGTATTGTACGAGACGTGGAAGTTCTTTGTGGTAAGATTAAGTACCCTGCTGATTTTCTAGTACTTGGTTCGGCTGCTAGTAAAACCTACCCTATCATTTTTGGTAGACCTTTCTTGAGTACTTGTGGAGCTATTATTGATTGCAAGAGGGAGAAAATGTTAACTAAGTTTGATGGGGAATCTTATGAGTTTAATTTTTCGAAAATTGCTAAAGAACCTTGCGAAGAGGAAACCCATAATGAGGATTTTAGAGTTGAACAACTTGCTTCTATTTCTCTTGCTCCTAACAATGCTTTGCAGCAATTTATGGAAGATCATGAAAGTGAAATCTTCATGGAAGAAAGGAATGAGATTGACAGGATTCTCCGTCATCAACCTATGATGCTTAAGCACGACTTGCCTATAGAAGACTTGGGTACCACGATGCCACCAAAAAAGGATCATGTTTTCGAACTAAAACCTCTCCCTGGTGATCTTAAATATGCTTATATTGATGATAAAAAGATATATCATGTTATTGTTAGCGCTAAACTTTTAGGGAAGGAAGAAGAAAGGTTATTGGAAGTTTTGAGGAAACATCGAGGAGCTATGGGCTATACTCTGGATGATTTAAAAGGGATTTCACCTACTATATGTTAGCACTCTATCAACATAGAACCAGATGCGAAGCCAGTAGTGGAGCACCAACGACGTTTAAATCCTAGGATGAAGGAAGTGGTAAGGAATGAGGTATTGAAACTCCTTGATGCTGGTATTATTTACCCTATTGCTGATAGTGAATGGGTTAGACCTGTTCATTGTGTTCCTAAAAAGGGAGGTATTACCGTTGTCCCTAATGATAATGATGAGCTTATTCCTCCAAGAATAGTGGTAGGCTATAGGATGTGCATTGATTTTAGGAAAGTCAATAAAGTTACTAAGAAAGATCATTACCCGCTTCCTTTTATTGATCAAATGTTGGAAAGGTTGTCTAAAAAGACCCATTTTTGTTTTCTTGATGGTTATTCTGGTTTCTCTCAAATTGTTGTTAAACAACAAGATCAAGAAAAAACTACTTTTACTTGCCCTTATGGAACTTATGCCTATAGACATATGCCTTTTGGTTTATGTAATGCTCCTGCTACTTTCCAAAGGTGCATGTCTGCTATCTTTCATGGTTTTTGTGAGGAAATTGTAGAAGTGTTCATGGATGACTTTTCTGTCTATGGAACTTCTTTTGATAATTGTCTGCACAACCTTGATAAAGTTTTGCAGAGATGTGAAGAAACTAATCTTGTTCTTAATTGGGAGAAATGCCACTTCATGGTTAATGAAGGGATTGTTCTTGGGCATAAAGTTTCTGAAAGAGGAATAGAAGTTGGTAGAGCTAAGGTTGAGGCAATTGAGAAGATGCCATGTCCAAGAGACATCAAAGGTATTCGTAGTATCCTTGGTCATGCTGGTTTCTATAGGAGGTTTATTAAAGACTTCTCTAGGATATCAAAACCTCTCACTAATCTTCTTCAAAAAGATGTACCTTTTGTTTTTGGTGATGATTGTAGGGAAGCTTTTGAAACTCTTAAGAAGGCTTTAACTACAGCCCCTATTGTTTAACCACCTGATTGGAGTTTACCCTTTGAAATAATGTGTGATGCTAGTGATTTTGCTGTAGGGGCTGTCCTTGGGCAACGTATTGATAAAAAGTTAAACGTTATTCATTATGCTAGTAAGACTCTAGACGCTGCTCAAAGGAATTATGCCACTACTAAAAAGGAATTTCTAGCTGTTGTTTTTGCCTGTGATAAGTTTAGGCCCTATATTGTGGACTCAAAAGTAACCATTCATACTGATCATGCTGCTATTAAATATCATATGACGAAGAAGGACGCTAAGCATAGGCTTATTAGATGGGTACTGCTTTTACAAGAGTTTGATCTACATATAATAGATAGGAAGGGTGTTGAAAACCCTGTAGCCGATAATTTATCTCGTTTGGAAAACATCTCTTTTGACCCTATGCCTGTTAATGATAGTTTCCCAAATGAACAGTTAGCCGCAGTAGGGGTGAGCTCGTGAGGAAGCCCTTGGTATGCTGATTATGCTAACTTTATTGTCTCCAAGTATTTGCCTCCAACTTTTACAGCTCAGCAAAGAAGAAAGTTCTTTTATGATTTGAGGCATTATTTTTGGGATGACCCACACTTATACAAAGAAGGAGTTGATGGTATTATGCGAAGATGTGTTCCAGAATATGAACAAAAAGAGATATTGCCTAAATGTCATGGTAGCGCCTATGGAGGACATCATGTAGGAGATAGAACTGCACAAAAGGTACTACAATCAGGTTTCTACTGGCCTACCCTTTTTAAAGATGCAAGAAAATTTGTTTTATCTTGTGATGAATGTCAGCGTGTTGGTAATATTTCTAGACGCAATGAAATGCCTATGAACTACTCTCTAGTTATTGAACCTTTTGATTGTTGGGGATTTGACTTTATGGGTCCTTTCCCTCCTTCGAAGGGTTACACTCATATTCTTGTTGCCGTTGATTTTGTTACTAAGTGGGTAGAAGCCATTCCTACGAAAAGTGCTGACGGGGAAACCTCTCTAAAAATGCTTAAGGATGTTATCTTTCCTAGGTTTGGAGTGCCTAGGTATCTCATGACTGATGGGGGATCTCATTTCATTCATGACAGTTTTAGGAAGACCCTCGCTAAATATGATGTTAATCATAGAATTGCTTCAGCTTATCACCCCCAAACTAGCGGGCAAGTAGAGTTATCAAATAGAGAAATTAAATCTATCTTGCAAAAGACTGTTAATAGGTCTAGAAAAAACTGGGCTAAGAAGTTGAATGATGCTTTATGGGCTTATATAATTGCTTACAAAAATCCTATGGGAATGTCTCCTTATAAAATGGTTTATGGGAAAGCTTGCCACCTACCCTTAGAATTAGAACACAAAGCTTACTGGGCAGTGAAAGAACTAAATAGAGATTGTAAGCTCGCTAGTGAGAAAAGATTATTTGACTTAAGTTCTTTAGATGAATGGAGGAGTGAAGACTATCAGAATGCTAGGCTCTTTAAGGAAAAAGTTAAAAGATGGCATGACAAGCGAATACTTAAAGAGAATTTCATGTTGGTGAGAAAGTTCTATTGTATAGGTCTCGTCTCAGATTTTTTGCAGGTAAGTTACTATCAAAATGGGAAGGACCTTTCATCATTGAAGAAGTATACCGTTCAGAAGCAATAAAAAATTCTTCTCTAAAAGATAATACTACACAAGTAGTGAATGGACAGCGACTCAAACACTATATTGCTGGAGATTCTTACAATGAAGATGTTGATGCCTTTCAAGTTATAACTCCAGAGAAATTCATTAAGGACCAAATTCAGAGACCTGCAGAGTCTGTTTTCATGTAGGTAACGGTTCTGGTAAGAAAAGTTCACGAAAATACAATACAACTATATTTTTGCAGTTTTTAGTCGATAAGGAAAGTTTCGAAGCAAAAAAGGGACGGAACCGGAGTCGGGGTGGCCCACACCACCCCATGGCGCGGGCCCACCCCTGGCTGCGCCACCAGGTGGTGAGGCCACCCAGGACTCCGCCTCCGACCCGTTTTCACCCAGTACCTTCCTTTTGCTATGAAACTTCGTAATATATAACCCCCGGATCCCCCGAGGTTCGTATATCGTATTTTCATCGTGTTTCTGTTCCAATCTATTTCTGCCAGGTAGAATCCCAGATTTGGAGCCACAATGTCTTCCTCTGGATCATCCAAAGGAGATTCTTTAGAAGATATCATCGACCCATACATGAGAGAATTGAAGATTCATCCCAAGGAGTTGTTGCTCGAAGGTGGGGAGGTATGGATTAAAGAGGTTCAAGGCCCTAAAGCTGAAGGAAGTCTGGAGGACAGGATGGAAGCACTGGAGCAAGAAGTCTTTAGGTACAGGAAGATGGTGGAGCGCGAAGTGGATATCATCCATAAGATTTGTTTCGAACTCATCACCGAGCACCAAAAGGAGACTACTAAACTCAAACACGAAGTCTTCTCACTCTGCCAAACAACCAACGAACTGCAAGCATAGTTCTATGACGTTCAAAATCAAAACTGTGAGTATGAGGCTAGATTTAAACGCATAAGTGCTGCTACAAGTTTCAGGATGTTGGAAACCACGATGTCCTTTGTTGATGGGAAGCCTTTACCCTGGAAGACGGACGAAGATGAGGGGATACCACCACCACCGAAGGAGTAATTCGTCATCAGGTTTGGCATCCCCTTGGTTTGTTCCAAGCTTGGGGGAGTGCCACGGTATCACATCACTATCTTTTATCTTTTTTACCTTATTAGTAGAGTCATATCATGAATAGAGGAGTTATTATATAGTATGGTTTGCATTATGGAAGTGTCCCCTCTCTCGTTAGATATGTATCCCTTG
The DNA here is from genome assembly GCA_910589775.1 of Avena eriantha. Taxonomy (NCBI): domain Eukaryota; kingdom Viridiplantae; phylum Streptophyta; class Magnoliopsida; order Poales; family Poaceae; genus Avena; species Avena eriantha. The sequence goes on along the minus strand of OU342741.1, from coordinate 172,661,331 downwards.
GTGTGAGTTTCCGTTATGGAATATTAATGAGAAGTTCTATCATTCACTCTTTTGCATAGCTTGTATTAGTTTTCAATTCGTGGTTATATGATTGATCTTGTTGTTAGTATTGGTATCACTTTGGGATCATTGAGTTAATTTAGTTGGTTTTGGCAAACCTGGCTCGGTCAGTAGCAACACCTTTTTGAGAGTTGAAAAGAGAAAGATAGAAGTACTCTAGAGGAAAATAATTTCATCATCTTTCTTTCTTGATTTGCTCATAAGTCTAGTATTCTCTAGTTAAGATCTTTTGTGTTTCCAAGGAAGATTGCATTTTTGTTTTTATCACTTGTATGTTTGTTTGTTTCCTTCGACACTTATACTTGCTACCCAGCCTTGCTAGCCAAAAACCTGTACTGAGAGGGTATTCTTCTCGTGCATCCACCTCCTTTAAACCAAAACCCATGTCATTTGTGTCCACCATACCTACCTAGTAGCATTATTGCTATTCCAAGTAAATTCCTGTTTTATCTACCTCCCAAATTAAACTTGTTATGTGAAAAATAGTGATTAAAGCTCTCACGAACTTGATGGCACACTTTACTTTCTTGCATTTAATAAACTTGAACCATTGGGTTCTTCTTTGTTGCGTATATGCTTGCGCTTTATGAGTTGAAGTTAGCCGAACCATGTATCATGGGGACCGCTTTCAACACTTCATTTGGTACTTTGTACCTAGTTGATATCATGTTCTTTTGCTTATGGATCCCGGCGGTGTGAAATAAAAGTGAAACTTGTAAGATCATGGAGTTTATATGTTTGTTAGAGAAACGCCTGGGCCGCTAGCCTAAGACATGCCTAATCATGGTGGAAACTTGCAGCATAACTATAGTGAGCATTCTATGAAGCATCCTCAATAAAAACCTATGCAAATAGCAAATAAAAAGATCACTGAGATGCTCACTGTCTGCTTGCCTTGTCATTTTGATTATGGGATAGCTCCTGTGTCATGTTCAAGGGGTACCCCGTTGGCGGTTCTCAATGATACGCATGTATTTACAATGACAAGAGCTTGCTCGTGACTGAAGTTGAGTAGCATGAGGATCGGTACTCATAAGTAAGGGGCATGGGACTCCAATTTATAACTTGTCAAGCATATCCTCTTAGTTGTGTCACTTTAACCTTAATCACCTAAAGATGCCTATGATAGGGGAAATGAGAGCTGAAAGCTAGTAAGTAACATAATTTTTGGGAGCTCTTTATGAGACTTGCAATCCCTGCTTCCCTCTGCGAAGGGCCTTTCTTTTACTTTGTAGTTGAGTCAGTAAACCTATTCCCTTCTATCTCCGCAAGTATTTTGAGTTGATGTGTTTAATTCATTCATATGATGATTTATTCAATCATGTCTCTTATGTTCCTTGTTTTGCACATTGCTCTTATCTTGATGTTTACTACTTTGAAAGCTTTCATTGAAAAACCAGCTATTTGTGACTCCAGCAAATTATCAACTATTCTTCGACCAAGAGCTAAGTTTGCCATTACCAATTATGATTCACTTTATGTATCTTTATTTGTGTTTCCTTTACTTATTGCAAGTTGAGTTATATAATAGTGAGTTGTCTTCTATTATGATCTATGCTTTTGATGAATGTGATGCTTCTTGTCCATATTCTTTTATCGACTTTTCACTCCATAAACCCGAGGTCATGTTTATTGAGCTCAGTTTCGCTTGGGGACAAGCAAAGTCTAAGCTTGGGGGAGTTGATACGTCCATGTTGCATCACTATTGTATGTCTTAATTCACTATTATTCATTGATATATTTCGTATTGAGAGGTGATACTTATGTTATTTCATCTATTTTTGCATGGTTCATGACTTTTGGAGCATGGACCGCTACAGTCAGGATTCTGATGGAAAAGGTGCTGTTTGGAGGCAAAATTCGCGAAGATCAGAAAATCCAGGAAAATATACAGAACATCCTATTTTTCTAGAAGACTAAGGATGCCAGAAGATGGAGTGGAGGTGGGCCACAGGGGACCCACACCACCCCATGGCGCGGGCAGGCCTAGGCCGCGCCTGGAGGTGGTGTGGACGCCCTGGCCCACTCCAGCCTCTCCCCTCTGGTGTATATCATCCTCCCGAAACCCTAAGACTCGGGGAGCGACCACATAAAGATTCCGCCGCCTCTGCGGGGTGGAAAACACCAAGAGAGAAAGATCTCTCCGGTAGATAGATTTCTACCGGGGGAATTCCTTCCCGGAGAGGGGAGATCGTCGCCATCAACACCACCATCAAGCTAGACTTCATCAGGATCATCATCACCATCATCACCACCATCATCACCATCAGCACCCTCATCACCATCTCCATATTGCTGTAACAATTGGTTGAATCTTGCTATAGTTCATAGGGGAAACTTTCCCGGTGTTGATTACTCTTTGTAGTTGATGCTATTGACTGAACCATTGAATTATTGTTTATGTTTAGATTGTTATACGTCATTATTCCATCTCTGATCATGATCCATATGATGTCTTGTGAGTAGTTCGTTTTGTTCTTGAGGACATGGGAGAAGTCTTGTTGTTAGTAGTGGAGTTGCGTTGAGAAAGATTCAATAGATTGTTATTTAAGTTGTGGTGTACTTCTTCTAGTGGTGTCATGTGAACATCGACTACATGACACTTCACCTATAAGGGCCTAGGGGAATGCATTGTGTATTTGGCTACTAATCGTAGGGGTTGCCGGAGTGATAGAAACCTGAACCCCCGTTATGAAACCATTGCACAAGGGACGTAAGGGTCTTAGAGTTTAAAGATGTGGTTAGGTTTCTACCTTAATTACTTTCTTGTACTTACGGATGTTTGCAAGGGGTATAATCACAAGTATGTATTAGTCTTGGATGGGGCGGTACATTAGCACAGGTTCACCCACACAACACTTAGCAAGCTAAAGAAGATTAATCATCTATATGAAGCGAAAGCACTTGACAGTCTTCCCATGTGTCCTTGAGAACGTTTGGTCATCTTAAGTAATACAACCGGCTTGTCCTTTGCTGCATAAAGGATTGGGCCACTTGCTGCATTTATTCCTACTGTCTTTTATTTACTCGTACTTTGTTTACTTGCTTTATCAAAAACCCCTAAAAATCCGTTTGCTAAGTATTTGCAGAGAATTCCTGATCCATACCACTAGCCAGCACCTTCTGCTCCTCGTTGGGTTCGACACTCTTACTTATCAAAAATACTGTGATACACCCCCTATACTTGTGGGTCATCACGCACCTCAAAGATGGACATTCTATTCATGTCCGAAACTTTGAGAATTTCGCCAATATCCTCCAATGATTGGTGGAAATTGTGAAGAATCCAATAAGTCTAGAGGACCTGCGCATATAAGGCAAAGGTCAGAAAAATATATCCAAACTCCTAGAGTCGAAAGAACGAAAATTCAGAAGAAAGGAAAAATACCAAAGATGACATCATCGACTATGGTCTTCTCCGCTCGAAGCCTCTGGAGTTCATCCTAGAGAGCCTGAGTGATGTCTTTTTCTCTTAATAATTCATCATTGATATCCGAGATTTTTTGATCCTGGATCACGATCTTTCGATCATGTTCTTCGGTGGCCATGGAGGAGTACTCGAGAATGCTAGCAATGCTGCGCTCGTGATCTGCCTTAAGCTTATTCAGCTCCCGCCGTAAGTCGGTGTTCTCCACCTCTAGGGTCTTATAATTCTCGGCCCCTTTAGTCATTGCACATGATTGTTTGACCAGTGCTGTAAGTAAAAGACAACAGTTGAATAGGAAATTCGACTATGAAAGCAAAAATAGCAAGGTTAAGGACTAAAATGATTACCTCCAGCCTCATCCTTTGATATCTTCAATTGGGCATTTTCAAAACGGAGAGTTTTAATCTCTCTCCGTTTGTTGCAGATGTTCTTCAATAATTCCTGCTTATAAGCATTAACTTTCTGTAAGTCGGAATAATACCTAGAGTCAGAAGTCTACTAAAGACTCGCGCTAATATTTGAACTAATATCAGCACAAGCCTTGGGGGATACACTAGTTCATTCTTTGGCATCCTATGAAAGCATAAATCCGGATTGTCTATCCAACTTCATGCTTGGGGGCTAGAGTATATGGTATGAAATAAAGTAAAAAAGGTAAAATTGGAATTCCGACTTACATAATGTTCATGGGTCAGCTTCTTTAGACTCGTATTCACCTCAGAAGAAACCTTCTCGGCGAGAGTTAGTGAGAACACTGGTGTTGGCGGAGCCACACCGGCCTTTAGCTTGTCATCACGAAGAAGAACTTGATCAAGAAGCTCGGAGAGTTTTACGTCTTCTGCTTCTTGAGCCTCTTCCTCGGTAGTGATGTTTCGGCTCTCCATGAATTGTTGAGCCAGCTTTTGGATCTCTTCTGCAGTTTGCTGAGAAATGTCAAGTTTGGCAAGACCTGGATTGCTGAGAAGGTTATCAGCAAAAACCTCTGCCGAGGGATCATTACCCTTTGAGGGTTCACCCTTATCAATTACCAAGTCACCCATGGTGATGTCGGTTTGCGAGCCAAGGATCGCTGGCTCTGATTGTTGAGCCGGATCTTTTTCAACGGACAGAGATGGAGTAATCTTCAGCGTTGTGGAAGGTTGTGGGGCAGGAGTCGGAGGCACTGTGGTAGGAGAAGTCAAATTGAACTTTGATTGTCGCAGGGGCTTCGACGAGCCTCCTTTCCCCTTACCCTTGGTGAGTTGTTTAGCTTTGAAGAGGCAATAGAACAAACATCATTACACTTCAAAAATAATGAAAAATAAAGTACAAAGACCTTGTGAGGAAGTTTTACCTCTTCACAACGGGCACTTCCTTTGTGCCAATAGACACTGTCGGAGTCTTGCGCTTTCGGGTAAGTGCCTCCGGTAGTGGAATCAATTCTCCATCATCCTGAGAGAACTCAGGAGGATATCCTTCGAGAGGAGCAAGCTCTGACTCAGGGAGGTTAGCAAGCTGAAAAGGAGAAATATCTCAGTATTGCAAAAAGACACAACAATGTATAGATGAATGCATAATTTGAGTTACTGTTGGATAGCTTACTGGTGTCACGGGATCGTCAGCCGTATGCATGTCCAAGGACAAGTCCGGAATTTTCCTCTCGACCCGCTCCTTGATCAACCATTTGATTTGGGACTCAGTAATTATCCGAATAAGGTTTGGAGCAGATCTAGAGAGAATCTGTCTTGCTCTTGGTGATGGAATGCATAAGCCGATCGCCATGATGTTGGAGAGGCTGAATCCAGCGTGTCGGCCAGTAGTGGATCAAATCGGATCCATTCAGACCCTTGTGCTTCATCAAATATTCGATCCGCCTCTTTGCAAGAAGCAGATCGTCAGTAAGAGCCGGAGCATCTGTGTCCCAGGACTCTTGGGGTGTGGCGGCGCCGTCAACAAAAACCGGGAAAGCAGTGGCTTTGTTGGGAGCTGGTTTGTCCTTATGATAAAAGAACGTGGACGGCCACTTTTTAACGGACTCACTAGCCTTAAGCCTTGGATAGACTCGCTCTCTCCTAACAGAAAAGCTAAGAGTTCCAGTAATGTATGGATTAGTGGCAGTGATAGAATTTTTTCGGGTATGAAAGTAAAACCTGAAAAGAAGAAGACTAGGCCTAATACCGAGATACCCCTCACACAAAGAGGCAAAAGCGCTCGGTTCTAAAAGAGAGTTTGGGGGGAGAAGGTGGAGTTGCACACCATAATGATCTATGCCCTTAGAAAAGAAGTATGGGGGAGGAAAGCTCAAACCTCTGTCGAGGTGGGTGCCGAAGTGCACTCGTTCGTTGGTGTTGGGGGTGGGGATGATTCGTCCAAATCCGCTCCGCTAGTCGCTGGCGTAGAGGAGACCTTCCTTCTCGACAGCACGGAGCTTGGCGTCATTGAGGACGCAGGAGATCCAGACCCCATGAAAACTTTATGAGCATTTTTTGTACTCTGAGGCTGACATCTAGGACCCGAAAAGCAGTCCAACATACACACGTTTCTTTCAAATAGAGGTTGTCAGCTAAGACCCAGCATAGACACGTTTCCTGCACAGAGGTGGTTGACATCTGGGACCCAGCAAGTTGCCAAGGTCTAAACAGCGGACATGGCCAAAAAAGTCTATCATACACACGTTTCATTTACAGAGAGGCTAATATATGGGACCCAGTAGCGCGACCTTATACAGATGCTACATCGAGAAACATTGCTAGTTCGAAACAGGGAGGCGCAAGCGAGAAAATTTTCAGCATGCACACGTTTGTTGTAATGAGAGGCTGAAATGAGGGACCCAGCTACGTGAGCAAACTGCAGATTCATCGAGCAACGCTATCTAGTTCGGAATAGGATAGTGCTAGAGAAGAAAAAATCCATCATACCCATGATTCTTCTAATGTGAGGCTAACATAGGGTCCCACTAGCCTGAATAAACGGCTGATGCAGCGAGCAACGCTACCAAGTTTGGAACATGAAGGCGTGGCCGAGGGCAAAAAATCCACCATACACACGTTTCTTATAATGAGTGGATGACATGTGGGGCCCAGGAGGTTGATTAAACGGTAGATGCATCAAGCAGCGCTATCAACTTCGGAACAGGGTAGCACGAGCGAAGGAAAAAATTCCATCATACACATGTTTCTTCTAATGATAGGATGACATGTGGGTCCCAGCAGCCTGATTAAATGGTAGAACCATCGAGTAATGATGACCCACAAGTATAGGGGGTGTATCGCAGTATTTTCGAGGGAAGTGAAACCCAATTTATTGATTCGACACAAGGGGACTAAAGAATATTTATAAGCCTTAACAACTGAATTGTCAATTCAGCTGCACCTGGAAACAATCTTACTCACAGCAGTTTATCAGTAGCAACAGTTTTGTAGTAGCAATAGTAAAGTAATAGCATTAGTAAAAGTAAAGGCAGTAGTAAGAATTGCAGTAAACAGTAGGATTAAAGCGCGGTAGGCACAGGGATGGATGGACGGGCGTTGCATGGACAAGACATCATATAGCAATCAGAACATAGGGCATTTGCAGATAAATAAGATAAAGCATCCAAGTACTAAATAATCATAGGCATGTGTTCCATATATAGTCATACGTGCTCGCAATGAGAACTTGCACAACATCTTTTGTCCTGCCAGCCCGTTTGCAGCGGGGCCTCAAGGAAACTACTGGAAATTAAGGTGCTCCTTTTAATAGAGCACCGGAGCAAAGCATTAACACTCCATGAACACATGTGATCCTCACATCAAAGCCATTCCCTCCAGTTATCCTGATTTATGTCCCTTCGGGGCCTTTGGTTCCAGACAACTACGTGTGTATACAACTTGCAGGTAAGACCATAAACAATACTATCATAATGAATCAATAACATGTTCAGATCTGAAATCATGGCACTCGGGCCCTAGTGACAAGCATTAAGCATAACAAGTTGCAACAAAGTCAAAAAAGCACTAATAATAGATACTAGGCACCATGCCCTAACAATCTGCTGCCATTAGATGAACGATCTCATCTAATCCCTACCATCCTCATAGCCTACAGCGGGGGATTACTCACTCATAGATGGGGGAAACATGGATGGTCGATGGAGAAGTGATGATGATGATGATGATGATGATGATGGCGATGATCTCCTCCAATTCCCCGTCCCGGCAGGGTGCCAGAACGGAGTTTCTGGTTCCGAATCGTGGAATCTAGTGGTGGCGCCGCAGCGGAACACTTTCTAGAAAAACGTCAAACCCCCTTGGTTTTTGGGTCAAGAGGCAACTTATAGGTGAAGAGGGAGACCGAAGGGGTACCTGGGGAGGCCAGACCACCCCCTGGCGCGGCCAGGCCTAGCCCGCGCGGCCAGGTGGTGTGGCCAGGCCCCAGCCCCTCTCCGTCTCGTATTCTGTCTCCTTGAGTGTTCTGGTGAAATATGATTTTTGGCATATTTTCCGAGATTTTTCCTGATAGTTGATTTTCTGCACAGAAACTAGACACCAAGGTAATTCTGCTGAAAACAGCATCAGTCCATGTTAGTTGTATCCAAATCACACAAGTTTAGAGGAAAAACAATAGCAAAAGTGTTCGGGAAAGTAGATATGTTTTGGACGTATCAACTCCCCTCAAGCTTAGCTTATTGCTTGTCCTCAAGCAATTCAGTTGAAAACTGAGTGCGATAAAAGAAACTTTCACGAACACATTTGCTTCATAAGATGTATATATTCTCAGCATATGATCAGCTACTCAGGCAATTCATAATAAGGAGTATGCAACTAAGTTTACTTAATAGTCAATGCAAGCTATGAAGAGATCCCAACTCAAAAATAATAAGTAGCATGAAACAAAAACATAAGCAACATTGTACTGCTCATAAAAAGGTATGATAGAGTGGTATCTCGCTTGCCTTTGATTGTAGAGCAAACATAAATGCCAAGGCACCTCTGAAGTTCAAGGGAAGACTAGAAGTAAAGATATCAAAGATACAAGCATCAAAGTCATAACACAAATAATCAAGTTTTGAGACAGGCATATTACACTAAGAATGACAACTATGCTCTCAAGCACGTGCTCATAGAATATGTGGAGACTCAACAAAGAAATGAAAAGGTTTTGAATAGTTTGAAAGGCTTCCAAATGCTGAAAGTATGGTACTCATTAGCTTTGAGCTCTCATTGCCCCTATCATAAGCATCTTTAAATGGTTAAGGTTAAAGTGACACAACTAAGAGGATATGCTTGACAAGTTATAAGCTAAAATCACATGCCCCTTACTTACGATTACCAGACCTCATGCTACTCAACTTTAGTCACAAGTAAGATCTTGTCATTGTAAGTACATATGTATCATAGAGAACCGCCAACGGGGTACCCCTTGCACATGATACAGGAGCTATCCCATAATCAAAATGACAAGGCAAGCAGACAATGAGCATCTCAGTGATCTTTTTATTTGCTATTTGCATAGGTTTTTATTGAGGATGCTTCATAGAGTGCTCATTATGGTTATGCTGCAAGTTTCCACCATGATTAGGAATGGCTTAGGCTAGTGGCCCAGGGTTTCTCTAACACACATACAAACTCCATGATCTTACAAGTTCCCCTTTTATTTCACACCATCGGGATCCATAAGCAAAAGAATCATGATATCAATGAGGTACAAAGTACCAGTGCAATGTTGAAAGCGTTCCCCATGATACATGGTTCTGCTAACTTCAACTTATAAAGTGCAAGCATATACGCAACAAAGATGGACGCAATGGTTCAAGATTATTAAGTGCAAGAAGGTAAAGTATGCCATCAAGTTCGTGAGAGCTTTACTAACTAACTTCCTCATAACAATCAAACATTTTATTCGGAAGAAAACAGGGCATACTAAATATGCACGGAACAGCAAATAATGCTAATAGGTAGGTATGGTGGACACTTTTGGCAATATTGGTTTTAGGGAGTTGGAAACACGAGTAAAGCATACTCAGTGCAAGTGAAGGCTAGCAATAGTAAGGGAGCGACAAACGAGAGAGAAGTAATTGTCATAATCCTGCTTGCAACAAAATAGGACTAATCATGGCATGGAAGTGATTCAAGACCCCTGAGGCAAAATAGTTCATCGAGGCTTAACTGATTATTGATTCAGTCATATGCATGCATGAGCATGTGCCAAGTTAATTCAAGTGAAACACTCAGAGGAGGGTTCCACAGTATCATACCAAGTCATGAATAGAGCAATGCAAACAAACATTCATATGACATGCTAAAAATCATTAGTGAGTTGGAGCTAATCAAAAGAAAGCAAGAACTACTAAGCATCCATAAATAACATATACCCTACACGAAGAGACTAAGCATGCCCACAATGATGAGTATATGTACAAAAATGAAAACAAATGGAGTTCGTTACCAGCCTCTTACCACACCTCAAGTTGTCATTAATCCTCATTATTGCCCTTCACTTGTGTGGCTTGAATAATAACATGAAACTGAATTCCACTGAGGACTGCTGAACCCTGCAACAAACTCACAAAACCAAAGAAGAACAACAAATATTTTTGGTGTTTTCGATTTTTTTAAAACAAGAACCAAAAAGGAAGAATAAGCAAAGCAAAATATTTTTGGGTTTTTTCGAATAGCTCAAACAAAGCAAAAAGGGAAAAACAAACCAAGGCAAAAAGAAGAAGAAGCAAACAAAGAGAAACATCAGAATTTGTTTTGGTATTTTTGTGTTTTAGAAAGCAAAAACAAAGAGAGAACGAAAACTAAAAATAGAACGAAACATGAATATACAAAGTACCGATGAAAGATGATATGGAGATGAGTGTGATGTCGGTGTATCTCCCCCCAAGCTTAGGCTTTTGGCCTAAGTGGGTATCAATCCCAAGCTAGCCAATATGGAGCGCCTCCGTAGTACGGTGAGGAGGTACCCTCATCCTGGTGCGAGCTCGAGGACGCCCCACCATAGTGCGCAGAGTAATCGTAGGAGGGCACATGCCCCTGGTGCTGCCTGTGGAAACTAAGTAAGCGGAGCTGCTCATCCACCTCCTCCTTGGAGCACGACCACGGCCTCCTGTGAACACTGAACAAAGTAGATTGCGGCAAAGGAATCTCCCTTTCATCCCCATCAGTAAACAACATCCTATATACTAAACTATCCATATCAGAGTCAGCAGTGACGAAGTGATGTGTTTTCATGGCAGCAAGGTCAAGCCTTTGTGGTGCCAATATAGTATCATTTGGATTCACCGAAAGCTCTAGTGCATTGACCATACGTGAAGCGATGATGCCCCCATAAATAGGTCCCCTAGTAGCTAGGCGGCGAGCAATGAGAGAGCAAGGATTGTACCGAGTATCATTATTAAGCGTAGCAGCAAGGAAGGCTAAATGATAATTGGAGATATTACTCGTATTCTCCCTACCAAGAATGCTAGTAGCAAGATAATAGGCAAAGTATCTAAGAGCTGGGAGTTGGATGTTTCTTATCTTCCCGCGCTGGGCTATGCGGTCATCGTCATTAGTCACACCTCGATAGAGTTCCAGCAAATCAGCGGGTCGCCCTTGAATCTTCTTCACGGTCCCTGTCATGCCTATACCTATAATGCTGCAAAATCTTTCCAATGCCATGGTAAACGGCAAATTATAAATTCTGAAAGAAATAGTTTACTGATAGGGGGTGTTAGTGAAAACGAAACTCTCAACGAAAGTTTTGGTGAGCATGGCATATTGCTCACTCTCATCTTCCATGTATGAGGTCAAACCAACCCTCTGAACCAATAGTAAGAAATCATCGAGGATCCCTGCAGCTTGCAAGAAGGTATAACAAGGAAAAGTAGATGGGTGAGCATCCCCCTCATCTTCTTCATTGCCAAAGCGTGGTGCAATGAGATCTTTATTGTATGAAGGCCTAAACTGAGAGGCTGATTTTGAAGGCCTTGACCTCCTAGGTGTGTCCCGCTCAAATATTTCTCCAAAGGTATGGTTGTTCATCTTTGATATTCTGAAATTTAAACATCTATTACACAAGTGATTGCAAAGTGAATATATAAAGAAGAGCACTACCCATGGGGACTTGTAAGAGGCCTAAACATGCATCAAAACAATATCTCTAAGCATTTAACAAGCTTACAAGCTCTCATAACCTGTCACCTACAGCAGCAAAATACTCAAGATATAAACCACTAAACACAAATCTACTTGGACAAGCGGAGGAGTCACATACCGGAGAACAAATGCTCCAAATTTCAGCAGCAAAGATGGGCTGAGCAAGGAGATCGAAAAATCGAAGGCAAGAACAGCAAGAACGCAATTTCGAGCAATGAACTGGTGTTTTCTCGGGAGAGAGAGAGCAGTGCCAAGTGAGAGAGTTAGTGGAGGGCCAGGGGTGGCCCATGATGGCCCAAAATATATCGAGCTCGTTGGGGAACCCCAAGAGGAAGGTATGATGAGCACAGCAGCAAGTTTTCCCTCAGTGCGAAACCAAGGTTATCAATCCAGTAGGAGCAAGGAAACACCCCAAAGGTGTAGCTAGTTGAACGTTGGTAGGGCGCACTACTGGTGCTAGCAGCAACGTGGAGACCTGCACAACACAACCACAGAACTTTGTCCCCAACTTGCGATGAGGTTGTCAATCTCACCGGTTTTGCTGAAAACAAAGGATTAAACGTATCGAATGGAAGGAAGTAATAGTTTGTAGAAAGTAAACATAGAGCAGTAAACAGTTTATAGATTGTATGTAAAAGAAAGGACCGAGATCCATAGTTCACTAGAGGTGGCTCTCCTTAAGATAGATAACATGCTGGGTGAACAAATTACAGCGGGGCAATTGACAAACATCGAGAAAGCAATACATGCATATACTAATCATCTTGACTCCTTTAGAACTTGATTGGGAATTACAACATTATACGTAGACCGCCATCCAACTGCATCTATGACTAATAATCCACCTTCGGGTTATCATCCGAACCCTCTCTAGTATTAAGTTACAAGCAACAGATTATTGCTTTACGAATTGCGTGTAATGTAAACAATACGATTGTTCTATGAACAAAGGATTGTTGTTTCTCCCTAGTAGCAACAGCACATCTGGTACCTTAGAGATTTCTGTCACTTCCCCAGATTACCAGAGGCGTGAACCCACTATCGAGCATAAATACTAACTCTTGGAGTTGCTAGCATATACTTGGCCAAGATAGCTACTAACAACGGAAAGCATGCACGATCACAAATAACAAAGACATGATAGAATCAATTATCAATCTGAAATAGCATCTTAATATCCATCGGATCCCCGCAAACACAACATGCAGAATTACAAATAGATGATCTTGATCATGAACGGAGCTCACAAGATCTAAACATGAAAGCACAAAGGAGGAGAACCAGCCATCTAGCTACTACATGGATCTGTAGTCCAAAGATGAACTACTCACGCATCACACCGGAGGCTTGCATGGTGATGAAGAAGGCCTCCAGGGTGAATTCCCCTCTCCGGCAGGGTGCGGGGAAGAGCTTCAGATCCCTCCCGATCTAGGGATGGAGATGACGGCGGATACAGACTCTTTCGTGGATTTTTTGATCGGGTCCTTAGGGTTTTCGTCCCGAGGGCATCTTGTAGGCGGAAGGAGAGGCCGAGGGGGTGCTGGGGTCGGCCAGACTACCCATGAAAAGTACTCCAAAGTGTGGACAAAACATAAGAAAGTAGATAAAACCAAGCATGGAACATCAAAAATTATAGATACATTTGCAATGTATCAGCCCACACCATGGCCAGGCGCGCCCCTAGGCTGGCCGCGCCACCAAGTGGTGTGCCTGCCTGGTGGCCCCCCACTGGTACCTTCCAGGCACTTCTTTGCCGCTTTTTCACGTAAAAATTTAATATGAATTTTCTGGAATTTTTCGAGACACTTTATTTTTGAGCAATTTTCAGGTATAAATGAATGATTTTCTGACAGAAAAAAGTTTCTAGAATGATGCAATGACAAAACAAGGCTAAAACTTCAGAAGTTCTAAGACACTCTAAAAAGCAAGCAACTAACAACACAAAAGTAAACTAAAGTTAAGCAAAAACTAAAAATGGATAAGATGAAAGTAAGCGGAGATAATCATGGTGGAAACATTGTTTTGTTCATTAAAATCCCTTTGTTAACAAGGTTGATCAGGTCTTGTTATCAAAACAATTTCATATGAAACAAAACTTTGTATTCCACTAATGATTATGTTACCTCGACTTTGATAGCAATGGTCCCAATCATAATAGTTTCATATTTTTCTCTTGGTATGGGACAATATATTTCTCCAACTTGAATGGCCTCAACATGTTCAATTGAATTCAAAACTTAAGTCCTATCAATCTTCTTGGGGAAATAGACAGTATGCTCCTTGTCATTAACATTAAAAGTCACTTTTCCTTGATTACAATTAATAACAGCTGCTGCAGTATTAAGAAAAGGTCTTCCAAGAATAATAGACATATTATCATCTTCAGGCATTTCAAGCACAACAAAATCAGTTAATATCAAGAAATTATGATCCACTTGAATAGGTAAATCCTCACATATACCAACAAGAATAGTAGTGGATTTATCAGCCATTTGCAAAGATATATCAGTTGGTATTAGTTTTTCTAGTTGAAGTCTCTTATAGAAAGAAAAAGGCATAACACTAACTCCTGCTCCCAAATCACACAAAGCAGTTCTAACATAACTTCTATTAATAGAACATGGGATAGTTGGAAACCCTGGGTCTCCAAGTTTTTTTGGAACCTTACCATTAAAGGAATAATTAGCAAGCAAAGTAGAAATTTCTTCATTAGGGATCTTCCTTTTATTCGAGACAATATCCTTCATATACTTTGAATAAGGAGGAAATTGAATAGCATTAGTCAAAGGAATTTGCAAGAATAAAGGTTTCATTCACTCACAAAACTTATTATAGTGTTCATCTTCCTTTGACTTGTGTTTCTTATCAGGGAAAGGCATAGGTTTTTGGACCCAAGGCTCTCTTTCACTACCATGTTTCTAGCAACAAAATCTTCTTTAGTTTATTTAGTATTCTTAGTGTGCCTTTCAGGTTCTTCTTCAACTTTTTCTTTATCAGGAACATCATTTTCTTCATTACAACTTTCAGTTTCAGTATCAGAGACAGATATACTATTACGATCTTTAGCAGGTTCAGAGGGTTCTACAATAGTTTTATGTTTCTTTTTTCTTTTCTTAAGAGTAGTACCACTATTTTCAGCTTGTTGAGAATCCTGATCAATTCTTTTGGGATGCCCCTCAGGTATAGAGGATCCTAGGTAGCAGCACCACTTCTAGTTCTAATTTCATAAGCATGTTTTTCTTTGGCAGCATTAACTAGCAAGTCTTTTTGCACTTTAATAAGTTGATCTATTTGAGTTTGAACCATTTGAAAATGTTTAACAAGCATTTTAACATCATTAGAGATTCTTTCCATAATATCATTTAACTCAACAATAGCTCTAGAGTTTTCCATTAAATGATTTTGCACCCTTTTATTAAAATTATCTTGCTTAACCATAAAAACATCAAATTTTTCTCAGCATTGATCAGGAGGTTTAGAGTAAGGAATATCACCTTCATCAAAATGTTGGAGAGAGTGTACCTCAATAGTGGATGAGTGGGGGATTGGCTTACATAGTTCTTCTATAGGAGGTAAATTCTTGACATCTGCAGCTTTAATTGCCTTCTCCTTAAGACATTTCTTAGCTTCCTTCATCACTTCATCATTTAGTTCAATAACTCCCCTCTTTTTTGATGTTGGTGTAGGCGCAGGGATAGTTGGTTCAGGTATAGCTAGTTCAGGAGGAGTCCAGTCTTCATAGTTCTTGCTTATTTTAGCCATTAATTCCTCAGCTTCCTTGGGAGTCCTATTCCTGAAAACACAATCAGCACAACTATCCAGGTATGTCCTAGATTCTTTAGTTAGTCCATTATAAAATATATCAATAAGCTCATTCTTAGGTAATGGACATCCAGCCTGTGCATGAATCAAAGCACAAAACCTTGCCCATGATTCAGGCAATATCTCTTTTTCTCCCTGTTTAAAATCAAAAAGTTCCTGCAAAATAGCATGTCTAGCACTAGGAGGAAAATATTTCTGTAGGAAACTACGAATCAAGCAATCAGGGCTATCAATAGACCCAGGAGGTAAATTATTAAACCAAGTTTTAGCTCCTCCTTTCAGTGAAAAGGGGAAAATTTTAGCAACAAAGTAGGTGTGTATCTTAATATCATGAGAAAATAGGCCACTCATGGTAGAAAGCTCAGTCATATGTGCTACCGCAATTTCATTCTTAGTCCCACAAAAAGGTTCTTTCTCAGCAATAGCTATGTAGGATAGATCAAGAGAGAAATCATAATCCTTATCTTTAATGTTTATGGGAGATGCAGCAAACTTAGCATTAGGAGACAATTTGGGTTTAATAGTACGCCTCTCAAGGAGACTCTTAGCAGCACTCCTATCATGGGTGTTTTGACATTCTTTAATAAATTCATCGGTCATATCAATATAACCGTCTTCAATATCATAGCTCTCTCTAGACTCAGCTGAACTTTCATTAGGAGTTTCAGTATTTCCAGCTATAGTTCTAGCAATCGTAGCATCTAGGAAAGGACCTAATGAACCACTCTTATCAAGCACAGTAGAAGCAGCATCATAAGTATCAGAAGTTTCAGAAACAACAGTAGTAGCAGTGTGTGTAGCATGTGAATGTGGTGGTGTAAGGAGCTTACTCATAACAGATGGTGAATCAAGAGCAACAGAGGTGTTCAGAACCGTACCTCTTCTTGTAGTGGATGGTAAAATAGGAACATTGCCATCATGAGACTTACCCATGATGGATGGATGGCAGCGAACAATAATGATTCCAAGTGGAATTGATAAATAAAGCTATGCTCCCCGGCAACGGCGCCAGAAAATAGTCTTGATGACCCACAAGTATAGGGGATGTATCGCAGTATTTTCGAGGGAAGTGAAACCCAATTTATTGATTCGACACAAGAGCAGCCAAAGAATATTTATAAGCCTTAACAACTGAGTTGTTAATTCAGCTGCACCTGGAAACAATCTTGCTCACAGCAGTTTATTAGTAGCAATAGTTTTGTAGTAGCAATAGTAAAGTAATAGCAGTAGTAAAAGTAAAGACAGTAGTAAGAATTGCAGTAAACAGTAGGATTAAAGCGTGGTAGGCACAGGAATGGATAGACGGGCGTTGCATGGACAGGACAATTCATATAAAAATCAGAACATAGGGCATTTGTAGATAAATAAGATAAAGCAACCAAGTACTAAATAATCATAAGCATGTGTTCCATATATAGTCATACGTGCTCGCAATGAGAACTTGCACAACATCTTTTGTCCTGCTAGCCCGTTTGCAGCGGGGACTCAAGGGAACTACTGGCAATTAAGGTGCTCCTTTTAATAGAGCACCGGAGCAAAGCATTAACACTCCGTAAACACATGTGATCCTCACATCAAAGCCATTCCCTCCGGTTATCCCGATTTCTATCACTTCAGGGCCTTTGGTTCTGGACAACAATGTGTGTATACAACTTGCAGGTAAGACCATAAACAATACGATCATAATGAATCAATAACATGTTCAGATCTGAAATCATGGCACTCGGGCCCCAGTGACAAGCATTAAGCATAACAAGTTGCAACAAAGTCAAAAAAGCACTAATAATAGATACTAGGCACAATGCCCTAACAATCCGATGTTATTACATGAACAATCTCATCCAATTCCAACCATCCCCATAGCCTACAACGGGGGATTACTCACTCATAGATGGGGGAAACATGGATGGTCGATGGAGAAGCGATGATGATGATGATGATGGCGATGATCTCCTCCAATTCCTCGTCCCGGCAGGGTGCCAGAACGGAGTTTCTGGTTCTGAATTATGGAATCTAGTGGTGGCGGTGCAGTGGAACTCTTTCTGGAAAAACGTTGAACCCCCCTTGGTTTTTAGGTTAAGAGGCAACTTATAGGCGAAGAGGGAGACCGAGGGGGTGCCTGGGGCGGCCAGACCACCCCCTGGCGTGGCCAGGCCTAGCCCGCGTGACCAGGTGGTGTGGCTAGGCCCTAGCCCCTCTCCGTCTCGTATTCTGGCTCGTTGAGTCTTCTGGTGAAATATGATTTTTGGCATATTTTTCGGAATTTTTTCTGATAGTTGATTTTCTGCACAAAAACTAGACACCAAGGTAATTCTGCTGAAAACAGCGTCAGTCTGTGTTAGTTGTATCCAAATCACACAAGTTTAGAGGAAAAACAGTAGCAAAAGTGTTCGGGAAAGTAGATACGTTTTGGACGTATCAAGTAACTCTATCAACTTCGGAAAAGGGTAGCACGAGTGAAGGAAAAAAATTCCATTATACACACGATTCTTCTAATGAGAGACTGACATATGGGACCCAGCAGCCTGACTAAACGGCAGACGCATCGAGCAGCATTATCAAGTTCAAATCAGGGAGACGCGACCGAAAAGTATGGCCCGCTAGAGACACTGACGTCTGGGACCTAGACGCCTCAAAAGACTTCGGCGAGTCAACATCACGCGAGGAACCGAAAATCTTGCTTCTGCCACGCGCTAGCCAAGCTTCCTCCATGTTTTTAGCGATTCCATCATAGTAGAGGCCAGGAAATCGGAAAAAAAGTTTTCCATTGGCCAAGGCCGAGCCGAGAAATTCCCCGCGGAAGACGCGCCTTCTACGACGACCGTCGGGCCAAGTCGTTGCGGAAGGAAACTTTTCTTGTAGTGACATGCCACAGCCGAGCTACAATATGATGGGTCCCCACTGAGTAGAGAAGGTCATCAGTAGACCAAACCACTAACAGACCAAAAAGTTAAAAGGCCGTAGCTGGGCTGCAAAGTGGCGGGACCCCTTCAATCAGCGTAGGCCTCTGGCAGGCCGAAACAGTAATGGGCCTTCATATTATTGGGGTTTTTAATGGGTCAGCCTACTTTATAATTACCGGGCCTTGGCTTCCACGACGGCTTCGTGACCATTAACGACATTAACCGGTTGTTAATGGCGCTCGCAACGTGGCAGTTCACATGACATCACCAGTCAACGGGCAACGGGACTGGCAAAACTGATCTATGATGGCACGAATTTCCGTGGCTGAAAGGCAAGATGCGCCATGGTAGGAAAAAATCCGTGGTAGATTCTTTGGTGATGGGGCTTTTACCACGGAGGCCATCTGTCACAAAAGACTTCCACCAGGAAAAACGGGCCTTCAACCATGAAAATCGTTTGTTGTAAAAGCCAATTTTACTTGTATTGATTGTCTACAGATTTGGGGTGTCACACAACATCTCGAACTTTACGTCGAAGGAATTCCAGGGCTTCTACGAGAATATGGGGATCAACATCAGCTACACCTCTGTGGCGCACCTACAAACCAACGGCCAGGTCGAAAAGGCCAACAGTTTGGTCTGCAATGGCATCAAGAAAAGGCTCCTTCGACCTCTCGAAAGAGCAGCGGGAGCATGGCCTGAGGAGCTACCCTCAGTACTATGGAGCCTCCGGAGTACACCAAACAACACCATGAGCTACACACCCTTCTTGCTAGTGCACGATGCTGAAGCAGTACTACCTTTGAGGTGCCCTACAACACCCCTCGGGTAGTGGCCTACAATAAAGACGAATCAATAGCCGCACTCGAAGACGATGTCGACCTGCTCGATGAGGCCCACAATATCACAATCGTCAACTGCGGCCTAGGTCCTTCTCTAAAGGAGACCTCGTGCTATGGCTCAAGCAGACATTATACCTCAAGTTGGAATCCCCTTGGGAGGGACCCTACATCATCAGCGAAGTGATACCAGGTGGCGCCTACTTCCTCAAGGATGTGGAAAATGGATTCGAATACTCTAATCCTTGGAACATCACGTAGTTGTGCTGTTTCTACACCTAGATGCATTTACTTTTCAATATGGATACTTAGCTAGGCTACTCAACCAAACATGTACATGCTACCTAAAATCAATAAAGATAGTTCCTCTACCGAGATATTATCACCTACTTTTTCTTCTATGCATTACAGCACTCGGGGGCTACGCCCCCTCAACACCTTTTGACATATTGTCACTTAACTTTACTCAAATACCGCTTGTGAAGGACAGAGTAGCCGAACCTACCTAACTATTGAATCTTTGAACTCCGAGTACCTCGGCATGAGTATTGAGACTAAAGGTATTCAGTGAACAACAAAGTTTACAACAGGCCAGTAGGCCAACACCCTTTATATAGGCCAACATGCCAATACTTCATGCTGCCGAGCCATGTCTGTGCAACATTGGTCAAATTTCGAAACTAGCTTTCCGCTAAAAGATGTGGCGGCCTTTTGTTTCTCTAGGCCCTTGCTGAGTAGTTCTACACTCATCCGGACCTGCTTTGGAGTTGGATTATTTTCTAGGATCTCTTGGGCGGCAGCAATGTTTTCTACCGGCGTATTATACACCTGGTTTCCTTTGATGTCGATCCGAGGTTGTCCCATGACTATGTCTGCGTTGTTCCCCTCAAAGAGGGATTTGTGAACATCCAGATTTTTATTTGCTAGCTCAGGGTCATTCCGGGTCTTCTCATGCTACATGGAGTTGTATTATCCTGCATCTGCAATGCGCTGCTTCAGCTCAATGAGATAGGTGGCCTCATCCAGGAGTATCCGGCGATGTGTGTAGCATCCCATTTGTCTAACAATTGTAATGCTACTTGTCCTAGTAAGATATTGGCTACTCCATAGATATTATTGTTGCATCATAATTATATCATGCTCATGTCATCATGCCACCTTGCATTTGAGCATCATATAAAACTCCTTTTCTTTTGGTTCTTCTCTCACATGCATTATTAATTGTATTTTCTTCTTGATATTATATTTGGCTATTGATATATTGTTCAAATGCCCAAGTTGAGTTGGGGGCATATCTTTTATTTCCATTCCACCACCTTTCTCTTCCACCACTTTATAATCCCACCATCCCATTAACCATGAGCTTGTTTTTCTTTCTTTTGCTATTTTTGTTCTAGCTCATGTGGGTTGGGGTGGATCTAGTCCATTAAATTCTTTTGCTTGGCTCTATTCCACTTCTTGGAAAATGCATGAGAATAATGCCATAATATTATTATTGTTGTCACAAAATAAATAATGGCATTATTATTTTTGCATGGGCCATGCAAGCTTCTCCACCACCTTTTTACTCCATTGGTTTTTCTTTGAATTTAATGGATCCTATCTTGGGAGGCCATCTACCACCATTACACCATCCTCCCAATCTCATCCATCTCATTTTCCTCTTATTTTTAATTCTCCATGCATGATCCATATGTGACCCTTTCCACCATTTCTTTTCTTCCTCTTTCTTTCTTGTTTCTCCTCCACATCGTCTCAAGCAAGATCAAACTTCATTTTCTTCTTGGGTTGACCTCATAAACCAAAATAAAAATCTAAAAACCTCAAACCACCTAACCTAGCTATTTTTCTTTCTCTCTCTTTCTAACTTACACTAAACCTAACTCTAACCCTCCCTCTCTCTCTCTCACTAGCATGACCACCTGGCCACCCTCTCCCTGGCCCACACCCAGCCATCTAAACCCTCCCTAACCCTAGCTAAACCCTAACCTGAGCCATGCCCCAACTAACCCTAGCCGAGCTACCCCTCCCTCTCTTCTCTCTTCCTGACCCGAGGGCCCCCCCTCCAGCCGAGCCTCCCTGCATGTCCCTCTCTCCCAGCCCCACCTGCAGCCCCAGGTCGAGCCCCAGCCCAGCCGAGCACGTGCTCGAGGAAGAAAAGGAGAGAAAGGTGGCACCGAGGCCACCTTATCTATGCCGTGCCCCGCCTGCCTTCCTCCTCGCTTCCTCTCGCTTTTCCTCCCTCCCCACGCCTCTCTGGCCTCTCCCAGATCTGCCCCGAGCTGCCCCTCCTCTTCTCCTTCTTCCTCCCCGGCAACAGCTCCCGCCGCCGGTCGCCGCCAGCACCCTCTGCTCCTCTTCGCTCCAGCCACCGTGCTCGTCGTGGAAGAGGTCTGGAAGCTCGAGGAGGCTCCTCCACGACACCCCGTACACGCTGACTTGGACGAGGAGCTCCCCAGCATAGCCAGTACCTCGCCGCACTGCAGCAAACCCTAGATCTGGGCGCCAGCGATCTCGACGCCCCGCCGCTCCTCGCGCCGATTTGAGCCCGCCGTCGAGCCCGCGGTGAGCATCTCCTCCCCTCTGACACGGTCCGCCTCGCCGTACCGCCCTACCGCCACCGATCGTTTCATCGAACGCCTGCCGTGCGCCAGAGCTCGCCGCCGTCTGCAGGTTTCCCGTGTCGCAGCAAGCTTACCTAAGCCCCCGTCCCTTCCCTGTCAACTCCCCTCGCCCTACCGCACCGGTCAGCCCCCTCAGCGCGCACTCCCGCGGCCCGGGATCGAATCCCCGCTCCGCGCCGCGCACGCACCTGCCGTCAGAACAGAGAGGAAGAAAAATAGTGATCGGGCCGTGGTAAATTTGCAAAAAGCCCCCCACCTTTTTGATTCCTGCAACCCGCGCTCCTAGCGACCCCACCAGTCAGCCGCGCTAGCACTTTTGCAGGAAAGCCCCTCTGCTTTTCCCGGCGCAACCCGCGCTCCAGACCCATCCCCACCTGTCAGCCCCTGTTTTCCTCCCTGCTGACACGCGGGCCTGCGCCAGTTGGCCCACCCCGCAGTCACAGTGGCTAGCCCAACCCGCGGTGACGAAAGGTTTTCCGCGCGCGCGGCCCAGTCAGCGCAAGGCCCACCCGTCAGTGGCTGTGGCTGGATCTGACTGGGTAAGAAAAGTAATTCCGGCTGTCTGTTTTTATTTAAACATTTTCCAAATTGTTTTAAATTCAAATTCTTTTCAGATTCAAATAATTTTAAAAATACAAATCCAAATAATACATATAATATATGTTTTGGAATCATAAAAATGTGAGGATTTCAAATATACCATTCAAAATAATGTTTGAACACTTTAAAATTTCGAGATGATTAAAATTACAATAAAATGCCCTTTTCCTTATTTAATTAATAACTTTTGTTTTATAATTCCAAATCTAACAAATAATATGTCTAAATTGATCAGCGCGACGAGCCCGTTCTATCTATGCAGTCCTTGTTCTGAATTGAAGCATGCATCATGTTGTCATTAAAAATCTGAACTGTTTATGACAATAAAACTTGGTCAAATAAATAATAAAGTGCTTTATTTCTTGTATCCACCCCTCACCTTTGCCATGCTACTTTAATGCCATGCAAATTGTACATCATTCATCATGGCATGCTTGTTTGCTTGTCGCATCTTAATTCATATGCTTGTGCACTTTATTTATGTTGGCCCTTGTTTGTTTGGTTCTTCTTCGAATAGACGCCCAGCAGGAGAATTACCAGGAATCCCAGGAGTATTACCCAAATCCATCTCTCGCTTCAACGGAGCTGCCAGGCAAGCACTACCACATGCTTGCATACATACAGTACCTATTGCCTCTATCTTATTCTTGCATCACTGAGTCGCGATTGCATTAAATTGAATCCCAAGTACTGCATGGCCTTTACTTTTAAACCACACCAAGCTTGTTCCGGTCCCATGATCCATTACTACAGGAGTTGTTTGAGCCATGCGAGTCGTAGAAAAGCATGAGTAGGGTATGTGAGTGTCTGATGGATAATGAGGTACCTAAACAACATAACCTGAGTAGTAATGGGATAACTAATGAAAGAGGCACCGGTGAGCAATATCTGCTATTTGGTTTTTCATGCTCACTTGTGTCCCGTAGGACCCCGAGTACTTGATTCCTGTTCCTTGACTATTCGCACTATCCACATCCGGGAGGCCTTATGGACCCCCCTGAGCCAGAGCTTGATTCATTCTTATTTCTTGGGGCCACAATTAGTTTGGGGCTTTATTACTATTATGTACTTATGCCATGTTACTGCTTTATTTAAGATTGTGCGAGGAGCACCTGTACTGTTTTGGATCGTGACACGTTTTCGCTGTATCGACAAGCCCAGTCACATTTTCGGGTTCCTAGTCGTTTACCGCCGTCCACACAAACCTTGGGTCCGTCTCGGAGCCGGCCAACTTCGTTGCGGGTAGCTTAATGGGGTGGCCCCCTGAAATATTTCTGAATCCTGTGATTGCTTTGTCGTGAATGCCTCGTTGGGTTTTGAGTTGGTTTTTCCGAGGTTGATCGAGTGTGTGTTGCTATTCGTGCACCCCTGCAGGGTAAATCTTTCTGAAAGCCGTGTCCGCGGTTATGGACGACTTGGAGCACAGTTTCTCGATCATAGACAAGTATAAACAAAGTACCGCTTTTAAATTGACTAAGTACTTGACTAGTAAGTAGTGCAATACTCATGGAATGGTTAATAAAACTGCCAACGGATGATGGGGGTTGTTCGTCCACTTCCTCGTTGGTAAGCGAGGAGGAGGATGGATCTGATAATTATACTGTTATAACTGTTGTTCTTAATTCACGAACTTCCGTCTATCATTGGTTAGGCGGAAGGTTAGCGAGTATCTGTAGAATTGTTAGGTATTATCTTTTGCTGCAATTGTGTCACCCCAGGTTGTGTCCCCTTTAGTGGCATAAAGACTTGCTGAGTACCCCTAGGATCTCACACGATAAATTGTTTGATTCAGATGAACAGGTGTACCCGCAAGATGGATACTGAGTGGAAGAGACAGATGATGTTGGCAATGATCATTCGGGGTAGAGATTCCGGGAACGGGGATCCGTGAGATCTGTGGGCGGGATGTGTTTATTTATGGGGCATCTTATGCCGATTTTCTTCTTATCCGTACTCGGATCTTGTTTTCCGCTTCCGCCTGATACTCTGATGCGTGTTGTATGAGGAGCTATCCTAAATTATTATATCTATCTAGGACATTTGGATCTTGCCGTATGGCGTTGCTATATTTCTATTTCTTTTTGATGGAATGGCTCTGAGGACTATTGTATGTGGCTTGCATACATACTCATTTGTGTATGTAGTTGATCCCTTCGCCTGCCGATTACGCCGCTCCTTCCTGTCCCGTTGTCTGAAAGTGGTTAGGACGGCCGAAAGGTCTACCGTGAGTGGCCCTGGGCCCCACCGTATTATTTTAACCACTTTCGTTCATCCAGGCATTAACTAAGAGCGTAATTCACCGAGGTAGTTACAATGTGCTTCTAGGGCTAAGGCCCTTTCCTCCAGCTCGTCTGGTGTAAGTTCTGAGGCAGTTGGGACCGGCGTTGTGAGTGTTTCTTCGAGAATTCACGGGCACTTGGGGTAACCACATGTCCATCCACCGAATACTTTTTTGGTTCCTAGGGGATCAGAGCGCCGTCTGAATCCTCCTTATATTCCTCGGTGATTTTCTCCCAGCCTGAATATCTTTAGCTGGAGTCTTGTTTTTCTTCTTCTTCTTTGACTTATTGGTACCTGTGGCAAAGGCGGCTTTTGGTCCGATTCCTGGAGTCAAGCTTCTATCGGTACTTTCGAATATCTAGACATCGGGATTTTCTCCGAGATCCATATCATCTTGCAAATCAGGAGAGTTTTCGTCATATCTCTCATCCATACTATTGTAGGTACTTAGCTCTAACCCTTCTCCTTCTTCCGCGGCCTTGGAGGTGAATTCCTCTTCGAATTCTGCTTCATACGCCTGACGATATGCCAACGTCATGGATACCCTTGGGGAAGCTGGTGTGCTGGTATTTGTTCTGATTGCGTCTAACATCGAGCCATTGTCGTCTCTAGCATCGGCAGAGCCGAATGCAGAGCTAACGTAGCCGACAAAGTGAGATCCATGTGCTCTGAGGTGTGTGAGGCTCTATTCATTGGCTTCCTCGAAACTCTTGATGATCTTGAGGACAGCATCATCTTGCCACACAGCATCATCGGCCTCACTGTTAGCCTCAAGAGAAATTTTCCTGCTCCAGCATCGGCAGAGCCGGATCCGGAGTTGTTGCGGCTTTGATCTTCCTGAGATTCGACCTCCTAGGGAGATCTTCTTCAGATCCGATCTTTTCTTTCTCCACTATCTCCGCTTCAGGTGCGGTCTGGGTGGGATTAGGGTTTTTTGAGATCCAGACCTCTACCACTTCCGTGCACAAAGCAGATCCAGAAGTTTCTTCCAGCTTTATCATGACCGCAGTGGTGCGTTGGGCAGGTTCAGTGAAACCAAGGTAAACATCGATCTCACCAAGAGACATGTTGTGTAGCTAGTCACAGCATCCCTAGCCGGAATCCAAGTCTCATCGAGGAGGATGAGAGGGACATCGCTAGCATAGAGAATGCGACCGACGAAGATTGTCTCGCCGATTCCGATTCGCACAGATTCCGCTCGGTCACCTGTCCCACGGTGGGCTCCAACTGTCGTCGCATTAAGGACAAGTTCGCCATGAGGAGGTCCTCGGGACGTGGAAAGATGTGGGGGTGTGAAATGTACGGTGTTGCGGGACGATGAGCACACAAGATTACCCAGATTCGAATCCGCATGTGGTGGACGGATCCTACTCCTGCTAGCAATCCAGTATAACGGTAGAGACGGAAGTACAGATTACAAGAGAGGTTTCACCTATGCGAGTTGAGGTTGAGTATCGATGCCTTAAAGGCCGATTCCTAGGATGGCTTATATAGTCATCCGGTCCTAGCATTATAGGAGAGTCATATCCGGCTACGATAGAGATTCGGTTACATAGTACATCTTGGACTACAAGTATTCCTACAGGCCTAAGTCATTAAGTCTTCTCGGCCTTCGGTAGCCGGATGTACTTCCAAGTTCTTTCCTTGACTGGGCCACCCGTGAAGCATAGCTCTAATCCGAAGTGGGCCACCTTGGTCATCGAGTCACAGTGGTTATATCCGAAAAATATATCCCAACAATTAACATTAAGATCTACATAAACTATGCTCATCATCTTGTCCTGGATCATATTCTTGCCCTCTCATTATTATGGTAGACATCATAGAGACATGGATCTACAAACTGACTCCTGAGGAGCAAGCCGATGTCGAGTAGTCGATCGACAAGAGGGCGATGGCCGATGGAGCAAGAGCAATGTCTCCTGTTGTCTATTGAGGAAGAGAGCGACCGGAAGAGGGTAAATCACGAGCACACGATTAGTACAACAGGCAGGAAAGTCGAATCCCAGCTCACAAAGATAGGAAGGCAAGTCATTTGTGTTTCCTAACTAAGTTTGCTTCTTCCATCTCCCCATTTTCTGGCCTTTGTGGTATTTAACCAGCCCATCATAAATTAGAAGAGCAGGTGTATAGGCTGTGTTTGATACTGTGCTTGTCCATGTACTTATCCGAGTGGCTGGATTTAGTCCTGATACTCGTAATTTGCACAATTTAATCCGTGTACTTGTCTATTGGAGTCGATTTAATCCAAAGGCAGATTTTGCCGTCGAATTTGAATTGATACAGACGATATGTGGATACAGATCCCACTTGAAGGAGAGCCGCTGGCTTGGAAACTTGCAGGTAGAACTTGCATTTCCACGGCCACCATGTCGTCGCGATGTCATCTCCTCTCCATGAACAGTCGCTACACGTTCCGGTCCAGTGATTGCTGCTATCGTTGCCTCCCTCTCCGTCGACTGTCTCCTTTTTCCCTCCTCCCTCTCGAACACAATAGTATGAAATTCAAGGGCACTATAACAGCGTGGGGCGCTGGCTCATGAATTAAATGGGAAGGTGTACGTGCAAATATCTCTTGAGCGAAAATGTACGTTCTGTATGCGGGAGGGGTTCATGCAGTTTTCCAAGCCACCTACAGGTGGTACCCGCATCGACGTTTTATCCGCGTTAGCTCAAATTCGACCGACAAATATGATTTTGGACTCGAGTCCGACTAACACTAGTATATGAATTAAATTGTGCAAATTTCAAGTATCGAGATTAAATTAAGTCAAACTAACAAGTATAGGGTGTGTTGTAGCGGGTTCACCGAACTTGGACCTTATTTTTCCAGCACACCATGCGCGTCAGCGAATACATTCATCAGGCTTCATCGTACTATTTACCTTTCCGGCCAGTAATGATTTCACCAATGAGAATGTAATACTTCCTCCATCTCAAAATAGATATTAGGAATTAATGTAAATTTAGATGTATCTATCCTCCGTTTCATAATACTTCCTCCGTCGCAAATAGATATCGCAAATTTTCTAAATTTGGATGTATCTAGTACTAAATAGTGTCTAGATACACTAAAGTTAGACGAATTTTCGATATCTATTTTGAGATGGAGGAAGACATTATAGGTTTTATGAAGAATGTATCTAGATAACTTTTAGTGTGTAGGTTCGGATACACAATAAAAGTTGTCTAGATACATTTGTTTCATAAAAGCTAAAACATCTTATACTTACTCCATTTCAAAATAATGATTTGAGTTTGGCTAAATTCACATGTATCTATATACTGAAAGTTGCCTAGATATATACTCCATCCGTTTCAAACTATAAGATGTTTTAGCTTTGTGAAAGAAGTGTATCTAAATCTCTTTTAGTGTGTAGGTTCATATAGGTTTGGAGTGAACCCACACAAAAGATAGTTTAGATACACTCATTTTACAAAGTTAAAACATCTTATATTTTGGAACAGAGGGAGTACAAATCTAGAAAACTAAAGTCACTTATTTTAGGAGTATATAGGAAAGTGTCTACATCTAAATTTAGCAAAATTTACGATATCTACTTTAAGATCGAGAGAGTATGAAAATTATATTTTCTCGTTCTAGAAAATAGAATATAGTAGATTTATCTAAATTTAAATATATCAGTACTAAAACTTGTCAGATCAAATCTGTACAAATCTTCGACATCTTTTTGACTAAGATGGAGGAAGTACTGTATCTCTGCGCCTCTGCATTTATGTACCAGCTAGCGGTACGTATGGAAAACTTGGCGGCCAAGAAGTTGAGTGCTCCCGTTTTGGCATTTTGCATCATTGCATGGTTTCGCATGAACGGCTGACAATAGTTGTCTCACGGAGTCGCTGGTTCATAGAACTTGGACCATTTTTTCCCAACACACCCCCGCGTCGGAGAATACATTCATCGGTCTTCAGTGAATTTACCTTCCCGTCAACTAATGGCTTCACCAACGAGACCTTTTTACTCCCTTCGGTCTATATTATTGTTCTCAGCTTTGTCTAGATACGGATAATTTAGTCTAAATACTTAACTAGATTCATACGAATCTCAATAAAATTGAGAACGTTAATATTGACCGGAGAAAATTAAAAAAAAAGAAGGAAATTTGATCTCAGCAGAAAAGGCCACAGCCGAGAGCCCATGATCCGTTCGGTACCTTACAAAGATACCCGTCCAGATACAAGAAACCAATTAGGTGGAGCACTTTTGCTTTCTCTCATTGGTACCCCGTAATCTAATCACGGGCTTACGATTGCTCTCGCGCTGGGTACGAACTGGTGAAACCCGCACGTGAAAGGGCTAGCGCGAGTGCATGAACGGGGCCTGCCTAGCTACCTGTACATCGAGCCAAGAGGGTGACGTCAGCACCTACGCCGTCCCTGTCCAGCCATCCAGCGCGGCGCGCAAGCCTAGCGTGGGCCCCACGTAGCGGCCAGTAGCACAAGCTTTCGTGTCGGCCACTCGAGCTCCCGCTCCACGTGGGGGGACGGCTGCCCCACCCGCACCTCCATCGTCTGTGGCCGTGCCGTGCAGTGCGGGTGCACGCAGCGCAGCAGCCGCCTGATCCCTATCCCTGCGCCGTGGACCCGGTCTGTCGTAGACCATGATCAGCCCGGCCCGCACCTTATCTGAATGTGCTAATCCATTGTCACTCGCACGAGGTATGCATGCACTATTGCTTCCGTCCATGCTACCGAAAGACGCAGGAAGCTTCGAGGTATACAGCAGTAAAAAGACGTCTAAAAGACGTTGATCTCGCTGGCATTCCAGACCTCAGAAGTCGTACTACTACTAACAAAGGTTATCCACTCGTTTTCATACGTACAAAGTACGTGTATTACAGTAATCAGTGTTTAGTCCAAGGACGCCACAAGCCTATACATACATCTCTTTAATCCAGCTGTAGCCGTGTGTAGTACAGTAGAAAGCGAAAAGAAACCACTAGGTTGGAATTGACAATTGTATATACGTTCAAAATAAAAATTATAAGCCAGAAAGGACCCGGGAATACGGGGTGGACACGTAATCTATACTGTGATGGTGGTTGTTACGGGGAGCCCGTCACGACAAACTACTCGGGCTCCAGCCGTGGGCCCCACCGTCCACTACCGCCGCCGTGGCCTATAAATCCACGCCAGGTAGCCCCGAGCGCCAAACCTTCTAAACCAATCCCCCTTGCCTCAACCTCAAGTCTCCCGTGCGCCTCCTGAATTCGTTCCTCCAACCCGGCCGGGCTCCCCTCGAAAGCCAAACCGATCGCCCGGAGTTGCCGGCGCCGACGGAAGTAGCTTGCTCATGGCGAAGGCGCGCAAGCCCACGGCGTTCTCCACCGCCGAGCGCTTCCTCGGCTTCCACAGCCGCCCCGGCTCCGCCACCGTAGCCCCGTTCCCCGACGACGACCTGCCTGACCTGGTCGAATCGGACATCTGGTACTCGCAGTCGTCGGATACGCCAACGACCCCCACCGCCAATTGGGAGCAGGAAACCACAGACAAGGCGCCCAAGAGCGAGGCGCCACGGCGCGTGGGCGGCCTGAGCCGGGCGTTCGCGGACGGGCGGCAGGTGGCGGCGTCGGCGCCCGTCGAGGTGCCGGCGTGGCCCAGCCGCTTCGCCGAGCTAGAGCCGGAGCCCGCCGCGCCCTGCGAAGAGGACGCCGACGGGTGGGTGCCGCCGCACGTGTACCTGGCGCGCCGGCAGGCCAGGGCGTCGGTGGTCGAGGGCGTCGGCCGCACCCTCAAGGGCCGGGACGCTTCGCGGGTGCGCGACGCCGTCTGGAGCCGTACAGGATTCCCCGGCTGAGCTGAACCGGACTGCTCCGCTCGGATTCTAGAAAATCCCCTTGATTTTACTCTCCCCATCTCCCTTTTTTTTGTCACTAAATTTTGTAATATGGCTTGTTTGATTTTTGTTTTAACGAGAAGCAGAGAATTTGCGGGAAGAAGACGAAAAAAAAATCGTGTACTGTGTTGTAGCCTGGTACTGCATTGGTTGAATAGTTGTTGATTGTGTACCTTAAGTAGCTCCAACCGAAGTGGTTGGAGTCTGATTTTATTCTTTTGTTAGTTTGTTTTTGCCTGATCGTACTACTATCAGATGCAGACAATGCATCTTGCTGGATGACATGTACTACTTCCCCTGTTTATTCTATCGCATGATTATATATGTCTCCAAAAGAATCTGCGAGTTCGCAATGTCCCGAGAGAAATTGGTTCAAGATGTTTTGCTTTACCTTCAACTCCAAGAGTTGGCATATCCTTTGTCCTCTGATTTCAGTGGAACACGATCGCTGTGCACTCAAGTAAAAGAAACCCTCAAGATCAAACCGCGGACACGCGTTTGCCTCCGTTGCTGATTAAGGAGCTTTGTACTTTTGTACTACACAAGTACTACTATAATACTCTGCCATTTGCGCATGTGCGGCTCCACCGCAATTTTGTATTGTGGTTACGGGCATACAAGTGTGGGCGAAAAGTATATTGTCAAAAGATGCCACTTGCTGAGATGGATTGCAGTATTATTCTAGAATAGAAGCGAGCCTAGGAGGAACATTCCTTTGGGCGCATGCATGCTTCTTCGAATGCGTATATCCGCAATAGTAGAGACAGGATATTACGTTACATGTTCAAAAAGGTGAAATAGTAGAGACAGGATATTGCGTTACATGTTCCAAAGGGAGAATCAGAAGAGATGGGACGTGTGAAGAAATCGAAGGTT
This sequence comes from Avena eriantha, assembly GCA_910589775.1. Lineage (NCBI taxonomy): Eukaryota > Viridiplantae > Streptophyta > Magnoliopsida > Poales > Poaceae > Avena > Avena eriantha. The sequence continues at coordinate 172,629,944 of OU342741.1, read as the reverse complement.
CAAGAATATTACTACATTACTCTGGGAGCTATTGCCATCGGCGGAGAATACGCATGTCGCAACATCATCGTCATGAGGTTGCAGCTTCTGCGTTAAGCGTTTGCAACATCCGTGGTGACTCGGTGTAGCTCAGTGGGTAGGCCCTAATGGCATCGAAGTCGGCCCTTTGCAACTTTGGTGGTAGGCCCAGAAGCTATGTTGGTTTCATCCAATGGAGCCTCATCGGAGGACCTCCACATTACCATCCTACCCACGTACACTTATACTCTTTATCACGGGTACTCACACCAAATATGGAACAAAGTGGGCGGACGTGAGTCTTGTCGTCGCCCCCTTACGGCTAAATCTGATAAACCATATATAAACGTATTCACCTGCTTGATCACCCCAAACATTAAACTAGGGAGAAAACATAAGCATTACATTTATACTTCGACTCGTTAAGAAAATATGTATCCAGATGAGACAAATACCGATGCACAAAAAACTATTGTATTAGATGTTTACTTTGATGCATCATGATGTTAAACATGTACTATGACCTATCTATCATGGTCCCAAAGGCATTTTCTATGGCATGTGCTAAAATGCATAATTACTCATTGTTTGTGGTTTAAGCTCCAAAACCAGTAAAATAGCTTAGCTAAATTGTTCCTAAGTCCTAAAAGTCCAAATCAAATATGAGTAGTCCCTGTTTGGTTGATTGCTCACAACTATCTCTTGGAGTACGGATGGGTCGTTGCCCGTTGAACGCATTAACCAGAACCCTAGGACCAAATGCACCAACTTCGTTGAGGCCTCTAGGGCAGTGGGCACATGACATTGTGTACTACATATTTGTAAACATTTATTAGGATAAAGACATGTGTATATTGTAAATTTTAAAAATCACATTTGAGTTAAATTTGTGATGTTTATAAATGAAATTTGAATTGTAAGTATTAAGCTTGGCACCCTGATCTGTCCCTGGTTTGCAGCCAACTACTAGTCGGCCGAATAATCACAGTTAAAGAATACACCATCTTCTGTAGGGCTCTTAGTCTCCAAAGTGTGTATTTACTTTTTGTTTAACACTATGCCAATGAAATATTCATTAATGGGCACATAGTACAAATAGTACATTAAGACATGATGATGTTCGAGTTAAGAGGATTTCCAGTCGCGTCCCACAACAGCCTTGCGGCACGTCAGGCAGAAAAACGAGCCCGCCTGTGTGTCCCAAAGCAGTTTCGCTTTGGCGTGTCCGAAAAGCGTATCCGACACGCCGATGCCATTCAAGTCATTGTTGTTTAGCGGATAGAAGTTTTTTATTTAACATGATTAGCTCAGCTTCACTAGCGTTCGACAATGACAAAAATAGCAAGCTGAAGTTTCACTAGAGTATTTGGGAAGGTTGCTTATGGAAAACTAATTGAACATGGTGTCCTGCTCCATATGTTTGAGAAACAGCAGGTTAAAGTCATATGTTTTCTAGGGTCTAATTTTATGTTTGCACATGGCTTCCCAATTTCTGTATTGTTGGCGGGACAGCCTGTCATTAGCTCAGCGACTGGTCAGCCTTATCAATGTCGCGAGCAACTTCCATGCGATGGTTTAATGGCCGACGCGGAGAGTCATCGGGTCTCTGCAGTGACGCGTGGTCGGCATAGTGACACGTGTCCGGCACATAGAGTCGTCTCATCACCACAATGGTGCAGTGGCCGGCCTAGCGGCTCAGCGTCCCCTACGCCGCCCCCCCGCAGCGGCATTAATAAGTGCCAATGGCCTCTCCCATCGCTTATCATCCATCCATGACTCCCTAGCCCTGCCTAGCTTGCCTCCTCCATCGTTCTCGTCCCCAAGATCTCCCGTTGGCTAAGAGACGTGCCTTGCCGCCTGCCTACCAGTTGGGCCAGGCTCCCCATGCCCGAGGCGCCGCCACGCTCTCCGTTGTCGGACCAAACTCTGGTGGACTCCTCGGATGACCTTGACTCCGAGAACTTTGACTTCCCCTCCTTGTCGGACTTTGACCACTTCGACGGTCCAGCGGTTAATGCGCGGCAGCGCGTCATCCTCAATTCTTTTAAGACCGAGCGGAAGAGGGCCAACAACATCCATCTCCACCACGCGGTCATCTGGCACTTGGAAGAGTGTGGCGCACTCCCTGCAGAGGCTATCGATGGAGGAGAATGCCCGCCTCCTCATGGAGACGGAGCGACAGGGCATTCTTTGCATCAACACGGAGAAGGTCGCTGCTACCGCTCGTGAGCAAAACGGAATGCTCACAACGAGTTCTACCGGGAGTTGCGCGAGCGCACGTAGGCGAAGCTGAATGATCGGCGGTGCGTTGCAGGCCGCCAACCCGAGGTGGCGACACGGCGCATGATGGTGCAAGTACGATAGGAAGCATCACATGTGAGGTATGCTAGGCGAGCGAGAAGCAAGCTGAGTGAGACGACAAGCAGCGTCGCCGGAAAGACGACGAGGCCGGTCCCTCGGGCAGGAACAGTGGTGGTTACTAGTTACTCCCTCCATTTTAAAATATAAGATGTTTTAGCTTTGTAAAAAGAGTATATCTAGGCCCTTTTAGTGTGTAAGTTTACTCTAAATTAAGATGAAGGAGTCTACCGAGGGAGTAGATTCTCCGACACAAAACCGAGAAATAGGACACCTCCCCGTGTCCGAGATAAATAGGCCCGACGAAGATGCCCTAGCACCCTAGCAAGACGTAAACCTGGGCATACGCGGTTTAAGCAAGTTTTGGGTGGTTTCTCAAACCAACCCGTAAGTAACAGTTTGAAGTGGGTTGGTTTGGTTTAGACCGCTTACGCATTAGGTGAAAGGATGATTTGGTGTGGGCTGGTGAAAGAACATTTCATGTTTTACTTTGTTTTGCGTGTTAAATAACAATACTATGGAGACTTTTCATGTGTGCTAAGTGTGCAGGAAGTTTTGAGGGGGGGCGGATAATCCGGCCTACCTCATCTCTCAAGGAAGCCAAGGCGCGTCGCTCTGTGTCTTGTCGGATTTTCTCCCGGAAAATCCGAACTGGGCGGTTTTTCCTCCCTAGGCCGGATAATCCGGGTTTCGCAAGGGCCGGATAATCCGGCCCCCAGTTTTCGAGCAAAAGGAGCCAAGGCACGTCGCTCGGTATCCGGTCGGATTTTCTCCCGGAAAATCCGAACTGGGCGGTTCTTCTTTCCCAGGCCGGATGATCCGGCCTTCGCATAGGACCGGATAATCCGGCCCCCAGAAGATGATCAAGGACAAGCTCGGCGCGTCTCACTATGAGGGGGCGGATTATCTGCCGGATATTCCGAGTTTGGGGCGGTGTTTCCCCAGACCGGATAATCTGGGCCCCAAAGTGTGCAACGGCTAGTTTTTGGAAGGGGGTATAAGTACCCCTTCTTCCCCAACGTCCAGACTTCTTGATTCACTCGAATTTGACCAGACCTTGTGCAAGAGCTCTAAATCTCGATCTCCCACTTCAACCACCCGAAGGTCTTGATCTTTGGTGGAATTGAAGAAGGAGAAGTTCATCATCAACATCAAGAATCAAGCGCTTCAACTCCTCTCCATTCACTTGGAGAAATCCCTGATCTAGTATTCTTGTTAATACCTAGATCTTGTTATTGTATTTGACAACTTTATTCTTGTGGCAGCTTGTTGTCATTTCGGGAGCCTCCAAGTTGTTGTGGAGTTGTTGCCCCGCTAGTTGTGTAAAGGCGTTGGTGCCCGCCTCGAAGGGTACCTATAGTGGAAGGTGGATCAGGCCTGTTGTGGCGAGATCCATCGGAGAACAGGGTGAGGCCTTTTGTAGCGTGGTGGTCTTAGTACCGCCCACCCCTCCAACGCAGACGTACTTCCCTTAACAAGGAAGGAAA